>JAABKJ010007545.1:104688532-104931743 GCA_011634705.1 Andricus grossulariae | reverse complement strand
TCAAAGACCCCGAAAACCCCCAGATGTGAAATTTAATGAGAATCCATTTTTTAACTCGTGCGCCATTTTGAATTTTTGAAAATTGACTTCAGACTCGTGATCAGAGATCGCAAAAACCCCCAGGTGCCAAGTTTCATGAAAATCAATTATTTTTTTGAAACCTCTTTTGCTATATTGGATCCGCCATTCCAAATTTTCAAAAATTGACTCCAGATTCGTGATCAGAATTCCCAAAAAGCTCCAGATGCCAAGTTTCATGAAAATCCATTATTTTTTGAAAACTCGTGCGCCATATTGGATCCGCCATTTTGAATTTTTTAAATCTGACATCATATTCGTTATCATATACACAAAAAACCCAGATGCCAAATTTCATGAAAATCCATTAGTTACGCCATTTCGAATTTTCAAAAATTAACTTCAGATTTGTTATCAGAATCCCCAGAAACCCCAGATGCCAAGTTTCATGAAAATTCATTATTGTTTTTGAAACTTGTCCGCCATATTGGATCCGTCGTTTTGAATTTTTAATATATGACGTCAGATTCATCATTACAGCCCCAAAAATCTGTATAATTAGTTTGATAGAAAAATGTGTGCATCAAAGGGTTAAAAAAACATAACAACTTCCAAAAATGATCGAAAATTCATAAAAGTCAACAAAGCAAACAAACCTAAACCATTATAGAACCCAAATAAATCTTTCAAAATTTCTAAGTAAAATAGTTTTCGGAAAGATTTTCCTTGCATAATTTCCGCCATCTTTTCTATTATTTAACTTTTTTTTTATTCCACCACTTCATCAATTTTTCAGAAATCTATAAATCACGGAAATAAAATGCGTGCTGGCGTGGATTGATTGCCGACAGTTTGGTGGATTCGCTGACGATGGCAAAGAAAATAAAGCGACTCAAAATTATAGGTCCTCCAGTCCGAAAATCGTCAGGGTGAAAATAAAGAGACAAAACTCTAAAAATCTGTACAGAGGAAAAAAAAATGATTGAGGATGGCAACCTAGGGCAGCTGGGAGAACCGGATTTCCGGTACTGATCTCGCGCGAAATTCGCGAGATATTTTGGGTTGTGGTAGTTGCAGTGGCCAGAGCCGTTGATGGTAACGTTGGTTGGGTGTGGAAAGTCGGTTGTGGAGAACAAATGATTTAATGAGCGTGGGGGTGGAAACTCGGTCGTGTCAGCCAACCGGGAAATGAGCGACAGAGATGGAAAATACGGATGGTCAGAGAGCGTTCTATTCGTCCGCTGATTCGTCCACCCTCGAGACTGAAACACGAGTGAAATTCGAGGGTGACAGGATGATCACCCCCACCCCCCCCTGATCGTACCCTATACATCCCGTGGGTTAGGATTTCGCAGAAAATGTTCATTTCGTTTTCGATTCGATTAAACTTTACCTCTCCTATCAAAAACGTTGGCAGTTGTGGAACTCTAATGGTGATCATCTGTAATTTTATAGGAATTTTCTATTTTTAAGTAATTTTAAGTAAATTCTTGTAGGTTTTTCAGATTTGCATAACATTTTTTGTAATCCTGTTTTGGGTAAAAAGATATCAACTAGCTATCTAGATACTGAGCGATTTTTTTCAGAATAAGGGTAGGAATGTAAATCTAACTCAAAAGGAGACAACAATTCATTACGAGAGTCGAGTATCTCGCCTGACCAGACTTGACCTTTTCTACTGAAAAATATACTTTTCGTTTTAGAAGGTCTAGTTTGCATGAAACACAGTTTATTTTAGTGCACGTACTTCATTCCTTAAAAGTAGACTTAAATTTTAAATTTTTGCAAAAATAATTAATGAATAATACATTCCTAAATAATAATTTCCTAAAATATATAATATTGTGAAATATCTAATTGACTGGCAAAAATGGCGTTCTGCGTTCGCTTATTACATGTTTCTTATTTTGATTGCCTGATTATTAAATTAAAATATATGCTTCAATTGAAAATATTATAAAATATAATTAATAACAATAAACAAAACAAAATTCTAAAATTTTAAGATTTTGAAGGTCAAAAGCCGATTTTTCAATTTTAAATCTTCCAAATTGAAGAAATATCGAAATTTAATCATCAAATTTGCATAATTTTCCACTATGAATTTTCAATATGAACAATTGACAATCAAAAATTCAAACATTAAGTTTAGTTTTCAAGCCAAATAATCGAGTGTTTCAGAAAAAAGTTGTCTTTATGCCAAAAAAGAAGAATTATCAACAAGAGAGATACTTTTCCATTCAAAAAAGATAAATTTTTACCAAGATAGTTGAATTTTCAACTAAAAAGATCAATTTTTAAGTAAAAAGGATAAATTTTTAACCGAACCTGAAATTGTTAAATTTTTAATTAAACAAATTAGACAGTTAAATATAACTCGAAAAGACGAATTTCCAACATAATAGTTGAATCCTCAACCAAAATTATGAATTTTCAACAAATAGGAATTATTTTCCACCCAAATAGACGAATTTACAACAAAATACATAAATTTTCTACCAAATAGTTGAATTTTACACTTTTAAAGGATAAATTTTAAACAAAAAATGGAATGGTATCATTTTCAGTTAAAAAATAATATTTCAACAAAAATACAAAAATAGTTTAATTTTCAACCAAGATTATAAATTTCAACAAACAGGGTTATTTCCAACCGAGTAACCCAGTTTTCGACCAAGTAGTTGATTTTGCAAAAAAATGAATTCTCAACAAAACATGTAACAGTTAATATTTGAACAAAAAAAGACAAATTTTCAGCAAAATAGTTGAATACTTATCCGAAAAGGCCTAATTCTCAACCAATGAGTTTCAAATACACGTTGTTTCAACCAAATAGTTGCATTTTTAACAAAATAATTAAATTTCAAACTAAATGATCGAATATGCAATTAAACTAGCTGAATTTTGAACTCAAAATATAATGGTAGACTTTTCAACCAAAAAAATATTGGCTCTTAACTGAGAATAGATGGATTTTATTATTGGGTTCTATTAATTCAATAGTTTTTTGTTTTCTAGTACTTATCAATCTTGCAGCAAAATAAGTATATTTTTGTAATAAAGATATTCAAGTGCTTCAAAATGAAACAGGCAAGAGAAGGATACTTTTGTTTCAAGACAAATTTTTCTCGGTTTATTAATAATATTGTTTTTGAAAAAAAATTCCGCTCTGGAAGTGTTTACTGTTTCAGACAATTTTGTAAAATGATTTGTTAAGTAACAAATGAATCCTTTCATTCAACCGAGGATGTTTAGGAATTTCAAATTTTAAATTTTTCATGTCTTACGGTACACATAAAAATTGAATAAAAAGTGAGTCAAAAACATCTTTCGAACTCAAAATTTATTAATTAAAAACTCCCTTCTCCATCCTTTATGTACGTCGGGCATAATTGCGTACCTTTTTCAAAAGGTTTTTAAAACCTAAATACAATAATATTTCAAGTTAGAAATATTAAACAGAAAAAAATTAAACAAAAAGAACAATTGATGTAAATTTGTACCTGATATAAGATTAATTTCTAAAAGTAAAACAAACATAGAAATGGAACATAAAAACCAATGTCAATTTGGAAGAATTCAAGTAAAAAATTTGAGTCAGAAATTTAGAAAACATTAAAAATTGTTATAGAAGGCTTAAAAAAATTAAAGAGACTTCACTAACTTTATTGAGGAAACGTACGAAATTCAAATTTGAATGTGAGAAAAAATGGTTTTAACTAAAAAATAAAAAATTATTTTAAAATACTTTGATAAATTTGATTAATGTTTAGAATTTTAGTATGTAAGTTAACAGAAATATTGCGAAATTTGTTTATAAAAATGGACTTAATAACACGTCGTTGATAAGTATTTTTGTCAGTAGGTTTTATTTTAACATTTTTAAAACAAAAATCAAAATAAGGACTAAATTTCCGTGCATGTTGTGAAAACATTCCTAATAATGATGTTTTATACTGGAACATTAAAACCAGAATGGTTCCAACCATCAAAAATAAATGTAATTACATTGCTATCAGCTGAGAACGTGAAAGATTAATTAATGATCAATGTGCATATCGTTCAAAAACTCACAATAGTGTCATAGCAAAAGCTTATGCTCTCTCTAAAGTCCACAAACCTAATTTAAGTTGGAGACTTATTTTTTCTACTGTTGGTTCTCCCACTTACAATTTATCTCAGTATATTTCAAATATTCTAAAACCTGTTTATAATAACACTAGTTCTTTTGTTGAAAATAGTTGAGAACCTAAAGCTATTTTAAAAAACGTTATTATACCAAAAAGTCATTCAATACTTTCTTTAGATGTAGTGTCCATGTTTGATAGCATCCCACTAGATCTGGCTTTAGATTTCATTGAAGAAAAACTAATTATAAATCACGAAAACAATAATAAATTTGAAAATTGAGAAAAATATGTTCAGTCAGTTGAATATTTTCAAAGGAAACATAAAGATTTAATTTGTTGAAGGTTGATGAAGGAAACTTAACGGTCGCTGCTAACAGTTGAAAACATTCTTAAGAATAATATTTTATACAAGAATAGTCAAACCAGTATGTTTCCAACTATTAAAAATAAATGTAATGATATTTTTTTAGATGGGAACGTGAAATGTGCATATCGTTTAAAAAATCACAATAGTGTTATAGCAAAAGCTTATGCTCTCCCTAAGGTACACAAACCTAATTCAAGTTGGAAATTAATTTTTTTTACAGTGGGTTCTCCCACTTGCGATTTATCTAAGTATATTTCAAATATTCTAAAATCTGTTGATAATAACACTAGTTTGTTTGTTAAAAATAGTTGGGAACCTAAAGCTATTTTAAAAAACATTAATGTACTGAAAAGTAATTCAATAGTTTATTCAAATGTAGCGTCCATGTTTGATAGCATCCCACTAGATTTTGCTTTAAATTCTATTGAAGGAAACTGATTTTAAATCACGAAAATAATAATATATTTAAAAATTCCAAAATATCTGTTTAGTCAGTTGAAGGTTTTCAAAAGAAACATGAAGATTTAATTTGTTGAAGGTTGATAAAGGAAACTTAACGGTCGCTGCTAACAGAGAAGATTAAAACAGTACAGTTCAAAACATTCTTGGGAATAATATTTTATACAAGAATATTGAAAACAGTATGATTCCAACTCTTAAAAATAAATGTAATGACATTGCTATCAGATAGGAACGTGAAATGTGCATATCGTTCAGAAAATCACAATAGTGTCATAGCAAAAGCTTATGGTCTCTCTAAAGTCCACAAACCTAATTTAAGTTGGAGACTTATTGTTTCTACTGTTGGTTCTCCCACCTACAATTTTTCTAAGTATATTTTAAATATTCTGAAGCCTGTTTCTATTAACACTAGTTCGTTTGTTAAAAATAGTTGGGAGCTTGAAGATATTTTAGAAAACATTGATGTACCAAACAGTCATTCAATAGTTTCTTTAGATGTAGTGTCCATGTTTGAACAGAACTAGTCTGGCCCTCCCGATTTTTCCCTATCAGCGCCCGATCAGAAATAGGGAAAACTAGCCGGGGCCCTTCTAAATCCCGATCGCAATTTCTACATGGGTTACTAGGCTTTTGAGTTTTTAACCTATAGGAAATGATACACGATTTCTAAAATGGGTTCACATTTTTCTTAAACATTACAATCTAGCTGATATATTCACTTGAAAATACACGTGAAAATACACGCACAAATTTAGGAAAACCACATGGATTTTTTTGTGGTATTATGAAACGAGGAACAAAACATATGTCAAAGTTTCACGTGAATTTCCACATAACTCTCTGCATGGAATTTTTCACCAGGGTCGTGCTAAATAACAAAACTCTAAAATTTAAATTTTCACTACTTTTAAACTCTCAAAAAATTTAAGTTATTTAAATTAAAACCTTTCCGATGTAGAAATTGCGATCAGGGTTTGGGAGGGCCCCGACCAGTTTTCCCTATTTCTGATCGGGCACTGATCGGGAAGGACAGAGAGGGCTAGACAAATTCTGTAATACTATTGTAGCAGAGCGCTATCTAGAACAAGTATGTCCAGAGAGGGGGAATCGGCTCAATCGCCACATGTTCGAGTTCCACCACCACTTCCCTCTTCTCTAGTCCAGAGTCTTGGGTACAAATTTAACTGTTTACCTCATACATATTTCACATATTAAAAATAATTTTATCTTTATTTTAAACAAAATAACGTTATTGTGAGTGGTGAAAAAGTAAATGAGTTAAAACTTCTTTGTTATATTCACAAACCCTATTTTATTATTATTATTAATATACCACTAAGCCATATTCTTTTCAGGGTAAGCGTGACTCACTCTGTCAGGAAGGGAATTGCTCGAGGCGATATAAGGGAGAAGGTATAGATTTTTAGATTAATCTAGAATTCCCTTGTTGTTTATTTAAATAACACATTCGTTCCGCAAAACTGCTTCGATTCAGGTTGCTGATCAATCTCTCTAGAAATCATCGCAGGCGAAGAGTTTCACATATTCACCATGTAAAGCTCACCACTCGGGCCCATTAGTATCTAAGGTCTTTCATTTCAGGTGTTATTCACGTCACTAACACTCTTTATCATGCATTTCTTATAAAATATTTGTTGCCACACTTTTGTGCCCTGTCATACCTCTTTAGCTTTCTTCACGTCTATGCATTTCCTCGTACAAGCTCTTGTGTCCCTATGGCTTTTTATATCTCTTCGAATTAAGGTCTCATTCACACATTCTTACCAGTATTTCCTTGGTCTGCCTCCGGGTACGCTGCCATTTACTTTACCTCAATATAGTTGTTTTGTCAGTCGTTTATCTTTCATTTCCTCAACACGCCCAAACCATCTCAACGAATTTCTTTCACATTTGTCAACTAGCGTCTCCTCTACACCACATACATTGAGGATTCTCTCATTACTGACTTTGTCTATTAGCGTTTTACCGCACATATTTCTCAGAAAAGTTATGCCAATCGAGTTAATTTTACTTTTATTATTTTCTTGGTAGGTTCAGGTCCTGCTAACTTATAGCACAGTGGGTGTAAAGACATCATTATATATTGCAATTTTAGCTTTACCTGATATATTTTTACTTCTGATAATCGATCCTGTTCTGCCAATAACCTTATTCTTTCCCTCGTTTATACGCCTATCTTTCCGTCATTTGTGAATGGGCCAAGATATACGTACTTATAAATTAACTTGTTCTATTCTCTCGTCGTTTCGGGCAATGTTGCATATCGTTTTCTTACCCTTTCCTTCTAAGACCATAATTTTTGTTTTGTTTACGTTAATTTTGAGGCCCATGTTTTTCATGCTTGTATTCAGTTTGCTCAACATTCTTTGCTACTCTTCGATTGACTCTGCCATAACAAACTTATCCTCTGCGGGCAGTTGAATCCGTACACGGTGTATTTAAACAAAAATATCGCCTTTTGGATCACAAAATCGACAACAGGCGCATAAAAATGCATAATGAAAAAGAGGTGCAGAATATTTTGGCAACTGAGGTAGAAGAAAATAGTTCGCTTCGACGGAAGTTACCTTTTAAAATTGTTACATCCGATGACATTTTAGATTACCCAGAAATGACGGTAAGAGATTTAAAGATCTTATTTACTGTTTCGTACCAACTGAGCCAAGCGATATTATATTTGGCAAAAATGATGGATAAAGATGGGAAACTGAAGATTCAGTACGTTAAAGACCAGCCAAATGTACTGAAATTGAAAGTTCCATCTCGTTATATTTCTCGCACAGCATACAGATGCTTCCTGAGATATCAGCCTAATAGTGTTGGCGTTTCTGGTTTGACGCATCACACATGCGAATGTGCTAATGGAAAACGGACTGTTGGTTGTTCCTCTCATATTGCTGCAATAGTGTACTATTTATCTCATTCGGTTTTGTGTGAGCAAAGGGGATACGCACTACAAAAGCACCTCGTTTTGTGAGAGGCGAGGGGACACACCCTCGAAAAGCACTAACATTCTTTTCCAACTTTTTTTCGTGAATATTTTTCAACATTTCGATTAGTGTGTCACGTACTTTCACAGGAATCGTAATTTCACTACAGGGTAAAGTTTTAAAAATGCGCGTTTGTTCTTCATAATGTTATGTACAAAAGAAATGAAAGATAAGTGATTCCTTAAAATACAAGTGCACCATTATTCCGACCCACCGCTTAATCAAACTAATAAAGTGTTAACCGAACAGTGGGGTTCGATGTGCCCGGCTGGAGCGAGAGTCTGCTGTATGATGTGCGGCATGCATGATTTTCATAATTTTTCGCCATGACGCACCACCATGAAAAATCTGACAAACATATATGTTGAAGCAGACACTTTAAGGTTTGTTTTGAAACGAAATTGGAGGTGTACCTCCAAAAAATAACCTCGAAAAAATATTTTTTAAATTTGAAAGCATTTTTTTACCCCTATTTTTCATAAAAAAAAATCCAAACTTTTTTCTCAAAGTAGTCTTTTTTGTTAACACAACATATATTCAGCTTGTCCAAATCGGTTTAGCCGCTTTTGAGAAAAACAGCATTTTTTATTTTACTACCCCCTCCATATCTCCCAAAGAAATAAAATTTTAAGGCTGAAATTTGCAGCATCTTATATCCACATAGATTTCAATATATGGTGCCAATATAGGCTTGATAGGTGCGGGGGCCATTTTTACATGCGTATCCCCCTAGGCCCTTTGTGAACGAATGAGAAAACAAAATAATCGGAGATAAATATTTAGCGTGGAGACAGTGTTTATGTGAAATTGTTGAACCGACATTGATTTCTCGCAGCGTAATTCGAGTTTGTACGTACACGTAACTCTCGGTTTCTGTCCAGTTTCGGGGGTTTCCTGCAAGTAGCTTTGGACACAAGTCGGGGGATCCAAACGTAAACAGTCAGGGCCGCCTGAATCGTTTCCTATTGTAATTCATAATATTGCGAAATATACTCGACTGTGTACTCGCGCAATGCGGCCCTTCCGAGACGTGATTCGTGACCGTTTCTCGCCATGTGCGCTGAGAAACTTCGTCGGCCAGCAGTTCTAGGCCAGCCGAAATCGGGGGGACAGAATCCGAGAGTTGGGTGTATGTGTGAATTGCTTTAGCGTCCGACGGATCTTCCGTCGGGAAGACCTTTTGAACCGAATCAATCCTATTTAGGTAAAATCGTTGGCAATTTTCGCAAGTAATGGCGCGTGGCTTGGACCTTTTGAGCCGTGCTATGTATATCGAGATGTTCGATAGTGGATGATCATTTGGGTGTCTTAAAAAAAATCTTATGTATTTTTAAATCACGCAGCCCCTGACTAAAAACAGCTTTTCTGGACAAATTAGTCTAGAGCTCACAAGTTTGTTATGATTGTAGAATTTTTTTTCTAGTGAAAGCTAATTAAATTTCAAAGAAATTTGTAAGAGCCGCTTTTTGATTTTTTAAATTGATTTCTAAATTTAAAAAAATTGACAATTTTCTTATTTTTTATTTATAAACGATCCCATTTTTTGCTATTACTTATATTCATGTAAAACATCATGATGTCAGTGAAGACAGTCCTTACAAACGATATTCATCAAGTTATGAAATTATTTTTTTTATATATTAACAAATTAATGAGTGAGAGTGCTATTTCAAGATGAAAAATACTTGGAGACCTTATTTTTTAATTTTATGATCGAGATATACGTACAAATAATGCTTAGTTTTTAATTTAAAAAAATGTTCAAGTAATTGTCAATTTTATAAACAAATTTCATCAACAAATTGATGAATATTGTTTATAAGGAGTGCTTTTAAAGATTTCATGACGTTCTACATAAATATAGGTATTTGCAAAAAAATGGGATCGCTTGTAAAAAAAACATTGTTTAGTGCCATCTTTGTTAGGTGCCTTTGTTATGCGCGCGACTCGCTTCACTCGCAAGTTTGAGCGCGCCTAGAGCGCGCACCTATTGGGTCTCGCGCTGCGCGCTCGGTCATTGTATATCACCTACTTTTTTGAATAGTACTTTTAAAATTAAAGGCCAAACCATTGACAACTAAAATTTAGTGCTTGCAAATTATCTATCGTTAAAGCTCTTTCGGCTTGAACGAACACATTCTCCTCACGTGTCTCGTGAGGAAAAAAGGTTAAAAGCAGATTTTCAGATCTAATTTAAAAACACTTTTGTTATTCACCATTTTATTGAACCTTGTGCCTTTTTGAACAAAAATTTAATTTGTTCATTCGTAATGTCATTTTTCACGATTAAACCCAAAACTACGCGTCTTATCAAATCTTATCAAAACAAATTTGTAGCTCTTTTTTGGATGAACAACTTTCGTTTGTTCATTTTTTTCGTCGCTGGTGTCATTTGTTCAAAAAAATTTTATTTTTCTATTTTTATGGTTGTTTTTTTACGAATAAGTCAAAGAATTTATCAACCCATTATGAGCGTTGACGAAATTAGCATGGAGTTCCCATTTTAGAGGACTGACATTGAAAGAAACAAAATTTTCCGTTGATAAATGACCGAATAATGAATTTGTTTATGAAATTTGTTTAAAAAATCATACAATTTATCAATTAATTATGAATATCACTGAAATTATCATAAAGTTACCTATTAAAAGGTCTGACAGAAAAAAATAAAAAATCTGGCTCGGCATCTCCCTGAGAAATTTTATCAGATAAAAAAAATGTATGTACAAATAGGTCAAGATTTGTCGGCTTTACGATTTTTTGAACCAAAAAGTCATTTGAATCCCACGTGCGCCGTCCTACAGAACATTGGTTTGAACTTGGGGCCTAAACTACCCCAAAATGATTATAACTATTAATTAACGTTAATTTTCGTAGAAATTTTTTACAGGAAATACAACTGATCTTAGATTCTGTTAAAAAAAACTGGGCCCAATTAAAACAAAAATACTGCCCCTAAGCATGAAACTGTACCATTTTTAGGGGTTGAAATATCAAATTGTGCATTTTCAAAATTTGACACTCAATTTTTTGGATATTTTAGTACTTAAACGTCTTGTTACGCTATCAGCTTGTAGAAAATTTCATATTTTAAAATTAAGCCCCTATAAATGGTAGTTTTTTACGATTAGGGTTAGTACTTTTGGTCTCATAGGGTCAAGTTACTTTTTCCTCACCAAATGGAATATATTTAGGGGGTGCGTGATCAAAACGAACAATCTTGTGTTTTCTTAGGACACCCTGACGATCAAGGAATCGTATTCTGCGCTGTGATTTACTTCCAACCCTCGTAATGAAAGCCGTAAAGTGACCTGAAAAATCTGGATGTCATAGATGCTACTTAGCTTTATCAACTGACTGATAAACTTCTGAGAAGCATTTTTTCTCAGAGTGATTATTTTTTTATTTTGGGGGTCTGAAACATCCCCTATATAAGGAAGCTATATTTGATCTCTTATCTAAATGAGATATCAAAGTGCGCATCAAATAAGTCTTTGATACGTTATTTCAGTTGAGTAAACATATAATCCATGCAGATTTTAATAAAAAAATGTATTGATGATCAATAAGATATCCATTTAAATTGCTAAAGCTGTTTGATAAAGGGAATTTTTATCAGGGTCCAAGAATTTCTCATAAAGAAAAATCAGATCTCATCGCACGTCTTCCGAATAGCTTGGCACTCAGACTCACTTTGTCAATATTAAATCTAATAAATCAGATAAATGGGGAAAATATATATTTCAAAACAATTTCGATATGTCTTTTATGAAAATGAAAAATTGTTCATTAGGGTTTGGCCAACACAAAAATAAAATTTGAAATCAAAAACAGCCTAGCACTAAAAAGTTTCATTTTGGATCGCCTAAAACCTGTGTGAAATTTGAAATAGATCGACTAATATCTTGATCTACCGCGGAAAAAAAGAGTTTGAAAAATTTGTAATTCTTAGAATGTTGCAAAAATCATTGATATTCATTTTTTTGTATACTATATAATATGCCCAGTTTTTCAAAATCTGGTAAGATTTCAATATTTTCAGTTTTTCTTAGACAAAATCCCATTTTTACAAATCTCAAAGAAATGAAATAATTTTCAAAGGCTTTGCAAACCATCCTAATTTTTTGTCAGCTTGTAGAGTGTTTCTCGCACTCAAAGTTCCCCCTAAAAAATCAAAATCACATTTTTGAAGACCTCAAAAAACTATAAAATAATCTTTAAATTCAGAAGAGTTTATCAATTAATTCAGGGTCTGGCCATTTTAATGGCTAAAACATTCTCATTTTTTGTTGTTCAGGTAAATCTTGTGAGCGATAACATTTCTGCATGTTTAGAAAAATTAGAATAGTTTGAAAAGCTACTAAAAATTATTTTAGTTATTTGAGCTTCCTAAAAATGAGATTTTATCGTAGAAAAACTAAATATATCGTAATTTTTCAAGATTTTCGAAAATTGGGAATATAATATAGATTAAAAAAAATATTAGCGATTTTTGCCAAACTTTGTGATTTACGAATGTTTAAATCTTTAATTAATGCAGGGTCTGGTTATTTTAAGTACCAAAGCTTTCTCAATGTCTTTTTTGGTGAATTCTTAAGTTCGAGAAAGTGCCTAATTCTAAAAAAAAATTTTAAGGTAGGACCAATTCGATTTTAAATCATGCAAAATTTCAAGAAAATTCAGACTAATTTTTTATTCCGATATATCATTCTAGAGTAAAAATAAAGGGTTGGTCTAAAAGAGTGGAACAAAACTAAAAAATGGCTTCTGTTCCTTTAAAATTATTAAAATTGCATTCTCTTAAAAACCCCACTTTAATTTTTTTTGTGCAAGAAAATCACTGCTTCAAATCGAAAAAATTTATTTTTGACAAATCGAATTTTCGCATTTTTATCGGAAACAACGGAATCAAAAAAAAATGTTCAGATAAAAGTTTACAGATCTAGAAAAGTTATATAAAAAATATCTCTAACTCTTTTGTGATATCTTGCATTCTTCAAGAGAAAAAAAAAATATATTTAAAAAAAATGACCAGGCCTCAAAACTGATTTAGCCCCCATACAACTGACAGGATGCCTTTTTTATATTAGGAGAAACCTTTTTAGAATATTGGAACAAAAAAAGGTGAGGTTTTCCTGAAAATTTGCTTTTCTTGTTTTCAAAATTCGATGGAAAAAATATCGAAGATTTTATGGAAAGCCTCACTTTTTAAATATACTTTTTGAATATAATTTTTTGTTTTTTGTTGTAAACGATGCAAGATATAACAAAAAAAAAATAATTATTTTTTGTAGTTATTTTCTAGATGTGTAAACCTTTTTCTAAAATTTTTCTTGTAGCTTTCGTTGTTTTCCTGAAAAATACAGCATTCAATTTTTGAAACCAAAATTTTTAAAATGTGAATCAGTGTTTTATCAAGAATGAAACTAAGGAGACATATATTACATATCATCATCTATTTCTAAACAAAATAAAAATGTCAAAATTTGGGATTTTTAAGAAAATCCAGTGTCAAGAATTTGAGAAAAACAGCCTGTATTTGGTCATTTTGGAATGTTTTTCACATTTTTTTGTATCTGTTGAAAGAGCAAAGATTTCTGCGTTAAATACATGAATAAAATCCCAAATACTTATGCTTGTTTCGAAAATACTGTATTTTTCAAAAAATGTCTTTCAATTTTTGAGAATTGGTAGGTCATATTCGAATGAATCTAATAAACATTTTTTTTTCATTAAACTGTAAAATAATTGTTGCTTCGTTTTTACCATAGAATGATATATCTAAATACCAAATAATTCTGGCACCCTAAGCTGGACTTATATGCCCGAAATAAAATAGAATTGCTCTTATTCAAAGCTTTTAAAAATTATTTAAGTTTTATGAGGTTTATAAAAATGAGATTTTGTATCTGAGAAACTGAAAAAATTAAAGTCGTACAAGAATTATGTAGTATGCATATTATGTAGTATGCGAAATAACATCAATATTATAAATTTTGGCAAAACTCTGAGTATTACGAATCTATGAAACTTACTTTTGCTCCGCGGTATTTCAGGATATTGATCGATCTGTTGAAAATTTCACACAACTTATACAGAAACAAACATTAAAGTTTTCAGTACCAGGCTGTTTTTGAATTTTCAACTATATTTACTTTTTCGACCAATATTGTTTATGTATCTTCGTGGAGATAATGATATTCAAAATATATGTTTCCTTGATGTTTAGATAACGAATACCAGGTGTAAATATTATTGAAAGAATAATGATTGATAAAGATCTTTTAGAGTGTGCAATCCGCTCTATCTGCTTTTTCCATTAGTCACTTTTTTCGTATCACGTTTTTTATGAAACATATCCCAAATCGATGAATCGGATTTCTCATATGTCCCTATGAAATGTATGAAGCGTAAATTCTTATCGGATATTTATGTTCTATTTTCAGAGGATGAAAATGCGGTGGTGCAAGGTGTTGTCACGGATGACGGTCTTTTTGACGGGACGGTGGTAACGGGATTTGAGGAATACTATATCGAACCGACAAGCAGATATTTGCCCGGAGATGAGGACACATCACCCCCTTATCATACCATAGCGTATCGTGCTTCTGACGTTATGACGCCACCAAGTCCTCTTCGTTGTGCCAGTCATGATCTACATCAAGGGTTAAGCGAGTCTCTAGACCGGTAAGTACTGTTTTCCTCTTCATTCTACGGAAAAATCCTTCAAAAAATTTCCTTTCTCCACTTATTCTTCAGCATTATGCACCATAAAATCAATAACTCATCAAAACTATGAATCAAAGTCTACGAAAAAGATAAATTTGCGAGTATACGTGGAGCGTCCACATACACTCAGACTCCGGTTTAGTTACAGTCCCGGGAGTTGCCTGCATATAGCCTTGGGGCTAAATCGGGGTAATCGAAACGTAAACAGTCAGGGCCACCTAAACTGTTTCCAATTGGAGTGTATAATATTGCGCAATATACTCGACTGTGTACTCGCACACCCCTCCCTTTTATGACAATTTGTGATATTTCGGTGAAACCACTCTCAAAATGTCACGTTACACTAAAGCTGCCTCTCAGCTGCTATTTTTAAAT
The DNA here is from genome assembly GCA_011634705.1 of Andricus grossulariae. Classification (NCBI taxonomy): domain Eukaryota; kingdom Metazoa; phylum Arthropoda; class Insecta; order Hymenoptera; family Cynipidae; genus Andricus; species Andricus grossulariae. Next base: position 104,916,651 of record JAABKJ010007545.1, on the reverse strand, counting down.
ATGAAATATAAATGTAATTTTGTATGACCGTTGATCGAACAATGAGTAGTGAGTAAAAACTGTTTGATACTAGTATAAGAATATTTTAAATCAAATTATTCAGTCCTTTTTCATTTGAAAATGTTGATACAATTAAAAAAAAATGGTCAAAGTTCCTCTAAATTACCCTACTTTCCCTCTCTTCTCATACTTCCCCTCTCCTCCCGTATTTCCGCTACCCCTTCGCTTCCCCCCCTTCACCAAATTTTTTCTCATATACTTTCCCTTCGCCTCAATTCCCCTCATTTTTCCACACTTCCCCTAGTTCCACTCCCCACGCTCCCCTACTACCCTCCTATCATTTCCCACCACTTCTTCTACTTTCCCTACCCTCATTTCCCCTCAAGACTCCTACTTTCACTACCTTCATTTACCCAACTTCCCCTACTTCTTCTCCCCTCATTTACCCTACTTAGTTAATTAAAAATGCAACTATTTTGTTAAAGAATCATCTTTTTTATTTTAAAATTCAACTATTTGGTTAAAAATTTATCTTTCTTTTTGAAAATTAAATTTTTGTTAAAATTTTACCTTTTCGAGTTTCAAACTTAACGTTTTTCAAAATCATTTGACTTTTTAGTTTGAAAACTCCTCTTTTATTGCAAATTCATCTCTTTTGGTAGAAAATAGTTTTTGGTAGAAAATTAATGTTTTTGGTTAAGAATAATTTTTTTCAATCAATCCATTGAACTGTTTTGTAAAAAATTAATTTTTTTGTTGAAGATGCATAATTTTTGTTGAAAAATCAACTATTTGTACGTGAAATCATTTTTTTGTTGAAAATGTATATTTTCGGGTTGAAAACTCATCTGATTTGAAGAAACTTCGACTTTTTGACGTGAAAATTCGACAATGTGGTTGAAAATTAAACTGTTTGTTTGAAAATGATTTTTTTTTCTTGAAAATTCATATTTTCTGTTGAAAATTCAACTAAATTGGTTGAAATTAATCTCGTTTGTTCAGATTACATCATTTTGATTGAGGATTCCATTATTTTGTTAAAAATTCTTCTTTTTTTGTTGAATTCAACATATTGGAAATTAGTTTTTCAAACCGAAAATTTAACGGGTCCATTTTTGCTTGAAAATTTATCTATTTCAGTTGAAAATTGATCTTTTCCGATTTCAAACAAGACTAAAAATCTTCTTTGTTGAAAATTGATCTTTTTGGTTGAGTTATTTGACTTTATTGAAAAGTAACTTTCTTAAACTGAAAATTTAACTATTTTTGATTGAAAACTTATCATTTTTATTAGTAGAAACTTCAACTGTTTGGTTGAAAATTTATGTATTTTATTGCAAATTCGTCTTTTGCTAGAAAATTAATCTTTTCAATTGAAAATTAATCTCTCTTGGTTGAAATTGAACTTTTTTGTCCATAATTCAACTTTTATGGTTGAAAATTTAAATTGTTTCTAAAAATTCATCTTTTTGGTTTGAAAATTCAACTATTTAGTTGAAATGCAAAATACAACGCCATGTTGAATTTTGGCATCACATTTGTTGAATTGTCAATATTTCCAAAACTATAGAATGAACTTGAATGAAACTTAGAGGTATTGTAGAAAAAAGTATGCGCTCTAATATTATAATAGAGAGACAAATTTTTTTCAAACTTTTGACTAAAGAAAAGTGAAAAAAATTATTGAATTCAAGTTTTTGTTCATGTGGCACTTTTTTATTTTTTTCTACTTAGATTGTACAAATTTTCTTTAATTTCAACTTTAATAAAAAAAATTAATGATGTCCTCGGGATTAAAGAATATCGTCAATTTAGTAGGCTTCTCTCTCAGTTCAATATAAAAATTCTAAAATCATCCTTACGTAATTAATGGACGTTCCCCCAGTAAAATATAAACTATTGAATTTTTTTTCAGATTTTTAACAGAATTTTCAAACAGATTTAAGGCCCTTTGAATCAATATGAATCTGACATCCAAAATGTAATTTTTGTCATGAAACCTCATAAACTCTGTGAAAAAATCAGGTTTGATTTGTTGTCCATCATTTTAAGTTCTGTTCGATGGTAACTCTGACGATCTGGCTGTATCAATAAAGAATTTTACAGTTTTAATCTTATGTTGCTTTCATTACATGTAACTATGCCTCTGACTTATTGCTCAAATTAAATGTGAAATTAGTTTGCTTTTTTACGAAGAAAAGAATTAACTAAGTAAAGTTTTAAATTAGTTTACAGAAAAAAATCATACGCCTTATTTCCTATTTTATTTCATTCAGTGAAAAAGCAAATTATTAAATTATTTCAGATTTTAAACAAAATTCTTAAACGGGGTTGGAAGCAATCTGAAACTTGAATGATTGGTAACCAAAGGGGAATAGAAATTCACCCTTAAAATTTCCAAAACTGCTCTACCAAATATAAAGTGATTTAATGAAACCCCATAAACTCTGCGAAGAAAGCAAATTTTATTTGTTTTCAGCATTTTATGTTCAGTTCGATGGTAACTCTGACGATATAGTTGAATCATTAAAGAGTTTTATAGTTCCAATTTTATGTTGCTTTCAGAAAATTACATGTTACCAATGAAACGTCCCAGCCATTTTACGAACATCTACTAGATAACGAGGTTCATCAACACGGAGGGTTTTATTCGGATGAAGAAAAGTTGAAAGCTTCGAAGCCAGAGAAACGTTACGACTTAGAATATTTGGACAGGTAAAATCCTAACAAATAACTAGACTTCTTATGTATTTTTAGCTTTAAAGATATACTCGAAGATCTACCAATCGTTCAACCAATTAGAAAATTACTGTATTACACTGTCTCTTGAAATTTATCATAAAAGTCTAAAGATCTTGCAAATTCTGGCATTTTATAACTACTCAGTAAAAATGAACTGTTTCAAAAACAGAATTAATTAAAATTGTCGCTTGGAATAGTAATATTGATAGAAATATTTGAAGTAGAAAAATATACGATGCGAAGGGGTAAAACCACATTCTCAAAAATGAACCTCAAGGTAGATTTTGCTCATTCTTTGTACATAAATCGTTCTGATAGTTTCAAACAATAAAATGATTTCACCAAATGCTATGTACCGCCTAAACGAAAATTATAGTGACTATTTGTAATCATATACCTATAAATAGATGTGCCAGTATACGAGGTTTGTCCGGATAGTATCTCACCTTGTGTTCTAACTTTATCTACTTGTGACGGAATACACAGAACAAAGAGTGTTTATTAAATTTTGCGAAAAACTTGGACATTCATGTTTGGAAACCATCGTTATGATTCGGAAAGTGTACGGTGATGATTCTATGAGTAAAACTCAAATTAAAGACTGGTTCAAGCGATTTAAAAGTGGTCATACTTCATCGGAGAGTGATCCTCACTTTGGCTCTAAAGCGATTGTGTAACCCAGTAAGAAGGAAACGGTCTGATTTGTGGAAAAGTAGCGACTGGGTCCTTCATCACAAAAACGCCCTTAAATATTCATCGCAGCTTATTCAGAAATTTCTGGTGAAACACGGCCTTACACAACTTCGGCATCCCCATGCCGTCCTGGCCGGGCTCTCCGTCACTTCTGGCTGTATCCAAAACTAAAGTATCATCTGTAAGGTAACCGATTTCAAGATGTAGAGGAAATAAAACAGAATGCGACAAAACATCTGTTAGCTATTCCTAAAGGTGACTTTAAGGAGTGCTTCCGAAAGTAGGAGGATCGTTGGAAGCGGGTTTTGGCTTACAAAGGGGAGTACTTTGAAGGTGATATAATCGCCATTGACCTGAATTAACTCCTTATTCCTGGTACATTACAGGGTCGGTTACTTTTCGGACATACCTCGTACTCGTAGGAAATTGATGTAATTGGTCCTGATATGAGTATCGTTTTTCTTTCGCTTTACAGAATATACCGAGAACGAATCGCTAGACATTTGAAGAAACGGGCAACAGTGGATCCTCGGAAAACGACGTGTATGCTTTATCTGCAAGCTGATCATCAGTTCTTCGGACGATACGGCACGGAGGAAGCTTGTATCGAAGTGATGACCAGACACGTACAGAGAGTGAACTCGATTTACAAACATACAGGTGAGCTAGTTCCTCGTGATTCTCTTCATAACATACGTTCATTGCACTTGGATGCTTTCGCTCGATAGGTCAATACCGTGGGGGAAATAACTATGGTGATCTGCTGGACCGCTCAGTTGTCAGAACTGGTAATCCGGTGTAATCCACTTGTAACCGGAGTAATTTAGGTAATTCCGAGTAATCCACTAGTAACGCGAAGTAATACACTTTCAATTCGGAGTAATTTAAGTGAATACAGAGTAATCAACTTGTAATCTAGAGTATTCCAGTTCTAATCAGGAATTATCCACGTGTAATCGATGAAATTCGTAGTAATTCAGGTAATACGGATTGTAAGATGTTATAAATACAGAGTTATCCTCTTGCAAGCAAGAATAATCCACTCATAATCAAGGATAATCTACTTGTCATCCGCAATAATCAACTCCTCATCTAGAGTAATCCAGATCAATCTAACTCGAACCTTATCCACCTGTAATATAATAATAATTAGGAGTAATTCAGGTAATCCAAGTAATTCACTTGTAATCCAGAGTAATCCGATTGAAATCCAGGTAAATCGAAATAATTTACGTAGGTAATCCAAATAGTTTTCAACTACTATGTTGAATTTGTTGTTGTTGTTGTTGAAAAGTAAATCTTTTTAACTTCACAAAATGTATCGTTTTGAGTTGAAAATTTAAGCATTTTGTTGAAAATTCGTCTGTTTTGGTAGAAAATTAATCTTCTTTGTTGAAAAATCACGTTTTATTTAAAAATTCAACGATTTAGTGAAAAAATAATCTACTTTGTAGGAAATTTAACAATTTTGTTAAAAAGTCATTTTTTGGTTGAAAATTCAACTACCCTAAAACCCGTCTTTTCAGTTTAAAATTGAAATATTTTGGTAACAAATTCCTTTATTTGGTTGAAAATTTAATCACATTGTTGAAAATTATATTTTTGTTGTTAAAAATTAATTTAGTTGAATGGAACTTTGACTGTTTATGTTTCGTTAAAATTTGTCTCTCTTAGTTGAAAATTAATGTATTTTGTTAATATTTCGTTTTTTTTTGTTTTGGAAGAAAATTAAGATTCCTACCTAAAAGTTCATCGTTTTGGCTAAAACTTGAACTGTTTCGTTAAAAATTCAACTATTTGGTTGAAAATTCACGTCTTTTTTAAAAATTCGTCTTTTTTGTTAGAAAATTAATCTCCTTGCTTAAAAAGTTATTGTGTTGGTTGAAAATTGAATTATTTTGAAGAAGTTTTGTGTGTTAAAAATTCATTCGAGAACCAGTTAATATTTCCGTATGCTCTTGGTCTCACTTTAAAGAGGAGATTTGAAATATTATTTAGAAAAGTTTTAAAGAAGTATTGTATTATATTATTATGTTCTTATTTTAGAGTAGTTTCATTTTTTCCATTTACTTCCCTGAAGCATGCAGAAAGTGCAAGTAGAGAGTCAAAAATTAGTCAAAAGTTGAAAATAGGTCGGTCTTTCTCACATGCTATCTCAGACCATATGTATAAAAAATACTTCAATTAGGGCTCAGTCGACTAGAAATTGAAAGGGTTTTCTAACGTTGTTTTTTAAAATCTTTCTAACTTAATTTTACAATAAAATTAACAATAAACAATAAAATTCCAAGAAGTTTCAAGTGCTGAAAACCATTGTCCATTAAAAATAAGCACTCTTCAAAAAAAGGTTAAAAGCTAAAATTTTTGTAAACATGCTGAAAAAGAGAAAACCGAAGACGAAGGTAGTTATCAAATATAGAATTGGAACAGTTAAAACATGTATACATTACAATTAAAATTTACAAAGGTCAACATTTAAGAAATGGAATATTCCCAATTGATCAACTGCAAAGTTAAATGTTCTAACTTGAACAATTTAAAGTCAAATTTCCAAAATCAAGCTACTTGAATTAACGAATGAACTAAGTACATCCAATTTAAAAAAGTAAATTCTATAGAATACACGTATCTGTAGTATTTGAAATTCTTGAAGGGTTCGTTTTGACTCGTTCAGGTAATTTCCATTATTGTGTTTTCTGTTTTTATAATCAAGCTATTTCAACTAGTAATGTTTCTAAAATCTTAAATACAAAATTCTTCATAGTTATCTGAAGAACTCACACTTACAATTCATAAATTATAAATTTCTTAATTTTGCTAGCGCAAATGTGAAATTTTCTAATTATGAAAATTCAAATTTCATATTATTCGATTTGGAATATTTTCAATACAAAATGTATAAATTTAACACAGATTGAGTGATAAAATTTCCTGCTCAGTGAAGAACTTTGTGGAAAAAGCGAGCCCTTTTCATTTAGTTTTGAAAAATTGACAATCGACTTGGGGTTTTATTATTCCTTAAAAAAATTTATTCTAATTTTCAGATAAACATTTTATAACATTTCTAACATTATGACTATCGTTATTCAAATTCAAACAAAAGCATTTCCATGAATGAATTAATAAAGTCGTGAATTAGTGTAGTTAATAACTGCTACATAGCTCAATATGGGATTTTTCAAAGGACATATACATATAAAATTCTCAACTTTTATTATTCTGAATTGATTTACATTTTCGTTATTATGATCGAAAGCTTCAAAGTTTATAGAATTATTATACATCAATTTCGAAAGTTAAATTTTAAAAGACTTACGCTCGAAAAATATAAACAACTATTGAACTCTTATTTTGATATACCAAAAGTCTGAAGACAATGTTTAAATAAAGGCAGAAATCATTGTTGTCGCGTTTGCCCAACTTTACAAAAATAAACATTATAAAGATTATCCTTTTTAAAATCACTAGTTGCTCCCTTAAGTTTCATCGATATTGTCGAGAACTCCACCAGGTCCACATCAGTCACAATCTGCATGGTTAGGGATTTCTGCTGCCATACCTTTCCACCAGCCTATAATGCTATAAAACAATAGAATTGTTAATAAAAATTCACATAAAAAAGAGAATGGTAAACTTTAGAAATAAAATATACAAAGTTTTGATTTTATAGGGACAGATAGAATTTTCAGGAAGCTTACATTGCGGGAACCAAGCTACTACAACTGTGGTTAACAATTTGTAGTACAATTTTTGACTGTGGTGCTTTCGAATTGCAGACTTTTTTTATTAAACTTTCTACCATTAATCTAAGTTTGATGTTTTCTCGGCAAATCGGTGTTATAAGATTTCTTAGTTTTAATTTCTTATCCCATAATTTGGTGTGTTGAACGATCTTTTCTCGCGTAAATTTCCCGCTCTTGCTTACCTTCTAGGACAGAAGGAGCAGAAGTGGATGACCTACACGTTCCAGTTGCGTCGTGATTGGTTGCTTTAAGGAACCATGATCGTAGCTTCTGGAGCCTAAAACTTCTCTCATAATAAAAAAAAAAAAATTACCAGATCAGTTTATTTCATTACGAAAACACGTCCGTGATTGATGACAATATATACCGAATCACCCCCGTGCAGAATATTAAAAAATTCAACTCTAAAAAATGTCTTTGATATATTGGGCTGTAACCATCTTATGCTCGGACGGTTAGGCGCTCTGATTCAACATTAGAGGTCCGGGGTTCGATCTCTGAGCTTGTGGACATTTTTCGATGTACTTTTAAAAAGGTTGTGGTGGTTCGGATCCCACCTTAAGTTGTAGCTCCATCCACGATACCACTTAAAGGGCCTAGACATGCTCGAAGGCCTACGCTCACGATCACGTGAGCGTAGGCTAACATAGTGCTGACAAAGGATGGTGCTATGCTCGGTCCTATGTCAGCACATGGATGGAGCGGGGGCTTGAGGCGTAAGCGTACGAGTATGTCTAGGCCCAAACTGGCGAGCGAAGTAAGACGCGCGCGATGAGAATGTGCCCATTGTTTTATTTTAAGATTGATAGTTAATTCTTTAAAAATTGCAAATCTTGATTTTTTTACAGAATTAAATGCTTCTGGAATTAACCAAGCTGGTACCTCCGGGTCGCCTGGTCGATCTGGCTCACTTAGCCCACATCCTTGTTTACCTGAGCCAAAACCAAGTAATAAGAAACCAAATAAGAAGTCAAACAAACCACATAGGATTATCTCTTTTGCTAACAAAGAATTCGGAGTTTGGAATCATGCTGGAGGAAAGCCGCGCGAAGTTCGTCTCATATCTGCAAAAAATATTATTCCAGATGAGGCATATCGCAGAAAATACTCTATTGAAAACCGTTTCGTTGAAATAGATGGCGTAAGATTTGTGATGTTCATACAGAGTGGACTAGTTTTGGGAGCTCAGTTTGCACCTAAGGGGCCTGTTCCGAACGGTCCAAGTGAGTAAATGCGGCATTACGAATTTTTGTGTGCATCCTTTTAATAATATTATCAAATAATATTTATTTTATTTCTACAGAATTAAGAAATCCAGGAACGAATCAATTCCCAAATCATCCAACTAGGACTTTCATGTATGATGGCAGAATAGTTGGTGTGTGGGAAGATGTTGCTGGAAGACCACGTGCAGTTAGCTTTGTAACTGGAAATATAATTCCAAATGACGTAGATCACAAAAGAATCCTAATTCGAACTCAGATGGTTCATCAAGATGGCGTATTTTTTTTGGTGCACACAGTGTTACCTAGTGGAAACATTGTGGGAGTTGAGCTTGCACCAGCATGGAATCCTCCCTATTGAAAAAATACGTTGCTAATACGTAGACACAAGATAAACAATACTAATGTATCTTTGAAAATTATTTAATATTTTTCTGATCTATATTTCTCAACAAGAACACAAAAAATTACATTTTCTCCGATCTTTTAAATTTTGTTCGCGTTCTATTCAAATTTCTTTTAAGAAAGGAAAATAAAAATAGTACCAGTGAGTGGACTCGAACCCCAGCCAGAACCAATTCATGGCAATGCACCTATGGGGCTGTTCATAAAATGCGTTACCAATTTTAGGCTATTCTTGACCCCGCCCTGTCTTCCCTTGTTAAAGACAATACTCCCCCCCCCCCGACCCTGAAAGTAACATAGCCGTCGACTGTACACTCCAACAGGAAAAATAGGGTCATTTTTCACGAAAATAGGGGAATAATAGCGGAATAATTTCTTTTAGACAATATTAATGTATAGTTACGATATTAAATTCAATATAAAACTATCTAAATTCCTAAGATTTCAAGATGAAATAGTTAAACTTTTAAGCAAAAGAGACGAACTAGCAACCAAGTAGTTAAATTTTAAAGCCAAAAGAAGAATTTTTTAGAAGACAGTTGAATTTTCAAAAAGAAAGGTAATTTTCAACCAAATAAGAAGTATTTTCAATCAAGAAACATAACTTTTCTACCATAAAAGTTGAATTTTCAATCGAAAAGGATTAATTTTTAACCAAAAAGTTAAATTTTTGACCAAGAAAGAAGAGTTTCAACAAATATTTTAATTTTTAACTCATTAGTTTATTTTTCTACCAAAAAAGACGGAGTTTTGAACAAATTGTCGAATTTTAAAACCAAAAAGATTAAAATCCTACCATAAACAGTTGCTATTCAACCAAATAGTTGAATTTTCAACTCGAAAAGTTACATTTTCAACAAAAATTTAATTTTCAGCCAACAAAGATGACTTTTCTACCATGAAAAATTTATTTTTAATCCAAAAGGACGGATTAAAAAAAAACAGTTTAATTTTCGATCAAAAGGGATGACTTACAAAAGATTGAAAATTTTTTCGAAAATAGCTAACCTTTCAACAAAATAGTTGAATTTTTAAACAAATTGATGAATTTTCAACAGAATAGATGAAATTTGAACCGAATAGTTGAATTTTCAACTCAAAAATATAACTAACGAACCGAATTTTCATCCAGTTGCATTCAACGAAAAAGTCTAATTTTTATTTTGACTTTTAAACTCAAAAAGATGATTTTCCAACCAAAGAAGATCAATTTTCAACCATAATTGGAATCATTACTATTTCAGTTGAAAAATTAATTTCCAACGAAAAAAAATTTTCATCGAATTCAATTTAAGGAAAAAAGACTACAAGTTCCTGCAATTTCGTAGAATGTTTTTTTTTTAAATTCGCTTCACTTTGTAATTGGGATTCAGATAAAATATTGTGAAAAACCAAAAGCACTTTCAAAGGACTTCCAAAAATTTTTTGAATTAGTAAGAATATCATATTTTACCAATGCAGAAAATTTGAACTTTTGAAATTGTGTCGTCCTGAATTTTAATTTATTTTTTAAATATTTTTTAAGCCGCGAAAGAATAACGAATAAAACGTGGTTTACCCATTTTTTGTAGTAGCAAGCTGGCTTGAAAATGGTTTCATCTCGGATACAACGCCTATCCATAAAATATAATCAGAAAAAAAATTAATTTCCGATTACAGATTCATTACGAACAGGGAGAAAAATGGATGGTCAAAGTTAGAGGGTCAAAATTTAGAGAGCCAGCCCGTTCTTTTAGAAGGTCTAAAGAACCATCCAGAATTTGTTGACATAGTCGGAGAGGCTCTCTTTTTATGAGTAGTCTGACTGTTATAAGAAATCCAGACTCACTACCAGGGATAAGGAAGGTATCCTTTTAAGATGATCAATACAATAATATTTTTTTCACTCATTTCGACCATCCAAGGAAGAGAAAATGACCCATTGTGGAGGGCCGACCTGATTACTATCCGTCCAAAAAGTTTGGGCAGCTCGATTTTTGGGCAGATTTTCATGAAAATCTCAGTAAAAAAAATTCTAAATATATGAGACAAGATGCATGTTACAGGCGAAGGTTTTTCCAATACTAATACCAAGTTTCAAAATTTTCTGATGATTAGCGATTATTTCCGGGCGAGTGAAATGTGAAAAAGCATAATAATCCTGTGATCATTTCAGAATACTCAACTTTGAATGCCTGTAAGTCACTAAAAAAAATTATGAAAAATCTGCCAAAAACATATGGGATTCGTTGATCCTTTCTGTGCACAGTGGTGATATTCAGAGTCAGAAATAATTATTTGTTAATAAGTTATTGATAAAAGAGTGGGCAGGTGTCATCTCCAGAACTAAGGACCGTACAGAAATGATTCTTGAAGCCAATTACACATTTTTGTCTACTGACAATGTTGTGCGTATTACAAATGAGAAAAAAGTTGCACTTGAATGTTTAAAAAATTATTTTCTTCTTGGAAAAAATACAAAAGACTTTATGATAATCGAGGCAACCGCATCCCTTTTTTTTGGATCAGGGCTTGGAGGCTGTGTAACTGTGTGAGCGTGAGAGAAGGACGTCTTGCACGTGTAGCAGTAGCGCCTGAAAGGTCCCACGCTGTGTGTGCGGTAGCCTCGATTATCGTTAAGCCTTTTGTATTTTTCCAAGAAGAAAATAATTTCTTAAACATTGAAGTGCAACCTTTTGCTCATTGTGAATACGCACAACATTGGTAGAAGCCAAAAATGTGTAATTTTCTTCAATAATCATATCTGTACGTTCTTTAGTTCCGGAGATGACACCTACCCATTCTTTTGCCAATAACTTATTTACAAATAATTATTTCTGACTTCAAATATCACCACTGGGCACAGAAAGGATCAACGAAACCCATATATTTTTGGCAGATTTTTTATAATTTTTTTCAGTGACTCACAGCCATTCAAATTTAAGTATTCTGAAATGATCATTGGATTATTATGCTTTTTCACATTTCAATCGCCCGGAAATAATCGATAATCATCTGAAAATTTTGAAACTTGGTATCAGTATTGACAAAACCTTCACCCGCAACATGCATGTTGTCTCATATTCTTAGAATTTTTTTTACTGAGATTTTCATGAAAATCTGTACAAAAATCGAGCTACCTAAACTTTTTGGACGGATAGTAGTTACCGTTGGCGTGTTTATTTAAAATGATTGAATGTCCAAGTCAAATGTTCAGAACTAATAATAAATGTACAGTACATAAGAATATTAGGAATAATTGTACACAATTATTAGGATAAAAAAGATATTCCTTTCTTCAAAATTAAAATCGATTATTAAATTTCACTTTATAAATCTTCCTTGTAAGCAAAGAATTATTTTCAATAACTTTACTTTTACTATTTGCTGTACACAATTGCTTTTCACATTTAATTATTTCATATAAGCGCGCCAACCTTATAACCAATCCGGTTGTCGATGCGATGCATGCAGCGAGAGTTGGGATTGGGAGCACCGTGGTCTAGTCCCTGGACTCTAGAGCATTTTCGGAGTGAGTGAATGTCGTTGAGCCGTCCAGCGTCACATTTGCTATTTATTGAACTTAAACATGTTTTTCATCATTTTAAACTGCTTTTAGATATTTCGAACATTTGTGAAGAGTGAACTGCATAAGAATTTTCAACGTCAAATTTAATGTTTCTAAGGGATTTAGGATAAAGGCGTAACTGGACATTCAGCTATCAATGTGTTGTCAACTTGTCGTTTCAAATTGAAAACGTGCAAAAAATTTCAGCATTCATTGATGATGCAGAATGTAACGAGAAGTGGGATATTGATTTCTGAATTCACTTAAATGTTTGAAATCTTACAACTCAGTGTGACACCGTGCCGTGTCCTTAGCCTCTCGTGCTCCAAAAAATATATTGTCAATGCACTGTTTTTGCATATCAAATTATGTCTCATACACATCACTCTCCGCAAAGAATAAAAAATCCGTTCAGAATTCATGTATTTCATATAAATTTTTAGGTCCTACAGGTTCTACCTAATTTTATAATATCCAGTCTATTATAAGAGAGAGACTGGAATAAGTGGGAAAAGGACAACAAATATAGAAAATTTAGGATAATCAAATCGACCCCCTAAGGTGGCCAGGTCGCCTGTCCGAGGAGATTAAGTCGACTATCTGATATTACCAAATCTACCTTCTATGATGAGCGATTCGACCCTTTATAATAATCAATTTCGTCCTCTGTGATGATCAGTTCGACTCTATAACGCTTGAGTCCACCGTACGAGATGACCAACTCGAAACTCTGACATGATCGATTTGAACCTCTTGTTTCAACATTCTAGAGAAAGTCGCATTAGCCATCTTCAAGGGTTGTCCTATAGTTGACCCTGCAATATAGTCTGTCTGCACATCTAGATGGTCCAACTAACTTTCCATTTTTCTCCGTGAAGTTGCATGTGTGCTCATATGTTGCCTCATCAAATGCAAACGCGGGCATGAATTATTACCAAACTTCGCATGTACACTCCTCAGAAACGCTACAAAACCAATTAAAACTTCACAAAAAAGTACCTAAAAATTTCACAAACAGAGAATATGCTTATGCCGTTTGTTTATAACAATCACATTTTTTTATAAAATTTCAATATACTTTTCGGAATGTCACTGGCAAAAGAATTGAAATAATTTTCCAAAAAAAGTATTTCAAACTTTAAAAAATTCCTAAACACTGCATTTGTTTATATTGCTTCCTCATTGAGGAATGTTTGTGATGACCTAAATTTTCAAATCTACGTTTTTGAGATATAATTCGACTGCAGGAGCTCGAAAGTACAATTTAAAAAAATCCGTGTTTGTGTAACTTCTTGTAACACATTTATTTTTTTACTTATATTTTAAAAGGATTACATTAAACGAAATTTAAAGGAGCAAGAATAATTAAGAATCAACTTCAAAATACGTATCAAACAGTGAAAGATCTGTTTAGAATGCTTTTTACACTATATTCAGAATTTGTTTAAATAAATGTCTCACAATTTCAATTTCAATTTACTCTGGAAATTTATCATAATGGTTAAGTCGAGAATAATTGAATTTACTCAAAATACAAGAATCAGAAAAAATATGTAAGCAGGTTGAGCGAGATTATGTAGTCAAGAAATACGAGCAAGAAATTTAAAATATATTCATTGACTCTTACAACTGGTCACATCAATGTCAAAATCAACAAAGGTATAAATACTTAAATAGACTTGAATATTCACATACATACACACATAAATATGACAATTGTTCAGCGAGCGAGATTTTAGTAATACGCCAACGGTAAGAAGTTTACGCAAAAAATATGCGAGTCCAGATCAACTGGAAAGAACGAAAAATATTTAAAATTAAATACTATGACGATACTAGCGTAGAAGAGTCGAAGCGCACGAATCTGAGGATCTGGAGATCATCGAAGGGGCAAACGATCACGTATATGCTTTGGAATGAGATCTCAGCCCTGCGAATTGGCGGTTTTTTGGGTATCGCCTCGGTTAAACAAAGATGGTCTTTCCTTGACATTCTCGTATAATTTATATCCCATAATCGAATCGCAATCCTCCCTTCATTTCAGCGAGCTTGGACTTTCAGTAATCTGTTAACGGGTAAAATCCGTTTGACCTTTATATTTGGAGTCGAGGACCAACATCGGAATAACCACTAGCAAATTTACGCCACACCAGAACAGAGAATGAACCGGAAAATTTAGGAGATGCTTGATTTTATACAAAGATAAGAGCACTCTTTTTCACACACTAAATATTACAAATACCTTTTCGTTTTCTCGGTGAGTAAGTAAAGCGTGGCGCGACTTTTGGCCCTCAAGTCTCGAAATGGACAATTAAAATGGAAAATTGACGCACGTATGAAATAATAAATACCGTCAAAATTTAAATTGATTGAACTAAATCGAAAAACTAGCATTCCTGTCGCTGGCGCAAATATTTCAAGGAATAAAAACTCGCTTTATTCTGTTCACCATATCTCGAAAAATAAGAGAGCTATGATCATGATTTAGTTTAGAGGTTTCAAACAAATTTTTAGCCTATTTATATGAGAGAAACCGTTTTGATATTAAAACTAAAATACGATATCTAGTGTAATTGTTCGCCTCTTCGAGACGCATCGATCGACCTATTTTTGAAACTTTCATGACCTTAACAGTACGGATTTATGAAGTTTCAGAAAGATGATTTATTCTGTGTATGAGATTTTTTTTTATATTCAAAATAGGACATTGCTATATGTAGTATATTCGTTTTTGTCATCGAGATGCATCGATCACCCAATTGTTGAATCTTCTATGAACCATTAGTACCGATTTATGAAGTTTGAAAAATATGGTTTATTCTGTTTATCTGAGACAAGCTTGTTTGATATTCAAAATAAAACAATACTATATGTAGCGTTTTTGTTCGCATCTTCGAGATGCATCGATTGGGCTATTGTTGAATCCTTTATGACCACCCAGTAGCGATTTACGAAGTTTAAAAAAATGTATGTATTATGTTTATATGCGAAAAACTTTGTCGAATATTAGGAATACTACAGTACTGTATGTGACATGTCCGTTTGCATCTTCGATACACGCTGAATGATCTATTGACGTACCTTCGGTGACCTCTTATGATCTAGTAATGCCGATTTATAAATTAAAAAGTATATTGTTTATCTTGTTGCTATGAATAAAACTTTTTACATATTGGAATACAACCTGAAAGTAAGATTTTCGATAAGACAGAAACATAAACTTGAAAAATATTCAAAGTAACCATTTTTTTCTTTTATTAGAGAAAAACCTCCCTCTATGAGGAAGCAAATTTATCGGATACCTATGAGGAAGAAAAATGCTCATGAAATAAGCACAAATAAATGCGCCCACAGTGAATACATCCATAGTACTTCGAAGCGATATTATTTGTTTATAACAATGAGCAATATACTTTTATTTATTTTCATAATGTGTGTATATGACTTATTCAAATTGAATTACAGACAAAAGTCACTTTATAAATATTCAAAATAATTACAAAATCTCAGACTGCTGTTTATAACAATACAATTGTTAATAACAATTTATTCATTCATTACAAACTCTAAATCATTATTTTTCGAATCTGCATTTATCGATTACACATTAATGCCACTCAAACTGAACAATTTATGAATTGTTAACGCATCGGGAACTTAAAAATTTTTATTTTCATGCAAAGTTTATACTGAAGTAAAAAAAATTTATTATATATTTTTTCAATAGACTCTCACAGCTGTCTTAAGAATTGATTAAGCTATCGTTAAAAAAATTGAATAGAACATTTTTGCCTTCAGATTCGTATTCTACGAAAGAACTTACTGAAGTGTCTCATCAATTGATAATAAACAAAATCTTGTTACCTAGTGATATAAGCCGGAATATTATTTTGCACATTTTTTCATCCAATGCCCATACTGTGGATTCTACATTAAAGTAATTAATTTTTGAAGTGCATTACCATCACAATCACATCTCTCTTAAAATCTTAAATCATGTGATATCTGGTCGATAATAGTCGTATCTGAAATAAGGAAGGAAATTTTTAGTTTTACCATAATCAATGTATTCTCTGCATTTGATTGTTACAGAACCAAGGAAAATAGTAAATATAATTAATGTAGCGAATGTTTCGTAACATATTATACGAAAATCTTGTGTTATTCTAAAAGATACTTTTAAAGAAAAATTGAGTTAAATGTACCATATTAGTATTTTTAATTACTTTTTAGTGAAATAATCAATCTAAAATATTTACCATTTTTAATGCTGATATTTTGTGTTCAATTTACGTAAAATTAAATGAATATAAAAATAAATTAAGTTTCCAAAAAATGTTTTTGTATTAGGTAAGATATTTAAATTTTATCTAACATTCTTAAAACGTCCTAGGTCAGGCCAAATTACGTTTCAAAAACGTGTAATAATCCAGAAACTTTTTTTTTATGGCATCTTTGTGACAATAAACGTTTTTTAAGCGTAATTCTGCCTAACTTTCTATGCTTTTATGATCTTGAATTCCAGTAACGGATACGCAATTCAGAAGCCTTTGAAATCCATTCAACTCAAGTGAATTGTTTTTTTAATCTCCTGGGGAATTTCACGAAATAAATTGAAAAGTGTCCGAGTATTAGAAAAAATTATAGTAATTGTAAGAAATACTTAGAAGTTTTGTAAGCCTTAAAAAGAATTTTGAATTTGAAAATATGTCAAAACATTTTAAACAAAAAATATATTTTTTACGATTTCAAATAAATATTTTAAACTGACTTATATTTTTCTTACAATTTTGTAAACTACTGTAAAATAAGAAATTATGCTTTTCCCTGCATCTGTATAATAACTTTTCTTTTATTCAAATATTTCTTTATATACTACATTTTTAATAGTATTGTCACTTCTCTGACAGCCTAAATAAATTTTTACACTATTATAAAACAGCATTCTTGAAAGTGCGATATATAATTGTCCATGATTAAATACGTCTTTCCAAAAATCAATAGCAATTTTATTAAATGTTTGTCTCTAAGCTTTATTGATGGTCATCGCAAATGCCAATTTCACTGGAACTTAACTACTTTCAAATTCAATCTGAAAGAGTTTAACTGAACTGTTTAAGACAATTTTTTGAAATCGAAAAATCTTAATCATGCAAAAGCACGCATGATAAGCTACAAAGAATTAAAACGTTATGTTTCCTTCTTTTTCTTACCAATCAACATTCGTATACGTCCATCTCTTTCCTCGATATCGACTGTTGGATCGACTGTGAACCGTTCTGTACTAATTATTTCTGTCGCCTAAAGGCCAGTGATTATGCGTTATGAGGATCCATAACATTCATGGAATCAGTAAGCTCTAAAAGAAAGTCTCGAAAAAAGATGTATCACGACGTTCGAGAGTTCTCGAGATATTTTCTTTTAAGGATTTAGTAAGTAGGAATACCGTCGAACTCGACTTTGAGACTCCCGGATTGGAGTCTTCCGATAATTGACGCCGCGCCGCGAGTACAAATAAGAGGAGCTGCGGGGGAATTGCGCTGCTCACTCAGACGTGGCAAAACAGGAACGTAGCGGTAAGGCGTTGTACCCTAACGGCCTACTTGGGTAACTGCGTCATGACGTTGCGTCAGTTCACTCTCAAGCGGGAAGCACACACGTTTGCATAACGAATAAGTACGATAGCGAGCTTGCGTCAATCAGCAGTGGGGCTCCGATGCCTGAAGCCAACTGAAGCCGATAGGACCAATCGGATTATTTCTTGCGATCGAATGCGCCTCTGGGGTACCTCTTTGACTTACAGAGGGTCCATAGACAGTGTGGCAATCTAGTGTACTGCTCGCTGATGGACTCCGCCATTTTAAGTTCTCTCATACATATACTATATATATACACTACACTATAAATATACCTTGGCGAACCAGAACTTACAATGGCGGCCACTGGCTAGGCTGCCACACTGTCTCTGGACCCTCTGTATTTTGACCTTGACAACAGCGACATCTGTCACGCAAATATATATCTCGAAGTAGTTTCTCGAAGTTATTGAAGCTGTGTCAATGAAAAAAAGCAGTGAATATCAATTCATTTTAATTGAAAATGTTATACTACGGTTTGAAATTAATTATTGACTGTTAGATTTCTTGTTAATATTTAATTGAAATTCAAATTTCTTCTCAAAAGTTCCAAATTGGTGGCGCTGTCGTATCGAACCAACAGGTGTATTCGAAATGATGGCTTTGAAAGCCCTTTTTCATCGTATGGGATAGACAGTGTAATCATAAGATTAAACTGCCCTGAAATTTTAATTTTTTTGATGCGAGTAAGATGGCACCTAGTGTTTCCGAATAACTTTTTCGTGCTGAACACGAATCTGGGTTGAAAAACTTCCTATCACGTCACGTTCTTAAGAACATAGGGTTTAAACCCCTAAAAACAACGTTTTTAGCCATTTTTGAAAAATTGTAGAGCTGAACCATGATGTGCTACAAATTTTTCTAATATCAGAAATTAAAGGTTGAAACAAGATCTTTCAAATGAGCCATATGCCAAATTGATCGCATGCGCCCTTAGATCGGGGGGTGTGTTTTTGTCTAGGAGTGAAAAAAGAAAATGAAAACAGAAAGGATTTTACCATCCGTCCGCCATTAGATCCGCCATTTTGAATTTTTGAAATGTAACTGCATATTTATAATCAGCTACCCTTAAAACCTTTAAAAGCACTGCACATTTTATTATGCCTGGGCGTGGGTGTAAGTATGTTAAAATCCTTTTTATTTTCATTCTCTTTCTCCAGCCCTAGACAGAAACACACCCCCGCTCTAAGAGCGTATGCGACTAATTTAGCATACGGCTCATTTTAAAGGGCTTGTTTCAGCCTTTAATTTCTGATATTAGCGAAGTTTGTAGCACGTCATGGTTCAGGTCTACAATTTTTCGAAAATGGCTTAAAAGGCCGTTTTAGGAGTTTCAACCCCTATTTTCTCAAGAAACTGACGTGCTGGAAAGTTTGTGGAGCCAGATTCGTGTTCAGCACGAAAAATCCATTCGGAAACACTAGGTGCCATCTTATTCGCCAAACTCATGTAGGGCGGTGTTATTATTATTATTATTTCCTGGGTTGAGACCGTAAGAGCCCCTGACACTTGGGTGATCCCGTTGCGTCCCCTTGTAAGCTTAAGCGTGACCCCAAAGCCCTCTCCATACGGCGAGGACCGCAGCCACGCTATTGGCCGATACTTCCGACTCACGGATGTAGTTACTGCCCGTGAGTGTAAGCCGTTTCTCCGTCATCGCGCGACAGTGGCAAAGGATATAATTAGCTATCTCATAATCCCTGCCATACAGACGACAGAGGGGACTTTCAGCGAGCCCTATCTTATGTCTGTGATAACTGAGGTTTCCATGCCCTATATACATTTCTGTTAGGACTTTGACTTCGTTCCTTTCTAGCTTGAGTATTTCCTTCGCTCGATTAAGGTTTAGCTTGAAACCCATGAGTGTTTTAGCCTGTCTGCAGCCAGTGGCCAATTTCCACTCATTCTGATGTTCCTCGGTCAGCCAACTGTTGATTCCTTCAGTAACTAACCTACTGGAAATGCCTACAACTGGTTTGGGTCCAGTAAAGTATTCTCTTGCTGCTAGTTTTGCTAGTCTGTCCGATATCTTATTGCCTTTGATGTCGCTGTGTCCAACGATCCAAAGTAGAGTCACTCGGTTTTCCGTCGCTAGGTTGTTCAGTGCCTCAAAGCACTCCCATACTAGTAGCGACGTAGTCGTTGTTCCATTCAGGGCCATTATAGCAGCCCTGCTGTCTAATCAGATACAGATGTTTCTTTTGTTGCCATACTCCTGAGCCGTATAGGTGCACTGGAGCATGGCCATAATCTTAGATTGCAGAACTGTGGCGTAGGACCCCATGGGAATTGTAAAGCCCATTTCACTCCTTCTGCAATATACACCGACTCCTGCCTTCTCCTTGTTTCTGGAGCCATCTGTAAATCAGTTGTCCCCAGCACTGGGCAGGTGTGCTTTGCCGTTAACCCAATCCTCCTTCGTCGATAGGCCAACACGATACTTCTTATCGAAGAGATAGCGAGTGGGTGTTTTGTCCCTGAGCATTCTCAGGGTAGGCCTACTCGCGATGTCGGTTGGGATCCGCACTGCCGTCGAGATCCTTCCGCCTCCTACCATATTTAATCTCCAGGCCGCCTTCGCAGCCACGGCCTTGATGGTAAGATGGAGGGGCTCCAACCCTGTTACTGCACACAATGCTATTGTCAGTGTCGACTTTAAGACACCAGTGACGCCTCTTAGAATCAGTCTTCTGCTTCTTTCTCGACGAGATTTCACAGTGAACAGTTCGACCCTGCTCCACCAGACCACTACCGCATAGGTGAGCCTGGGTCGCAGAATCGCTGTGTAGATCCACATAAGTGTCTCCGGCTTCAAACTTCAGCTTTCTCCTATGGCTCTCCTACGAAGCCATAGAGTTGATACTAGATTTTGCACTTGTTTTTCAGGTGCTCGTTCCATGACAGTTTCTTATCTAGGATGACTCCTAGATATTTAGCTTGTTCTTTGATTTCCAGTTGTTGTCCTCCCAATCTCAGTGTACTCGTGGTTCCCCACTTATACCGTCTGATGAATACAATCGCGTTTGTCTTACTCGGATTGACCAATAATCCAGTCTTCTTGCACGAAGAATCCACTATCCCCAGTGTTTGCTGTATTACTCGGAAGAGCACGTCCAGATGCTGATTGCGCACGATAACCAATATATCTTCCGCGTAGCCTATAACGTGGTAGCCCTGACTCGTGAGTAGATGAAGCAGTTCATTCACTACCAAGCACTACAGCACGGGCGATAAAACGCCTCCCTGTCGACATCCCGAGTCAACGGTTCCACTGAAAGTTGTATCACCCTTCGTCGTTGTTAGCTTTCTGTTGGTCAACATGTCGCAGGTCTATTACACGACTGCTATAGGCACACATTGTGCAATCATGGCTGCCCTGATCACCTCTCTGGAGGTGTAGTTTAAGGCTCCTTTGATGTCCATAAAGGTTCCAATCGCGAGACCTTTCTGCTTCAGTTGTCCTTCGATTAGGTTTACTGCTCCGCTCAGGGCAGTCTCGATCAAGGGACCAGCCCCATAGGCGTGTTGCTCCTTGTGAAGTGGACTACTTTACAAGACCTTGTCGCGGATATATTTATCTACAAGTCTTTACACTGTTTTTAGTAGGAAAGATGTGAGGCTGATGGGACAGAAATCCTTGGATGAAGTATAACCGATCCTGTCTGTTTTTGGAATGAAGATTACTCTCATACCTCTCTATGCCGTTGGAACATATTCCAGCGTCAGACCAGCCCTAGCAAGTCTTACGAGCGGTCGTATGCTGATCTGTCCCGCCCTCTGTAAGAGGACCGGGTATATGCCATCTGGACCAGGAGACTTGTAAGGACTGAAAAACTTCAGGGCCCACCTGACCCTGGAGGGAGTAACAATCTCGTTGGCTAGCCACCGCTTCGGACGAAGCTGGGCCACATGCGGCTTTGGTTGCCTCTAAGGTATCACCCCCTTTTCTCCAGACCTTATGAAGCCCGGAAAATGTTCCTTGATAAGTGAGCGAAGGTCTCCTCATCCGACGCTGTGTATCCCCCGTCAGGTAATTTTAGGGTGCCGAGAAAAGCATCTGCGTTTCGAAAAAGCAGCTTGTCCAGTCTAGCAGCCTCTGCTCATTTCTCGATGTCTGTGCAAAAGTTGGTCCAGCTTTCTTGCTACGCCTTACGTATTGCAACCCTGTATTCATCCCGTATCGTCGTAAATGAGGTCCATGGTTCATCCGTTTTGCCAGAACTGGCACGTCTCAACCTCTCTTTGGTTTCCCTGTGAAGCTCTTCTAGTTTCCCGTTCCACCAGTGTGTCTCCCCAGCTTTTCGGACTCTTGCTGGTCGACAATTACTTTCATAAACAGATTTGATGGCTCCCGTGAAAATCTTGGCTGCCACGTCCAGTGCGTCCACGTCTCTAATTGACCTGGGCACCTCCGAGAGTGCATTCTTAGTTCCGTGGAAAACTGGTCCCAGTCCGTTCTTCTTGGTTTTCTGACCCACTTAGGGCCCGCAAGTACAAAGGATTCCAACTCAAACTCTATCTGTGCGTGATCAGAGAGAGTGGGTTCGTCTGAGACTCTCCCCTTCTTGACATTGTCGCTGAAACTAGCAGTACAGATAGTGATGTCGATGACTTCCTTCCTGACCGAGTTACAAAACGTTGGGGTACTCACCGTGTTAACCCGTAGTTCCCACACTGGTGCGAAAGCGCACAAGCAAAATTTTGAAACAAGTGTCTTTTGTCATCCGGTAGGGAAAAGGGTCTCTGCCCCCCATGCTAAATATGTCTGTCCATTAATGAGTCATGCTCCATCAGGCTCACCGTCATTCGCCCTTAATTGTTCGTGATGTTCGGTTCGAATGTTGGGCTTGGTGCGAATTCGCACCAGTTTGGTAGTTCACGGTTGCAAAGTGAGTGATTAGAAAAAATCCAATTTCGTCAGATAATCGTTTTTTCTACTACATTTTCTCTAGATGTTAATAATAATGTCTTATAATGCGTTCAAAGGCACAACTGATGCATTTGATTAAAAATGTCACACGCATTCTACTACGAGACGGACACGCCGATGGCCTTTAAAATTTGTTTACAACATGCTCAAACAAGCTGGCATCAATGCGTGCATCCTTTACAATTTGATTTCTGAAAATCCAAACCTTATCCGCTCGAAATTTTTAAGAAGTTTGGGTATTGCGCTCATCGAGGAGCAACTGCAACGTCGCTTACAAATACGAACCATGCGCCAAAGTGTCAAGCGCTTAATTTAGAAAATTTTAAAAATTGATCCACCAGCACCACAATTTTTAGAAGTGGTTCGCGAAGAAACGAGAGCCAGATGCGCATTTTGTGATCCAAATTCAAGCGGACATTCGCGAATGAGATGTCCAAACTGCCTAAAGCGTATGTGTGACAATCATCGTGATTCAGTATGCATTGAGTACACTACTTTTATAGAATAATAATAATAAAGTTTAGAATAACTTTTACTTTCAACTCTGTATTATCGTTTTATAATAATATTTCAATATTACTAATGTTTGAATAATAAGCAATATTATCATTAATAAATTATCTGATTTTTCAATTTGTTTTCCACTTTAGATTAAGTACTGATTGATTTTCCTATGTTTCAAACATACCCTATTTTCAGACAAACATGAAAAATATTTAAATTTCATTTGACGTGTAGTTTGTATTGTTTCCTTAAGATATGCACCTTAACCTTCCATTTCAAAAAAAGAAAGTGCGTTTGTGATGATTACCAAGAAAATGGCAATTTTTGAAGGAAAAAAAAATGACATTTCAGAAAAGTTTTTTCGTATTTTTTCCTCTTTCACTATTCAAAAATGGTTTATTACATTTATTTTTATTGTCATTGCATTTCTCAGTAATATTTAGCCCAAACGACGTATATTCAACTTACAATTAAATTATTTGTGAACGAATTATTAACATTCAAAAATGCGAAATCCTAGTTCGCACCAGTGTGGAGTATACGTATCCGCAGATGGAGTCTGGTATCTGTGGTTTAAGAATATCTAAATCAGAAGTGATTAGGTATTAGGTATTAGGTTAATGTCCGTGCTGCCCCACAAAGTATGGTTAGGGTACTATATTAGACAGGAATATGCAACCGCCATATTGGTTCCTGGACAGTTTGCGGGAAACAATGTGATAAGCATGTCTTGTATTTTAGTTAAAATTAAGTTTAGAATATATAAAAAAATGGTCTGCTGTAGTGCTCCGTCTTGTAAAAACAGAAGTAAGTTATAAAGGTCTGCATAGTAATCTTTTCAAGTGTAGAATGCCTTTGCGCAATTCTGTTTCTTCATCCTTTTATTGGTTGAAGACCTTTCAGTTTAACGAAATACAAGCACCTATCCAAAATTTGAGGTTAGAGTACCACTAACCTGACATTTAAGATATTTCATTTTATTTCGTTAAACTGAAAGGTCGTGAATCGACGAAAGAATGGAACATGACTGAGAAAATAGATTATACACTTGAGAAATATTGTATACATGGACGGCCTTAAACTCTTTGCTTCCTCGAAAGAGGACCTTAACATCGTTTTGGAGGCAGTAAGTAGGTACTCTAAAGCGATTGGCATGAGCTTCGGACTGGACAAGTATGCCTGCGTCTACTTATATCAAGGAAGACTAGAAACTACATCATCGCGTGACGATCAGGATGTTCAACTAATAGGCGGAAATACAATTCAACATCTTGGCAACCAATATGCTGGCCGTCCCTATACTGCTCTACACGTTTGGTACAGTGAAATAGGACGTCGATGAGTTGATGCAACTTGACAGAAGCACACGCAAGATGATGACAATCCATCAAAGTCATCATCCTAGATCTTCCGTACCTCGAATATACCTCCCGCTAGATAAAGGGCGTAGAGGTTTGCTAAGCTCAGAGTGTTCTCATCGAAGAACGGTTCTAGCTACAGCCTTCTCAGTTCTAAATATCACAGATTCTCTTATGCGACTTATATATCAATATGAAGTCGTCAATGCTGCGGCGTTTCTATACTGTGTCGCAGATAGGGCCGCAGAGGAGCTTGGCCTTCCATTTGATTTCAGCGATACTACAAATTTTTTTTGCCTGTCAAGACGGCGTTATAGACACCTTAGTTCACCGCAAGCAAATATAGCGGGTACATAGAGAGGCACAATGCGGCTCTGAAAGTGTTATATTACCATCTTAGGCACTTCTATGATGTTGATCTATTGCCCGTCTTGCCATACGCCCAGGGGGAACTCGAATCCGTTGTGGAGAATAATCAGTGTATGATCTACTGGAATTTCTCATTCTCCACCACTCAACGTGTCAGTGCTACAAAGCCTCGTATTATTCTCTAAGATCTGAAGACCAACATCATTTACGTGATTGAATTCTCGGCACCAGTCAATGGTAATATCACGGCAAAGGAGGAAGAAAAACAGGCGTAATATCAAGCACTTCTTTTCGAACTGAGCAGGCTGTACCAAGACTGCAAATTCCATCTTGTAGTTTTCATAATCGTCTGTCTTGGAGGCATGAAAGCTTCATTTCTTAGCCAACCCAACAAAATCTTGGCTTGCCAGCTTCAGGCTCAGTCCATCGTGAGCCGGATGCAAAAGGCTGTTCTTCTGGGATCACTTCATCTGGTCAGTCGATACTCTTCCTCATAACATTCTGAAAAGATTGATAGCTTCAAAAAAGTATCCAGATGTGGAACTTTAATCTCGAACTGTGCCGTCTGCCACGTAAGGTCGTCCACGGCTAGAGACCGGACTTCAAGGAACAGTGTTGTCCGAAGTCTCTTGCGTAAATTTCCCGTTCTTGCTTACCTTCTGAGATAGAAGGAGCAAGAGTGGATCACTTACACCTTACAGCTGCGTCGGGATTGGTTTCTTTAAGGAACAATGCTCGTAGCTTCCGGAGCCTACAACTTCTCACATTGCAAAGACTTTCCCAGCTCAGTGGGACGCAAAGCGGGAATAGCGCCCAAACCTTGGCTAAATTCTATGTATGATAATGAGGCATATAATTACTTGAGTGCATAATTACATAATAATAAATAATTACATAATTACATGCACATGAATGGAACTATATATGGCGGCGTTGGACGCAAAGCGAAAATCGGGAAGATGTTTATCCCAGCTACGATGATCACCCTCTGCGAAAAATGATATCATGGGTTTTTGCACGCGATTAACCCTCTCAACCAGATAAGCTGGCACATGATACGGTGGGATGGTCAAGTGCCTAATCCATAATTCCGATGCGGCCTTTGAAAGTAGTTTGTTCACAAACTCTGTGCCATTATCGATGAGCAGTACCTCTACAAATCAGGCAACAGCGGATCAGGGAGGTGGTAAGGGCGATGTCAGTACAACCGATTGCCCTATAGTTTCCAAACAGAAAATTGATACGGCATTTGCTGAACTAATTTAGTTCTTCGGGTGTACCAAAGATCGTCAGTCTTACCAATGGCACATACCACTTCCAAATCTGGTTCGAATATGCGCGACAGCGCGTCTGATATATGGTGAAGGGAATCTTTTCTATGTTTAATTTTAAAATCGTACTGTAACAATTTAAGGGCTTATCTACCCAATCTCCCTGTAGGTTCCCTTAAGTGGTAGAGCCGTCGGAGACTACTGTGATTCATTATCACTACAAAGTTATACCCTTCCAGATACGGTCTGAACTTTTATACAGCCCATTCTACCGCTAAGCATTCTTGTTCCTTCACGGTATAGTTTTTCTCGGCGCCTAGCATAGATGGACTAGAAAAGGCAATGAAGTGTTTCACGCTCTCTTTGAATTGTGTGAGGACGGCTCCCAAGCCCGTACTACTTGCGCCCGTTTGTAAACAGAACGACACACTGAGTCTGGTCTAGATAACGTGGGAGTGGCTATTAGAGTGAATCTTAATTCGTGAAATGCCTTTCCCTGGTCTTGCCCCCATTCGAACCTTCGATTTTTTTCTAATAATCGATAGAGTGGTTCTACTTTTTGGGCGAAATCCTTTTTAAATCATCTATACCACGTAAGTTCGGTAATGATAATTACATACTAGACTTTCTTCCGCCAATGAATTTGTTCTTCAAAGGTTTCACTGACTACAATTATGTCATCCATGTACGCGAATGCATGCGGATCAAATTGCGGTGTTATCAGTCGATCCACCAATCGTTGAAACGTTGCTGGTGCCCCTGATAACCCGAAAGGCATACTATTATAGGGACGTCTACTATCATGGTGGGGTGTGACATCTGCAGTGGTGCAATCACGAGAGGGGCACCTGCACTTTTATGACGAGGAAAATGTAGCATTTTTGTGCATGATGAATGCGTGAACGAAGGAGAAAAGGTAAAAAGAGCCTTAAGAAGTGAATTTTTGGCGCGTGCTCAATTTTAGCGTCGAAAGAAATCGCTCGACGAGAAAGAAAAACTTCTTCTTTATTAGATACAACGGAGACTGCTAACGATGACGTCAACAGGCTAGGGACGCCCACAGCTACTCTGGAGCCCCCGGTCAATGAGGCCATAATAAAATCATTAACGAAAGTTCAAGAAGCTTCCCTTCAGCATATGACTGCTTTATTTGAGAAGTTTCAGAACAAATTAGATACTTCAATTATTAGCATGAAGAACAATATTATGCAAAACTCTCGCCACATCACTACGATTGAGACGACTTTTGCGAACAATGTCGCTAAAATTCAAAAGCTTCCATAAGTTGCAAAGAATCTCTCAGCCACTGAACATAAATAGACTGCCCAGGTGGCGCACTCAGAGCGCAAATGTAATTTTATGGAACAGGCTTCTCTAGCTACCGTCTCAGAAATTTTTGGTTTGCCTTTCAAACAGAGGGAGGACCTTCCAGCTGTCACGAATCAAATTGCGACCGCTTTGGAGATTCCTTACTCCAAAGACGGTCTTATTTCAATTTGTGGAACCCGACTCTATGAATTGAATGCTGTAGGTCAGTCACGATCGCCGATTATAATTGCGAAATTTATTCAGCAAGATACTTGTTTTCATCTTATTGAGAAACGTAAGAACAAGCGAGATTTTTCGACAAAAACTATTGGCTGGTATGGTGGGGAAGAATGCATCCTTTACATCAGAGAAACTTCAACAAAATACAATGGTCTGATATGATGGATTATTGCAGAAATAAGACAATTAATGAGAAACAGGGACACGAAACGTAGATTAATAAGAAGCACCAGGAATAGTAGTATACAAGCGGAATTTTGCAAACCTCAGAATGTTGTTTAAACGAAAATTAAGGACTCTCACAACCAATTTAGTATTAGTATACAAGCGGAATTTTGCAAACCTCGGAATGTTGTTTAAACGAAAATTAAGGACTCTCACAACCAATTTAACTTTAATACAATCAGAAATAAAAACAAAATAGAAAACATTTTTCATCTTTTCAGGCGCTTGCGTTTAATTCAACCCAAACAGGAATCTCCTGATAAAAATTTCTCTGCTACCGATTTCCTTACTACATTCATTTTGAAACCCATTGCGACACACCTTCCGACTGTCTCCTCCAATTCACCTGTGCAAACATTCGGTGAATATGATTTCTTTTTTTTCTGAAATTACTCCTGAGACTTTCCTTAAGGAAGCAACAGAAGTTAATTCTAATGCGATCAGCATGGATGGTATCTCGATAAAAATGTCCCTCCAAATCACTACTGATGTTAAACTGGCGATCGATAAAAAGGATATTACGGTTGTGGTACTATTTGATTTTTCTAAGGCTTTTGACACAGTGAACCCAAGTTTACTTTTACAAAAACTCAAATCATTCCAAATGTACGATTCAGTAATAAAGTGGTTCGCCTCCTAGTTAAGTAATCGTTCACAAAGTGTAAAGATTAGTAATGCTGACATGTGTGAATGGGTTCAAGTTAAAAGTGGGGTTCCGCAGAGGTAAACACTTGCACCTATGCTTTTTAACTTGTATACCTCTGATCTTAGAAGTGATCTAAAATTTTGTAAGTCCCTTAAATACGCTGATGACTTCAAAGTGCACCTTTTTGGACTTGCTGCAGAATTGAATAGGCTTGTCAGTCAGATGCAAGTGGAAATAGATCGGATCGTACTTGGGACTGAGAATAATGACCTTGCCTTAAATCCAGCTTAAACTAACGCTTTATTATTGGGACTTCGGCTTTTCCCTCCTGGTATGCACTCGCTGCCTTCCCTCCTTTGAGGGTTGGTAATGTCACTATTGTTTTTCAAGAATCGGTCAAGGATTTAGGATACTTGCTCAACCGTTTTCTCTCTAGGAAAGAGCATGTAATAGCGATTTTTCGGAACACCTACAGAACTCTACAGCAATTAAATAGAAATAAAGACTCCTTACCTACCTCAAACAGGATTCTCCTAGTTAATAGTTTGATTCTTCCCTTCTTTGATTGCGGATGTATTGCTTACTGTGACACAACGGATGAATTGAATCGGAAGCTAGAACGGACACTAAATTCATATATCCGTTTTATATACAATTTACCAAAAAGTGAACACATTACTCTACATCGGAAGAGAGCATGGTTCTTGCCCGTGGCTAAAAGAAGACAATTTTTTATCAGCAATTTGCTGTTTTCAATCGTTAAAAAAGAAGATTCTCAGTATCTACATGAATATTTTACTGTTCTTAATAAAAAACACCCCAATCATGCCAGACAACGTGAGGGAACTTAGCTTTTAAAATACCAAAGCTCAGAAAATGTAAGCTCCAAAGATGCTTTATGGTTAGAGGGGCACGTCTATGGAATAGAATACCACTAACTACCAGGGAAGCGTCCTCTAACTATCATTTTCAAATCGAATTTTTCAAGTATTTATTCAACAGTTCAAATGATTTACTCGAAATTACCCATGGTAACAGTATTTAGTATTATGTTGACCTCTTAGTACTTATGCAGTTTTGGATTTTATTTACCACATATCTATTGTAAAATTATAACACTACTATGTACTTCAACCTATAACTTCTAGATTCTAACGGCCTATGTTTGATATTGATTGGTAGTATTAATTTAGTGTTGAATACATATCTCCTGTTACTGTGCAATAGTTATATTTTCAACCAAGAAGGTTAATTTTCTATCAAGAAAAGATGAATTTTCAACAAAATACATGAATTTTGAACTAAAAAAGATGAATTTTCAACCAAAGATGAAATCTTTTTTATCACAAGAAATAATTTTTCAACTTAAAACTAATTTGGAACAAATTCGTTAAATTTGCAACCGGATAAATTAATTTTCAAGCTAAATGTAAAAATTTCTACCAAATTAAATGAAATTTACACCCAATGAAGACAATTTTTCAACAAAACACATGAATTTTCAGCCAAATAGTTATATTTTCAACCAAGAAGATTAATTTTCTACAAAAAAAAAAGAATTTTCAACAAAATAAATGATTTTTCAACAAAAAATGGCATAGTTATCTTTTCAATTGGGAAACAAAATTTTAACCTAAAAACGAATTTTGAGCAAAATCGTTACATTTACAACCAAAGAAATTAATATTTGCACACAAAAAAAAAATTTCTACAAAATGAATTGAAATTTGCACCCAATAAAGACAAATTTTCAACAAAATACATGAATTTTCAACTGAAAAACGATTAATTTTTAACAAAAGATGGAATAGATATGATCTCAATTTAGAAAATTAACTTTTTACCTTAAAAACTGAACTTTGAACAAAATCGTTAAATTTGCAACCGAAGAAATTATTTTTCAAACCAAAAGATCAATTTTATGCCAAGATTATTAATATTAAATTACAAAAGACAAGCTTTAAACAAAATGCTTGATTTTTTTATCAAATAGGTGAATAATCAACTAAAAGAGAAGGTTTTTCATCCAAACAATGAATATTTAAATTTTCAATTAAAAAAATTAATTTGAAAAAAAAACGAATTTTCAACAAAATAGTTACATTTTCAAACAAAAAATGAAGTTTTTAACAACAAGATGAATTCAACACATAAAAATTACAAAATTATATGTCAGGATGTGTTTAAAAATTTTCGCGATTTTTTGAGCCAATGATCTCTCTGTCTAAAATTTGTGGGTTGGGCCCAATTCATTAGTCATGCTGCTTTTCACTTGAGAGAGTTCCTTATGGTACGAATTCCGTATCAATGGGAACACTTGTCAAAGTCAATTTTTTAAAGCACGAAACTTCTAGATTTCCCAGGAATAAATTCAGATTGAATGTGTACTCATTTAAGAAAAACTTAAAGTTTGAGAGGAAAAATCAATTGGGATAGAATGTAGATCAAATCACACAAATTGTGATTTGCATATGGCTTGAAAAAATGTTCTTAGAATTATAGAGTCGTTATCTCGTATAGTCTTGGAGTTGAAATTGTCCTTCGAAGATATTTACATTTCATTAGAGTTATACAAAGATTAAAACATTCGTTTAAACTAATATTACAATTTATATAACCTTTTACGTTTTAGCGAAATTCGTTGTTCAGTAAAATTTTCTAATTAAACCTAAATCAAGTCCGTTCTCTCGCCTTCAAATATTAGGAAGTATCAAGGGTGGATCCAGATTTTTTTTTGGAGGGGCGGATTGTGAATTTTCTCCAACGAATGTTTCAAAGAACATTTCAAATTGAATATAATAAGGCTTTAAATTTCACTTTATTTAAATTTTTCAATTCTAGTGTTAAAATTTATTTTTTTTAAAACCTGAAAGCACACGGAGAAAATATTGGTTGTGAAATTTGTCATTATAATATTTATTTTTACAAGAGTTCGATGGGAATCTAGAATAAAGTTGAGAAATTAGTAATAATTGCCAGATCGATACGGAGAAATACTTTTTCCATATCAATTATAAATATACTCCAAATTTCATAATTGCCATTCAGAGTTGGAAAGACTAATATCTTCGATACCAAATTGAAGTTAAGAAAAAGTTATATTCAAAAGTTAAATAATGAAATCGAAGTTTAAATAACTATCAGTTTAAATAAAATAAGTTGCAAAATATGTTAGAAAAATTACCATTCTCATTAGGCAAGTGCAATGAGAGGCAAAACCCTTGAATGTCGTGCTTTGCGAAAATTCCCATTTAAAATAGGAAATTCAGAGCAGAATGACGTCATATGTGCCGAGATTTATGAGAATGATCAAATTCCTAAATATCCTAATTTGTTTTATCACAGGAAAAATTCTTCGTTCTGCTGCCCGGAGACCCGTGTTCAATACTCGCCAGCGCTGCTTTCTTCCAACACGATTTTTTTTCTGTTTCAGCTTAGAATATAATATTTATGTCTAATTATATGCTTAATGTATACATTTTATAATGGCTACAACTTTAATATATATAAAAGTGAATACGAATTTATTTTTATTTTGCTCTTCCGACCTTGGCATTTTTTCCTATTTTCTATGGGGAAAATTAGAAATACGTAGCATTTGCATAGGAAGAATGTCTTTGCTATTGTGTTCTGTAATCTTGACAGTCTTTTCTAGGGTCCATATAAACTTTCGCTTGGTATTAGTAAAATTATTTAGTCATTTATTATCATATTCCAATAAACTTAGTAACTTCACAGTTTAATATTCACAATATTAATTCTTACAATAGTGACTCTATATCCAATTTCCATTTATTCTTACTACTATTATATATAGATGTTACTGTCCAAGCCACATTGGTCGAAATCCGGAATGACTTTTCTGATCTGATTTCTCTTCGTACTGATTTTAGCTCAACGTGTCAAAATTATTGAATGTACTCAGTGGATCATATTGAATGTCTAATAAGACATTTGCCAATTCTCATTGAAACGGTAATACATTTTTAAAATCAATAAAGTGAGGAAATCAGAGTTTCCATTTATATTTTAATTAAAAAACACCTTATTGTTTAGAATTTCTTAATCAAAATTTATGGAACATAAATAACTTATTAAATATTTTACATGATTGCAAAAAGCAAATTCTAAAAAAAAGATTCTGCTACGGCGTTTTTAGTCTTAGAAAAAACTATTTTAAGCAAAACTGTTAACATTCTGTTAGGTGACGATGATTGATATAAATTAAATCATGTAATAACTATAAATATTGCTATAAGCAACTTCATAAATAAATATTGAATTTCATTTTTTTTTTCGCCAAGTAAAATTTTTTTTTCATCAAACCGATTTCAAATTTATTGAAAAGTTATTTTGATTGATGAACGTTTGGTAGCAATGAACGATTTTGATTATTAACAATGAATTTCTTAAGCAATTTCAATTAATTCTTGAAAGAAAAAATATTTTTTAAATTGGAAATTAATATTACAAATTAATAAACAATTTTCATTGTTGTATTTTATTATTATATCATCAGTATCATTTATAATTATGAATAATGATTATAAACAAATCAACAAATACTCAAATTCTGATCTTTCTCTTTGAAAAGTGCAGAGATGATTTAGCACAAAAATGAATGGAGAAGAAAATATTAAAATTCCTAATTTAAATTACATTCAGTAAAATTGTTGGTTTGCTGCTTTCAGTATTGACCATTGGTGATCATGGGTGTCTGAGATGTTGTTGATTCAGAGAATTAGGGTC
Organism: Andricus grossulariae; assembly: GCA_011634705.1. Taxonomy (NCBI): domain Eukaryota; kingdom Metazoa; phylum Arthropoda; class Insecta; order Hymenoptera; family Cynipidae; genus Andricus; species Andricus grossulariae. The sequence continues at coordinate 104,883,062 of JAABKJ010007545.1, read as the reverse complement.
GATAACGTGAATCAGTTAAAATCCAGTAGAATTATAGTAATTTTCCACTTACTATCAGAGAAATTTGATTGATTGTCGAATTAGATGAAAAAAGTCGAAGTGCTAGAGCTCGATGATTATAGAAATTTTTTGCATAAAACGTTGAGATAGACGTACTGAAGAAGTGGAGTCTTTTTGGTTATTAACAAATAACTGAAAATTGAAAAAAAATTTTACATGTTCACGTGGATTGTTCATTTCGGGTAAAAGATAGCATAAAAATGTATACAAGATGACTTTCATGAGATAAAACAAGCTTTTGAACGATTCCTTGTTGAATCTTCTGCGACGAATAGCTGATGCAATATGAATTTGTTACATGAGGATGCACCTGCACCGAGTAAGCGATGTATGTAATGAATTTGCATTGTTATAAACAAAATATATATACTTTATCTTATAGATTAATAAAGTGGAAGATCTGCTGAGTATAAAGGGATCTTTTTGATACTGAAAGACAAAAATTGGCAGGGTGGCGAGAGTAGATTTTTTGTTCTGAACAATAATATTGATTAAATTACTCTTTTAGTGAGTTTTCATTCGGTGAATCCGCTGAAGACTGAATGGTTTTTCAAGAAAATATGTTTGTCAGATTAAAAAAAAGTTTTATTTTTTAGCAACATATTGTTATAAAAATCTGAAAAAATAAAGGATATCCGAGGACGAACAAGGATGTTGATTATCCTTTTACCAATTTTCTATCTGCAATAGTTTCCTTGTGTGAAAATAATGTTTATAAAATGTAGATAAAAAGTATTTCATAATAGCTGATGATTATTTAAAATTCAATTAAAACGTTTGTATCTTAACAAAATAATAATAGTGTATTTATTAATATTAAATTTTTTTCAAATTAAAAATTTGACATAAGTAAATTCTAATATATCAGTTGCAAAGTGAGAACAAGAAGAACAAAATATCTTTATTGGTTTTCAAATTTGGACTTATTTCGTTCAGCCGTGTCCGACAAATTGTCGAAATAACGAGCGATCCGCTACTAAAATCCTTAAGTTAAAAAAATTAAGATAACTCGGAAACCAATCAAGAGTTTATTATATTTGGTCCCATTTTGTGACTTGTATTTCAGTTTTTAATTCCATATATGTTAATAAACGTATATTCATTTTCAATAATCTTATGTTGTTTATGAGAATTGTTCAAATAATATTTTTTTACAATGAAATTTTTCCTTGAAAAAGTATTATCCCTTAGCAGATTCACTGAATGAGAACTGACTATAAGAGTAACTTTAAAAAATATTATTGTTCAAACAAAACAAAAATCCACACACACTACATCTTGCTAATTTTGGATTTTTATTACAAAAATATCCCATCATACTCAGCAGACCTTACACTTTAAGGATTTAAAAATGAAAAGTGAATTCTTTTCTCACTTTAGAATTTTCTGAGTAACATAATATAAAAAATAATATTAACAATTGACTTAAAATAGTTTTTCCTATGACTGAAATCCTCATAGTAGAATATTTTTTTATCGAATTTGTTTTTTGCAGTCAGGTAAGATATTTAATCAACTATTCATGACCACAAATTTCTATTTAAAAATTCTGAATAATAAAGTGTCTTTCCAATTCGTTATTTAGATTTAAAATATGAAACATAATTTGCAAATCAGACATTCAGTATGGTCCAGTAAAAACATTCAATAATTTTTATACGATGAATTAAAATCAGTATGGAGAGAAATCAGAACAGGAAAGTCATTTCGGACTTCGATCAATGTGGCTTGGATGCTCCGCAATTGGACCAACACTACTTGGTCCAAGTTAAAATAGGAGGCCTTTATTACTTTGTATACATGACATACAAATTTTCAAACTTCAAAAGTGTCCTAAGTCTCCGGGGTTTTAACAATGGATTTCCAGAAAATTTTAGGACAAAATTTAATTCAATTAATTTATTTATTCAAGCAACGAGCAGGTAGTACAATTATAAATCCAAGAAACAAGGAGTATTTAATTACACGTTAGTTCAAATCTAACCTTAATCTAAACCTAATCTGAACTAAGTCTATTATTTAATTTTCGGGAGTTTTCAATAATTTCTGGAGAATTACAGCTAATTTAAAGATTTCAAAGGAATTGCAAAGTAGTCAAACCTTCAATTATTTAAAAAGATTTGCGAGATTTTAAACGATTGCGAAAGATTGTAAGCTCATTTTTAAGGGATTTCTAGAGTAATTCATGAATTTTTATAAGAATCAGAGCATTTGATTGAACCTACAAGGACCTAGAAGATTTCGAGAGACTCTGAAAAATTCCAAGACATTTCAAACATCTGAAGAAAAGTCAAGCGTCAAAATCTCCAAAAATCTATATTTTGTTTAAAATTTTATTACATCTTTTCAAAACTTCTAAACCTTATATATATTTTTGAGTTGTTCGAATTTTTCTTAAAATTGTCTTTAAATTCTGCAAAATACATCAAATTATTTTAAAACCTTCAAGATTCATATCAATTAAAAATACTTGAGAACAAATGACAATTTCGAATTTGCCCACTTATCTTTAAAATTTTCTGATTATCTTGATTTTGTATTTTATATTTTTTTATATCTTTTCAAATAAAACATTATTTACATGTTTCCTGAAATTGTTGAAAAATCTTTTAAAATGAAATAATCGCTTTCAAATCTTCATTCCATTTTTCAAAATTAAGAATAACTTGAAATTTTCTCAGGTATCTTAAGAAAATTTTTTATTCTCTTGAAACCTTACAAAATTCTTCAAGAGCTTATTCTATCAAAATCTTCAAAAATCTACCAAGTTTTCCTAAAATTGGTTTAAAACCTCTTAATTTGAAAAAAAATCTTAAAATCTTCCATTTTGTTTTATATACTTTGATATCTTCAAAACTTAAAATCACTCTTTTAAAATAAAACCTAACTCATTACAAATTTTTCCAGCAATCTTATTGTGGGTACCGGCAATTTTTTGGTGATTGGTACCAAAAACTTCTTTTCCGTTGGTACGGAGAGTGTATGCTGTATTTCTTCGCAAATTAGAATATTCCAAGTTTTTGACTATAATTTCATTTTTCTCATCTCTTTAAAAATGTGAAAAAGTGGATAAAGTGTAGTGCGGTAGCAAAATCCTAAGAACATAAGTATTTTCCAATATTAAAAAAACATTTACAATTAAAATTGTCTCTTTTATCAATAATGTTTAAAAGCATTCAAAAATAAATTTGATCATGAAATAAAATTACTTGATTGGAAAATTTCATTTACTAAATTGGTGGTGCATAAAATTCGTAAATTTTATTATTAGATTGGAAATCGTGTGGAAATTGTGATTTACAAAATTCCAACAAATTCAAAATTGCAAACTGCAAACAGCCACTAAAAGTCATATTCACCAGATATGTAACATGTAACCAATCAGGTTTTTAACAACAACTTAAGCGAGATCTCGTGACTGCAACTTTTTAAGAGCAGATTGATGGTATGGAATGTTGTTTACATTCACTTAAAGATCCTAAACACGTAATATTCTAAAATACTCCGAAATTGGGCGTTCCCTGATTAAGGGACATTTCTGTTTTTCTTTTCGAGTCATATCCTGAACTGCGCCACTGTTTATGTTTGTTTTCACCCGTTTTGGCACTCAAATCCTAACTACACATCAATTCTTAATTTATATATTCCATGAAGAATTGTATTATTCCTCTTCAATATTCCTACGACATCACTATTGGACGTTGATATAACCAGTCCTTCTTCGGCTGGAATCGGCTCAACAGTTTTATTATTTCCGAACAATAAATGAATTTGTTTATCGCTAGGAAAAGTGTGTCTTCGAATATCGTATTGCACAGTCAAATTTGTGTTGATAATGAGGCGAATAAGTGTAAGTTCTTCAAGACCAAATCCTAATCCGAGTAAAGAAGGACGAGTGGCAGAAGGAGACCTGGACCTGGCACGAAGAGGAAGCTCGGCAGGAGTAGAAGACGTGACTGAAGAATGTGGCCTGGCAGGAAGAAACATTATTTATAATTATAATGAACATTTATGTAATAAAATTTAATAAATTTCACAATAAACTAGGTTCAGATACCCTATTATTAGAATATGTATGAAATAGATATATTAATATAGTAAAATTTAATAATTAAATGAATAAATTAGAGACCTTTCAAGAGAATAAGATGATCCGCAACGAGAAGCGCCAGGTAAACAGTCAGACTGTGAACTCAACTCTGCAACAAGAAACAGAAGATTGAATTCTCCTTGTGTTTTCTCTTCCGGCATATTTATTTGCTTCAGCATATTTTTCTTTTACGGATAGAGGGATGACCTAAGCTTATTTCTTTAACTAGATTCGAAGTATTATATGTAGGAGGGTAAAAAGGAATTGTTACATTCTTCCCCCAAGGTTGGTACAAAATCCCAATTTGGAAGGTCCCTAACTTTCATTGACATAGCAGGTCTATATTGTTAGATAAAAAAATGTTTCTTAATATATTTTAAGGACTTGTAACAATATTGAGGGTTTCTATGAACGTTTCCTTCGCTGTCACTCTGCCTCTTCGGATCTTGACCGGAGGATGAGTCACGAGGGCGAAAACGTTTTCGCCCCTCGAGGGGGGGGGGGGCTCTTGGTGGTAACATCTAGATCAAGAGGATGTAGGGGGTCGCGGATTGATGGCACAGCATATAATCGGCATAATGTCCATCTATATTTTATTGTCTAACTCATTGGTGATACATAAAATAAAATATCTATCCATTTCAAATTGAGTTGAACAAAGTTAATCTCTCACGATACTAAGGAGATTTGGGTTCGATCACACTTAGTTACGTCTGTCACAACTATTTTGTCGACATTATAAGCTAACATTTCGCCAAGTCTAAAAGGAGGTTGCCAATCGCAATGAGAGTATCGGTCACCGTTATCTCATTACGGGATACAAGTTTCTCGGACGTCTGTTGTGGTTTCGCAAAAGATTGCACTTTATCATTATCATCTTTCAATATTCGTCTTTCATAAAGGACTAGAATCTCCCCAAAATGGATAGAGAAGAATAAATGTGGTAAGATGGAAAACCAATCAGAAAACTGGTGGGTATTTTGGAAAGAGTATCAGAGAGCTGATAGAGGTTGTGGACGAACTACAAGAGAACTGGTGGTTAAAGTTCAGAGCCTACCAGAAAGCTGGAGGATAGAAGGAACAGTTCATGAACTTGGAGGATAATTGCATCCAGGAACTCGTAGCTAGTCTTTTGTCGTTTTGCTTTCGTGCGCGAGCTTTTACCGCCACTTTATATGAGCGTATTATTTTCGTCTTAATTTGTTCAAATTTGTGTAACCAACTTCAACGCCTAAAAACTACCCCCTGTAAGGCAATCATCATGGTGTGGCCAGCGAAATATTTAGTTAGCCCCGACAATTTCCAAAATAAAATGTATATGAGCCTAATATAATCGCCTTAATTTGTTCAAATTTGTGCAACCAACTTCAACCCCTAAAAACTACCCCCTAGGCGGAAAACAACATGGCGAATGTGCCAATGGAAAACGGACTGTTGGTTTTCGCTCTCATATTGCTGCAATAGTGTATTATTTATCTCACGCTAAATACTTATCCCAAGATTCTAAATCAGCGAAAATACTAACTGATGTATTCAAGAAAAATAATTACATTCAGTAATTGAAAGTTACAGTGACGAAGATTAAAATAAGTTATTACATGAAAAGTATTCGATTTTGTGTGAGACAAGGGGATACACACTAAAAAGGCATTCCTTTTCGTGAGAGGCGAGTGGACACACACTCGAAAAGCATCTCGTTTTGTGAGAGGCGAGGGGACTCACACTAAAAAAGCAGCCCACAAGGAGTTCAAAATCGTATCGCAACCTCCTCGTGGTGAACTCTGGAAATTGTAATTTGTATAGGCCAACTGCAGACGATTCTTATTTAAATACTTATATACATAGAATACTAACATTCCTTTCCAACTTTTTTTCATGAATATTTTTCAACTATTTCGTTTGTTATGTCACGCAATTTCATAGCAATCGTGATTTCACTACAGGGTGAAGTTTTAAAAATGCGCATTTGTTTTTCTTAATGTTATGTACAAAAGAAATGAAAAATAAGTGATTCCTTAGAATACAAGTGCACCATTATTCCAGTAGACCGCTTAATTAAACTAATAAAGTGTCAACCGAAAAGTGGGGTTCGATGTGCCCGGCTGGAGCGAAAGCGTGCTGTGTGCTGTGCGGCATGCATGATTTTCATCATTTTTCGCCATGACGCACCACCACTCAAAATCTGACCAAAATGTATGTTGAAGCAAACACTTCAAGGTTTGTTTTGAAAGAAAAATTGGAGGTCTACCTCTAAAACATAACCTCAAAAAAATATTTTCAAAATTTGAAAGCATTTTTTGACCCCTACTTTTCATCCAAAAAAATCCAAACTTTTTTTTGAAAGTAGTCTTCTTGATTAACATAACATATACTTTCCTCGTCAAAATCGATTCAGCCGTTTTCGAGAAAAACCCATTTTTTTTATTTCAATACCCCTCTCCATATCTCCCAAAAAAATTAAATTTCAAGGTTGAAATTTGCAGGATTTTATATTCACATAGATGTTAATATATAGTGCCAATATAGGCTTGATGTGTGAGGGGGCCATTTTTACATGCTTATCACCCCAGGCCCTTCGAACAAATTAAGACGAAAATAATACGCTTATATAAAGTTTATTTTGGATAATGTCGGGACCAGCGAAACTTTTCGCTGGCCCGGCCATGATGTTTGCCGCATAGGGGGTAGCTTTTAGGGGTTGAAGTTGGTTGCACAACTTTGAACAAATTAACACAAAAATAATACGCTCATACAAAGTTTATTTTGGACAATGTCGGGACTGGCTGGCGAAATATTTCGCTGGCCCGGCCATGATGTTCGCCGCATAGGGGGTAGTTTTTAGGGGTTGAAGTTGTTTGCACAAATTTAAACAAATTAGGACAAAAATAATAATCTCATATAAAGTTTATTTTTGTTAATGTCGGGGCCAGCGAAACGTTTCGCTGGCCCGACCATGAAGTTTGCTGAATAGGGGGTAGTTTTTAGGGGTTGAAGTTTGTTGCACAAATTTGAACAAATTAAGACGAAAATAATACGCTCATACAAAGTTTATTTTGGACAATGTCGGGACTGGCTGGCGAAATATTTCGCTGGCCCAGCCATGATGTTTGCCGCATAGGGGGTAGTTTTTAGGTGTTGAAGTTGGTTGCATAAATTTGAACAAATTAAGACGAAAATAATACGCTTATATAATGTTGATTTTGGATAATTTCGGGGCCAGCGAAACGTTTTGCTGGCCCGGCCATGATGTTTGCCGCATAGGAGGTAGTTTCGAGGGGCTGAAGTTGGTGATCGGCCCGACGGGCTGGAGACCAACCTGCCTGCTAAATACACGCGTCAGGCCAGCAGAGTCGGAATGCGACCGAAGGGCGGACAACGGTCCGGCAGATTAGACGCCCGTCGGTCGTGAGGAAACACAGCTCAAATGGAGAATATTCATTACACACTTTGCCTGATCTCTTCTGGGCATTATATATAATGCCTATGGATTATATATATATATATATATATTTTTTTTTTTGCCGGATTATATACTTTGCCTGTAACATATATACAAAATTGACGCGTGAAGCTAAATCGACAGCGAGTACGGTCAAAGATTAAATTCGTAAACCAGATATATTTTCAACCAAAATAAAAAACATGTAGAAAATTTTCAAAATTTGAAAACAAAATTTTTTTTTTAGAGTTTTAGACATTTTTTTCAACGTTTTTTATGGATGGGTAAAAGACTTGCAAATTCCACTCATGCCATTTTTAATTTCGTTAAAACGCAAGAAATTTATATGCTTTTCAACATTATGAAGATTAAAAAACAATGTTAAAAAAATATTTACGGTAATTTACGGTAATCTATAGAAAGCCTAGATTCTCGAAATATCTTTACGAAATTTGGAACCTCCGATTTTTTTTAATATCGACTGACTTTGGCATTACATTTGACCTCTCGTTCTTCTGGACCAGTAGAAAATTTTGAGGGTACATTGAAAAAATTATATAATAAAAACCTCTATATTATTGCTTACAGCTGGAAGTGATCAGCAGCCGCCAGGAGGTCAACCAATAAGGGAGCGTCGTAGTTAGTATATTATAATTTTTTGAATTCACAAAAAATTGCTGGGATTCGTCGAAATTTGGAACTTCGATTGTTTCTAGTATCGCCTGTCTTTGAGATTACATTTGGCCTCTCTATATTTTGGACCAATAGAAAATTTTCGGGGTTAATTAAAAAAATTCTTCAATAAAAATCCCCATATTATATCTTACAGAGCAAAGTGATGAGCTGCCACCTATGGGTCCAGCATCAACGCGGCCGCGTGAAGGAAAGGCTAACCAACGTTAGTATATTTTAATTTCTTTGAAATAACAAAAATTGCTGTGATTCAGAAAAAATTCTAATTTTATTTCTGAAGCACCAATAAATTATTCTCGCTAAACGGCGTTGGCCCTTGGATACCTTTGAAACGAGTTTCAAGTTAAGTTCTTTTAAAATCTTTTAAAGTATTCTTAAATTTCATCTTTTCCATATTTGTACCGATCACGTCGCCAATCTTACAAATCCTTTTTCTGCGTGTGTTATAAGAGGAGTTTTGGGGTCGCCGATAAAAAATTTTTGGGATTCATTGAAAAAATTCTTTAATAAAAATCCCTATATTATATCTTACAGATGGAGGTATTCCGTTGGGACCATTACCTTCAATACGAACAGGGCGCAACATTATTTCATCCAGTGGAGCTTCAAGTTCTAGACGTCCACGTTAGTATCTTATAATTTTTTAAATTAACAAAATTGTTGGGACTCAGAAAAAAATCTACATTCTATTTCTTAACCCCCAATAAATTGTTCTCGCTGAAGGGCGTTGGCCCCTGGAGACCTTTGAAACAAGTTTCGAATTTTTACTACAGAAGTACATATTCTTATAGGAAAATTAATTGCGCATTTTTCCTTTTCTGGAAAAAAATGTTGTAGCTTTTCCCGTTTTCAAAATAAATCCGAGAAACTAGTTTTTTGAAAAACAAATTTATTTTCAGAATTTTATGAAATTTCTGAAAATTTGCGAAAATTTATTGATATATGTCGGAATAAGCATGAGACATCGGCCCCGCGCGTATGAAGACGAAATTATTGTAATAAATTCGATTAAAAGTTTTGACATTTTTTCCCCCTATGTTGTTTTAGAGATACCACTTTTATTTTTTCAAGAAAAAATCCTTGCATTGTGTACTACAACTCTGATTTTTTATGATTTTTTGTGTGTGGTGGAACATGGTTCAAAAAAATAAAAATCGTGAGCGCGACATTGCCCAATGCAGTCATTCCGAGCCACTTAATCAATAAATCCGTTTACACTGATCTTCGGTTTTTTGTGACGGCATCGGGCCTGTTAGTCACAAAATCAAATGTTCTGCAAAAGGATTTTTAAGGCACCTTAAAACAAAATTGCATTATGTTTCAAAAATTATGAAAACATCGATGCAAAGGTATCGACACAGCGCATCATACATAGAAATGCATGGGGATTCGCGACTTAAACAACTCCAGTTACGACTCCTTATCGTTCGGTAAGCATAGACATAGTTGACCAGGGACGCTCGGGGTAAGAATGGCGGTAGCTGTCGAGCTCGAAGTCGTCACAAACTCTGATGTCCCAAAATCAAAAGAATCGTGTATTTCTTTTCTAAAATATTTGTGAATTTTATTTATAGCTAACTAAACCTTATGATATAGCGTTCAATTTTTTTACGCTGTGTAATGGAGGCAAAGAAAAACGATTACAGCAACCATTATTTGTTTTTGGCATATGCGTGAAAACAAAAGACGATGGCAGCAGTCGTCATTTGTTTGTGGTGTATGCATAAAAACAGGAGACGATCGCAGCAATCGTCAGTTGCTTGTGGCGTATGCATAAAAACAGGAGACGATCGCAGCAATCGTCATTTGTTTGTGGCGTATGCATAAAAACAGAAAACGATCACAATAATCGTCATTTGTTTGTGGCATATGCATAAAAACAGAAGACGATCGCAGCAATCATCATTTGTTTTTGGCTAATGCATAAAAACCGTAGACGATTGCTGCAATCGTCTTCTGTTTGTATGCATACGCAACAAACAAATGACGATTGCTGCGATCGTCTTCTGTTTTATGCATACGCCACAAACATATGATGGTTGCTCTAATCGTTTTTGTTCGTCTGCATTACACGACGTAAAAAACTGAACGTTATATCATAAGGTTTAGTTAGCTATAAATAAAATTCAGAAGCTCGACTGCTACCGTCATTCTGACCCCGGGCGTTCCTGATGAACTATGTCTATGCTTACCGAACGATAAAGAGTTGTTTAAGTCGCGACCCCCCAGGCATTTCTACGTCCTAAAATAGAACGCGATTCATCGTTTTCTGATTAGGCATACGTAATTATGGCGAATAAATAATTATGCATTATGGAGTGTGTCGATACCTTTGCCTCGATGTTTTCATAATTTTAGAAACATTATGCAAGTTTGTGCTAAGATGCCTTGAAAATCCTTTTGCAGAACATTTGATTTTGTGACTACTAGCCACGAGGCCGTCACCAAAAACCAAAGATCAGTGTAAACGGTTCTATTGATCAAGTGGCTCAAAACGACTGCATGGGGCAATGTCGCGTTCATAATTTTCATTTTTTTTAACCATGTTCCACCCCACAACCAAAATCATAAAAAATCTGAGTTGTAGTACACAATACAAGGATTTAAAAAAAAAATAAAAGTGGTATCTCTAAAACAACATAGGAAAAATCAATTTTTTTACTTTGCTTTCCTCCTACATATCTCCCTCCAAAATGGGATTGTGAAGTTGAAACTTCGTGGGCTTTCGTACCACAAGGAAACGAACTTGTGACATTAATTTCAGCTTTATACGCGCGGGGCCGATTTCACATGCTTATTCCGCTAAGCCCCTTATGATAATTTATAGAAATTTGGGGAAGTATATGTGAATATATGGGTATTTACGGAAATTTTTGGAAATGCATAGTAATTCAGAAGTGAAATTTTATAACAGTTCTGGTTGACGCATACATAGTAGCTCAGGCTATAATTTCGAAAATTTATAGAAAATTATATGTAAAATTCATGAAGAACTTTGATGATATTCTGCTGGACGTATGAATTGTGCTCGAAATTTTTGTGTTTCTATGGCTTCTTGAAGTTTATTGGCCCTCCAGCAGTGCAACTTTCTGCAGGATTGTTTTTATAAATATAGCGAATTTCCCAGATTTCTTCTAGGCGCTTATTCTGTGTAGATCTTAAAGTCACTCGAAAATAATCCTTATCAAGAAATCTTAAAATGGTATTGTCTACTTTTTCAATCTTTATTAACTTGTCCAGAAAATTTGCATGTTCCTTAAAACAACTATTTATATAACTTTTAAGTCCTCAGTAAACAAAATTTTTAGCAGTTGGAATAATTGAATACGTCACATTCACCTAAATATAAACTCCTGAATATTTTGAGTCCTTCGGAAGGATTTGCTTCAAGACCACGGAATCCTAAATTTTTGACGCACTCAAATGATAAAAAATATACTCAAAAAAATTAGCTCAAGGTAACAAGTGCTATAGGGGCAGCATTTAGATTATTCAAAAATTCTTTGGTACATCCTATTATATACAGAAATAAATGCGAAAAATTTCACAAAAAATTATTTATTGATGGTGAGACATTTATTTATATACGTTTAAGTATAAATAGTGTTTTTTGATGAAAAATAAAGTTTCGGTGTTCGTATTAGCTTCAGTAAATAGTAATTTTCAATGCGAATCAATTCACAACATAGTAGATTTGAATAGAAAAATAATACAAGTATAAATAGTACTTTCAGATAAAAACAGTAGTTTCAGGTACAAAGAAGAATATTCCGCTAATTACGTTCAACTCGATTCGATACACCAATGTTGAAAAAATCTCTTTTCGAGTTTACGTCTAAAAACACCACTCTATGAATTCGTTGAATTCCTTCAATTTTATAAATTCCCTGAACTCCCTGCTTTCTTTAAATTCTGTGAAATGGTTGATATCTGAATTTTTTGAATTTGTTAAATTCCTGAAATCAATCTTATTTGCCTCGAATTACTTGAAATATTTGATTTACTCTAATAACATGAATTGTTCGATTTACTCATATTACTTGAATCCCACGATTTACTTGAGTTCTTTAAATTACTTAAATTTAAAGAATTCCTTGACTTTAGAGAATTCATTGAATTCAGAGATTTCCTTGAATTCAGAGGATTCCTTGAATTCAGAGAATGCCTTGAATTCAGAGAATACCTTGAATTCGAAGACATCCTTGAATTCAAAGAATTTCTTGAATTTAGAGAATTCCTTCAATTCAAAGAATTCCTTGAATTCCTTTAATTTAAAGAATTCCTTGAATTCCTTTAATTAAAAGAATTCCTTGAATTCCTTGAATTTAGAGAACTCCTTGAGTTGAGAGGATTCCTTGAATTCAGAGAATTCCTTGAATTCAAAGAATTCCTTAAATTCAGAGAATTACTTGAATTCAGAAGGATTCCTTCAATTCAGCGAATTCATTGAATTCAGAGAATTCCTTGAATTCAGAGAATGCCTTGAATTCAAAGACATCATTGAGTTAAAAGAATTCCTTGGATTTAGAGTATTCAGAGATTTCCTTGAATTTAGAGTATTCAGAGATTTCCTTGAATTCAGAAATTTCCTTGAATTCAGAGAATTCCTTAAATTCAAAGACATCCTTGACTCCAAAGAATACCTCGAATTTAGAGAATGACTTGAATTCAAAGAATTCCTTGAACTTAGAGAATTCCTTGAATTTAGAGAATTTCTTGAAATCAGAGAGTTCCTTGAATTCAGATAATTTCTTGAATTTAGAGAATTCCTTGAATTCAGAGAGTTCATTGAATTCAGAGAATGCTTTGCATTGAGAGAATTCTTCGAGTTGTTTGAATTCAGGGAATCACTTAACTACTTCGAATTACTCGAATTTCTCAAATTCTTTGAATTACTTGAATCCTTCGAATAACTTTAATTTAGAGAATTACTTGAATTATTCGAATAATTTGAATTCAGAGTGCTTCTCGAATTCTTCGAATTACTTGAATTCACGGAACACTTTGAATTATTCGGTTTACTCCAACTACTTCAATTCTATGATTTATTTGAATATTTTGAATTCTTGGACTTTTTCGAATTCTTCTAATTACTTGAATTTGGAGAATTCCCTGTGTTCAGAGAATTACGCGAATTCTTGAAATTACTTGAATTCTTGGTATCATTCGAATTATTTGAATTCTTCCAATTATTAGAATTTTTGGATTTACTAGAATTCCACGATTTACTTGAATTCTTTTAATTATTTGAATTCTTCGATTTAATCGAATTACTACAATTCTTCCATTCAGTCAAAATCGTCGAATTACTTCAATTCTTCGATTTACTCAAATTACTTGAATTCTTCAAGTTGATCGAATTACTTGAATTATTTGAATTAATTGAATTCTTCGAATTACTAGAATTGTTCAATTTAATCCAATTACTTCAATTCTTCGATTTAGTCAAATTCTGCGAATTACTCTAATTCTTCGATTTACCCAAATTACTTGAACTCTCCGACTTAGCCGAATTCTTCGAATTACTTTAATTCGTCGAATTACTTGAATTCGTCAAATTACTTGAATTCTTCGATTTACTTGATTCCTTCGAATCGCTTGAATTCTTCGATTTAATCAAATTACTTGAATTCCTCAATTTAATAGAATTACTTCCATTCGTCGAATTACTCGAATTCTTCGAATTACAAAGTCCGAAACGAGATAATCCTAAAAAAATGTGGTATAGGAGAGACACTAGTTGATTTATGGGAAAGAAATCAGTTCAGGTGGTTCGGACATGTTGAAAGAATGAAAGAAGAACGACTGACCAAACAGGTGTAAAAAGGTAAAATACATGGCAGAATGCCCAGAGGTACACCACCGAAAGAATGGTTAGAATCTGTGAATGAGACATTACTCCGAAGAGATATAAGAAGCCATAGAAACACGAGAGCTTGCATAAAAAAATGCATGGACGTGAAGGAAGCTAGAATAGTATGCCAGGACATAAAAGTTTGGCTACAAATAGTTTATAGAAACAATGTGAGTAGAGTGAATGACGCCTGAAACAAAGACTTTGAATAATAATGTGCCCAAGTGGGGAACCAAACATAACAACTTTATGAAGCTTTCCACTTGGGGTGATCGCTAGAGAGATTGATCAACAACCTGGGTCGAAGCAGTGTTGCGGAACGAACGTGTCATTTAAATAAATAACACAAGAATTCTAGATCAATCTAAAACATTTACACCTTACACCTGTATACCTATCTAATCTATACCTATATACCCATCCACACACTACTACTTTCCAACCGAGCAATTCACGCCTACCTCGAAAGGGCTTAATGATATATATTTGAATTTTTCGAAGTGCTTGAATTCTTCGATTTACTTCAATCCTTAGATTTAATCGATTTACTTGAATTCTTGGATTTAGTCGAATAACTTGAATTCTTCGATTTACGCAAATAACTTGAATTAATAGTCCGGGTCCGCACTATTGAGAACTTAAAGGGTTCAGGTCCAGACCAATGCCCTCAAGAATTTAAAAGGCACGGTTGTGGACTCGAACCCTTAAGAACTAGAAGGCCCCAGGTATGGATCAGGACAATTCAGAAATCGAAGGATCCGGGTTCGGACCCGCACCCTTAGAAATTATAAGTGTCCAGTCTGCACCCGGAATGGTCTAACCTAAAACGTTCCGATTCCTGGTCTTTTCAACTATTTTTTTTGTAAGTTTGAAGTTTGGAATAATTGAAACAATGCACCCTCTGAATCAATTTAGTTCGCTACATCGGATCACTTATCAATCTGAAGTTAGCAAAGTAGACAAGACAGAAACTGGTACTAAAATAAACTATGTGTGAGATTATATTAGAACGCCCAAAAAAGGATCCCAGATAAAAATGAATGCACAGTTTTTACTGTGATTGAAACAGATTTCAGAGTCAATTTTATGAAATTTCAATAACTTCAGCTTCAAAATTAAGTTTCGTGTCACTGAAAATTAATTAATATGGTGCCAAATTAATTTTCAAAGCCAAATTTATGAAATTTTAGTGACATAAGTCATTGAAAACTGACTGAAATTTCAGGAAATTTCTAACAGTGCACGACTGAAGTGAATTTTACACACACATATTTTCCATTCCCAATTCGGATTTCCGAAAATTGAATCAATATAACCAATTTTTCAACAACCTTGGGTACTTTCTTCTACAAATAGATTGATTGATATTTTGCATTTACTTCAAAAAGTCTATTTGAGTAATTAGAAAACAAAAAATTATACATACATTTTTAGAATAAAATGAGTTACGCATGGTTTAAGCATTTTTAGGACTCGAGGAATATGATTATTGACTCCTTCTTTACACAAAAAAGTCCATCATATTAAAATCTCGATAATATTGGATAACCAGTTGGATGGTTCTGCCATATGATACTATTTGAATCTTTCTTCTACTTCTCGTGTGTTTGAGATACAAAATTTGTTTAATTATCATCATTAGTCATGTATCTGATTTTTTGAACGTTCGAATGAACGAAATATATTTTCCAATTTTATTTGATCTAAAAATATGGTTTACACTAACCCATCAAAATATGTTTTATAAGTTCCTTTTATTATGACATTAATTTTAATTTGATAAACCACTATTTTTACACAGTTTCTAATTTAGAAAGCTATTTTAATAAAAAATTTCGTTTACTTATACGTTCAGAACGTCAAGCACATAAAACGAAATAGTTGTTAATTTTGCATCATTTTTAATCAATAAAAAAGAAGAACCTATGCAAAAGATAAATATTCTGAACTAGAGACTGTAAAAATGGCTTACACCGGAAAGAAGTTTGATTTTAAGATAAAAGAGTCTAGTTTTAAGGTTCAAAAAAGGGCATAATTTTTTTAAACCTCAAATTAAGCCTCTCTCGTAGTTTGAATCTAAATTTAAACCTATTTTTTGTTTCAAAGAAGACCCTCAATCTTATAATAAAATTTTTCTGTTGATATAAATAACTACGTCTCTAATTTCAGATGCACTCAAATTGCATTCAATTTGGGTTTTGGTCCTATATGATCATTCCGGTTCATTTTATTCAATCTGGCCTGGGACAATTTCCAAAATAATGAATCCTGTCAAACTGGTATTAATTCATCGGCAGATTAAACTATAATAATGGAACTGATTTTTGCGGTTCATGTAACCAGCATGATTGAACTGTTGAACCGAGGGTACGCGCGTTGTTGAACCGCTGAGTGGTTATGAGTCACCTTAGAATGAGTCAGTGGTTCTCCATTTGTGAAAATTAGTTCCCCTCTGTAATTAAATTCATGAATATATCAATCTATAAAATAAAATACCCACAATCCACATTTTGCTATAATTTTCTCACTACTTCCGAAACAGTACATTTTCTTAAATTTACTCGCACAAAATTTTAATTAAAAGTCTATTCTAGAGATGTCAATTTTAAATTTAACTTCAACTTGAATTTTAATTTTGCCGTTAATTTTGATGTAATACCAAAGTTACCTAAAGACTCTGCAGGAAGTTTATTAAATTAAATCCAAAAATAATACAACATGAGGGAATCTTGAATGAAAAATGCACATTTGCGTATAATAAGATAGTTTCGTCGGCAACTCGAGTTTGGTGGAGAAACAAAGTAAAAATAAGTTTATAATTTTATTCCTGTAGTTAATCAAGAGAATCTGGAGTCTAAGACAAAAGGGAGAGTCACTGCTTTTGCGCAACGAACCCTGACGCGGTCTGCACACCCCTCGTATTATTCCACCCTCTTACAATTATCCCCGGCATTAAAAACACGATGTTAATTTCCCTGTGCAGAACCTATAGCACCCCTTCAAATCAATCGATTTGTAATTCCATACCTAAGCTTCATCTATAACATGTATGTCTTTGTGACTGACGAGAGTTGCGATTCTATGCAGAGCACCAAAAATTTCTCACAATTCTGAAAATAAAAGTTTGTCTAAGACAGCTTTCTTCTTTGACAAAAATGTAAATAATAATTTTTTAAATTGAAACAAATATAGTAAAAAAATCTGGTAATATGCAGAGATTCCGAAACTTATTCTAGTTTTATGAAGTCCATGAAAATGAAATTTTTAACTAGATAAACTCAATTTGAATGGTCATTAATTTTCAACATTGGGCCGATTATGTAGATTACGAAAATAATGAATATTTAAAATTTTTACGAAATTGAGCGACGAAACATTTGACCAATCTTATTTCTTTACCGCGCAACCATAGAATTGGAGTAAAAGTAATATTTAGAATGTTAACCCTTAAATTCAGGAATGTAGTTAAATTCAGAGATCATATTAAATTTAAAAAAATTGTATCTGAATGTGAGACGATGTATGATTAGATTTCTAAATTCAGAACTTGGACTTCTTAAATTCAGACCAATTTGTGCTCAATTTAGGTTTATATCTGAATTTAAGGTGTAACATTTTTAGGTATTCCTTTTTACTGTGATATTAATTGATTTATTTTTAAATTCTGCGTAGGTTAAAAGGGCCTCAGAAACCCTAACATAGTTCCCCTCACGGCAAGCTTAAAGTGAGTTCAACTCAAAAGGGTTCTCTCTCATTTTTCTTTGTAAAATCATCTCAGTAATGCCTCATCATCATTTGGAGACAAAAAGAAAAAAATCGCTGGACGGATTGTTAAATAAACCTATTTTTTAATTATTATTGTCAGGTTATTAGTTTGACATAAAAAAATTATCTAAGCGGTGAACATGTTCTGACATACGGGATTCATTACAATTTTGGAAAAATTTAGTTTTTATCAGTTCAGGAGGTAGAATCTTCTGAAGTTTTATTTGTTTCGAAAATTTCATGAAAACAAACTTCCGTTTTAGTTTTTGTGAAATAAAATATTTCTTGTGCACTGTAGATAAAACAAGTAACCGCATGAGTTAAATCAGACTCAATGTCAAGAAAATCTAAAAAAAAAGTTCTATTTCGCAAACATTGGAAGTTAAAGCGTGTTTAAAAATACCCACTTTTATGAAAGTTCGATAAACAGTCAGTTTTTTCGAAATATCGCGTTCCTTCTGCACTTTACATTAAAAGTTGTTCTTATAATAATAAAAATTCGTGATTCATATGCTTTTAAAATTTGTTCATACTGTGCACTTTTTTTTTTATTCAAATGGAAATAAACTTGCAAACGAGAATTCCGTTTCATGGCTATATTTTAGGAATGATTAGTGTTTTTTATATTTGTAGGTAATCTAATGTACTTTTATTATCATGAGAACAACTTTCAAAGCAAAGTGCAGCAGAAACACGACAGAAGTTTTTATTTTTAGTATATTTGCCTTAAGTTAAATCTCCCTTCTCTTATTGTGTGACTATTTTGGTCTCCAGTACACAGTGAATAATTATAACTTCTGAATGTTGACTCTTCTTAAATGTATACGATAAAATATTTGGGTTTGTCTCAGTTTTACGTGCAATTTAATGAACTTCAATTTTTGTTGTAAGGAATTTAAAGTAGGATGCATTATAGTAGAGAAACATTTGAAAGACTGATAAAAACTGTAATTTTTCACACTTTTTTCAGAATTTCAATGGATCCTAGATGTCCAAAAATGTTGAACGTTGAGATACTTTTTCGATGCCAAAATACAGAGTTTAAGCCGCAACAAAACTGCTTTAGAATTATTCTTACGAAGATATACAATCCAAGCCTACCGCACCCTATGTTTTGTTGGTATACTCACACAAAAATAGTTTCTTCAAATATTTTTTCTGAATTCCTCAGAATTCATTAGAATTATTTCAAATTCACCTGCATTTTTTTAATTGACTTGAATTCTTTTAAATTTCCCCAATTCTACTCAATTCAATCGCTTTTTTGAATTTTTTAGTTTTTGCTTCATTAGTTCTAAAGCCTTTTAAACTCACCGTTAATTCTTAGGCATTTCATATGATTCTTTCAAATTTCTCATAATTTTTCTTTACACATTTCAAAGTTACTAAATTAAATAATTTTCTTCAGATTTTTCATTGTTTTGAATTTACTTGAACTCAGAAATTATCCTGAATTAACTAAAATTCACCTGGAATTCATATCAATTGAATCGAATTCTTTTAAATTAAAAATAACATTAGCCACATTGCTAATGTACATCAGTCACTTTTGATAAATTTCCGTCTCTTTTTGGGTTAGAAATGAGTCATTTTTGGTCACTTCAGTTTAAATAGGTCCCTTTTTCACTTTTTTCTTCCTCATATATGTAGAAGAAGCTTTGTGATGGTAGAATTTCGAAAACAGTTTAATTCTTTGAAATAAGCATTTCTTAATTCCAAAATGTCTAATAAATTTGTCAAAGCAATAGTCTGGATGTATGTGTATGTGCGGATGTGTAAATGAATGTGTGTGAAGACGGTTGCAAAAAAATTGTTAAAATTTTGAGAGCTAATATCTTAAAACTGACCAATGGATTTCTAAAAATGTTTAATACCTTTTTCTCACTTTATAATATTTTAAAGATGGAGTTTTTTATAGAGAAACTCTTTTCAGTAACATAATTCTAAGTGTTTTCAAGAATATAAAAGACTCCTTGACTTGAAACGCATCGATCGAACTATAATATCAATGCATTTGATTAGAGAGTTAGGAAGTTATGTTCATTTATATTATTTAAAAAAGTTGATTTTATAGAACAAATGTTCTCATTCACATAATTCAAAGTTGATTGCAAGAATAGAAAAGATTTACTGATTTGAGACGAATAGATTGGCCTATTATTATTATTATCATTATACCATTAAACCATTTCCCTTTCGGGGTAGGCGTGAATTGCTCGATTGGAAAGTAGCAGTGTGTGGATGGGTATATAGGTGTAGGGTAGATAGGTATATAGGTGTAAGTTATAGATATTTTAGATTGGTCTAGAATTCTCGTGTTATTTATTTAAATGACACGTTCGTTCCGCAACATCACTCCGACCCAGGTTGCTGATCAATCTCTCTAGCGATCACCCCACGTGAAGAGCCTCGCAAAATTGTTATGTGTGGTTCCCCACTTTGACCCATGATATTAATAAATTGTATTGAATAGTACGGAAGTTATGGTCATTTATATCATTCGAAAAATAGTTTTTTTACAGCAAAACTTTTTTTCTATCAACTTAACTAAAAATTTATGCAGGAATAGAAAAGAATTTTTGAGTAGAGGCGTTTTGACTGACATATATGTATTTTTTTAATCAGACTTTCTCTGTGAGGAAGCAAATATATTTGCTAATTAATCATAACGAGGAAAGAAAGTGCTGTTTAAATGAGCAACATAGAATTTCAAATACAAAGTGGAAATTCCCGAGATTGAATTTACAGTTATTCCAAGTAAATTGGGCTACGTCAGGGAAAAATTAGGAAAAAATCAGGAAATTTTGAAAATTAAGTTTTGTGGTCACCTTGAATAAGTTATGCATCTATAAACAGGTATTCTCATATTACACCTAAATTCCATAGAATTTTTTCACGATCATATTATTACTAGACTACAGTATATAAATGTGCCTAAGGTACCATCAAAGCTTTGATTAAGTTTTGCCCTTTGGGTAAAAAGAGAGAAATTCAAGAGCCCTTCGGTACTCGAGTGATTACTCGTCTCAGTGCAGGTTTTTCTGCAAGGGTCGCAAATGTCATGAACTCATGAAAAAGTTTTGATCCCTGTCTTGACCGTCGTTCGCTCTTATTTTACAAGAGCATCTCCCCTTTCACCCCGTGCGTGCCCAAGTGGTCCCTACGCATAATACAGACTTACCATGGTGGTTCGGGGTGGTATAATTAGGGACTTGAAGGGGAAGCTACACGGGGGTTGGGGGAGGCAAGGGGCAAGTAGAAGAGGCTGACAGATGTGGGAGCATTGTTTTATGGGGTACCCCCCCTACTTTGCGCCTCTGTCTCTGAGCTGCTCCCCATGGCTCGTGGCATGCTGTGATTTAAAATGGGGATCGCGATTTTCGTAAATGCACCCATGAGTCCGCCGATTCGCAAAGCACGTTCACTACGAATTCGACCCGTGACTGGCGTGCGAAAATTTTTTTTTCTATTGCCGGATGACTTTCCACGTCGAGAAATTACAGGAGGAGTGATTGACAGTTACGTTCGAGCATCGAAATGTCGCATGCATCAAAAAAAAAAAAAATGGCGTTCGTTTTAAAATCATTGCACGTTGAATACTGCATTTTTTATGTCCCTTGTTAATAAAATCCCGGTTTCTGAATGTTCCGACGCTTTTAAACCTTCCATATTGGGGGTATGCTTTTTTAAATAAAAAGTGTGACCTTATTCAAAGTAAATAGTATATTGAACCTTATCAGAATTTCCATTTCAATTTATTTTTCATTTAACAGCATTTTTAATATTCGGATTATGAATGAGAGGGAGATTTATAATTAAAAATTAGAGACGATAAATCTCAATTGAAAAGTGGAAAACCACCGCGGAATCAAAATTGCTCACAGGACAGATTATGGTCACATGATTTTTGTTTTTGTTTGCTATTATTTGTACACATAATCAGACTTCACATTCCTTCCACTATTCCCCGCGTTTCCCCTATTTCAAAGATTTCCTTTTTTTCACACTATTTTCAAGAAAATTCCCCTTTTACTCTTTTTTTCCGCTAAGCATGAACTGAATTAATAGATCCCAATAAGAAAATCCAAATATTTTAGTGGAAAGTTAATTCCTTTTTTATTGAAAGGTCTTATATTACATTTTCGGTCCATAATTGATTTTTTTTTTGCCTAAATATGAGCTGAATTAATAGATTCCAATAAGATAGTCCCAATATTTTATTAGAAAGTTAATTCTTTTTTGAATAAAAGGTCTAATAATATATTTTTTGTCCATAATTGAACTCTTTTTGCTAAAAGTTCTACTGTGACATTAAATATTTAAATATTTTATTGAAAATTGAACTATTTGTTTAAAAAGAAATCTTTTTATGGTGGCTAATTTAAATGTTTTATTGTATATTTGTAACACTTTTTGGTTGAAGTTTAATTATTTTTGTTTGAAAAATCGATCATTTAGTTAAAAATCTATAAACTTTTCTGTTGAAAATTTGACTATTTGGTTGAAAATGCATCTGTTTTTGGTTGAAGTTTAATCGTTTTTGCTTGAAAATTCGACCATTTTGTTGATAATTCAGCTTTGTAGGTTAAAAGTTCAACTATTTGGTTAAAAATTCAATCAATTCATTAAAAGTCTAATTATTTTGTTAAAAATTGAACTATTTTGTTAAAAAATCATCTATATAGGTCAATGGTTTAATTGTTCTTTTTTCGAAAATTCGTAATTTTGGATTGAAAATTCACCTTTTTGGTAGAAAAGTAATTTTAATTGAAAATTTATCTTTTTGTTTGAAAATAAACTTTTTTATTAAAAATTCTACTGTCTTCTCAAAAATTCGTATTTTGGACTTGGAAGTCAATTTATTTAGTTAAAAATTCATCTATTTTCTTGAATTCAATTATTCAATTATTTGTTTGAAAATTCATGTATTTTGTTGGAAAGTTATGTTTTTTGTTTGGTTTAAAACTATTTTTTATTCAAAATTGAAATATTTTTTGGTTGAAATATAAGCTATTATATTTTTCTACAATAATTCATTAAAAAAATGAAAATTCATCTTAGCAGGTTGAAAATTCATCTCTTTTGCTTGTAAGTTCAACTATTTGGTCGAAAATTGATTCTTTGTTTTGTTTGAAAACTCAACTGTTTGGTCAAAAATTTATCTTTCTTGATAGAAACTAAATTTTTGTTGTTGAAAATTGATCTGTTCGGGTTTTACAGTCAATGATTTTCTACAACATTTGACTTTATAGCTTGCAAACTTAATTTCTTGGTGGAAATTGACCTCTTTTGGTAGAAAATCTTATTTGGCTAAAATTTGTACTATTTTGTCGCAAATATAATATATTTCAATTTGAAAATTTCAAGAAAATGAAGCGTTTCATAGTGTATTTAATGTGGTAGCTGAGCCGCTCCCAATGTGAGCGTGAAGAAATTAGAAATTAGTTAGTTCATTGAAACTGAAACATTCTGAAAGAAGTTAGGAGACATCATTCAATCTATTTATGTGATACGTTATGGCTGGAGAGAAGATTATACTGTTTAAACTAATTGTTTGACGTTTATTCTAAGAAGTTTATTCCAGTCATTTTTTTAAGCCTACAGTTATAGAAATACTGACCTGAATAATAATACATTTTTTGTTAATATCAAAACACTCTTTGTGAAATATTTCATTGATAGCGTAATATTATTTTACCTTCGTAATTATGTTCGTAATCTTTCTTCGCCGGTTCTTAGGTTAGATATGTAACCTTTTTAACAGAAATTGTTTGAAAATCTTTTAAACTTACATCATATTAATTTGAAGTGTCCTTTTTGATTTGATGTTACAAGACATAAACACTGCGCTACATTAGGGAATATGGCAGGTAACTTGACGTAGGTGCACTTCTTAGTAAAACCTAAACTTTACGTTTTTAATTAATTCCAACATAGTTTTGGCTATATAATAGAGTAAACCTAAGATATCGAACTACATGCTCTATATTTTGCTAAAGGGTCAATCCATTTCTTGAATATAAGAGTTGTGGGGGTTCTAGAGATATTGATGTAACTTTGTGAAAGTTTAGTGCTCGTTGAGTGAAGTTTAGGGTTGAAATGAATTTCCAAAGTTTTCAAAATATAGGAAGTTACAGGATTTTGAATTTCGAGACCGGTTTGGGAGATATCCTGTTTTAAAAAAACTCGTATTTCAAAATCCTGTTTTAAAAATCCCTGAATTTTAAAAACTTTGCAAAACTGTTTTAAGCATTAGTTTCACTCATCAACCACTAAAATTTCACTAAGTTCCAGCAAAATTGCTGGACCCCCCTACAACTCTGATGCACAGGAAATGGATTGACCCTACAACAAAATCGCTTATAGTATTCTTGAAATTGAGCGAAAGATTTTACTGCGCCACATTAGGCTCTGCTCCCTTGCCTCAATTAAGTTTATTTGAAAGAATTTATTTTCCTATCATTCCCCTATTTTTGTAAAACTCCACTCTATTTACCCTTTTTACATTCTCATTTCAATGAGAAGGTATTGGTTTTATGTAAAAAATGACTTTCGCGGATTCAATCAAATGTCGAAGTCGTCGATACTTTATAATGTTCAGACGATATTATTATAAATTATGGCCAATTAGGGCCAGTCATTTTCGGCTGTGGTTTCGCCTGTCGTTTTCCCTGTCGTTTTCATGTGGCCGCGAAAAAACTACAGGGAAAAAATATTTTCTAAGGGTAACCGCTTTCTATTCCTTATTTCCGGACTGCATTCATTTATCTAATTGTACTTTCATTGAATAATTATGTATTCAACAAAAAAGTTAAATATTCGTACATAACAAACAAATTTTCAAACATATAATTGAATTTTTAACTTAAAAATATGAATCTTTAACCAAAGAGATGAATCTTCAACTAGACAATTGCACTTTTAAACAAATAAATTAACTTATCATCAAAAGTGATAAATTTTCAAACAAAAATACAACTTTTTGCTAATGGTATAGTTAAATTTTCAATCTAAAGACAGAGATTTTCTTTTTTCAAACGAACACCCGAATTTTCAAACAAAAAGACGAAATTTCAAACAAGACGATTGATTTTCTACGAATAAGAAGAATTTTCTACCAAATAAATGAATTTTCAACTAGAAAAGATGAATTTTCAATAACAAAAAATGGAATAGTTAAAAAATTAATTCTGAACCAAAAGAAAAAGGAAATTTCAACAGAATGGTTGAAGCATCAATCAAAAGAAATTAATTTATGCCCAAATATTTAAATTTGAAAAGAAGACGAACTTTTAATAAAGAAGATTTATTTTCTACGAAAAATAAACGACATGAATTTCCAACTAAAGAAGATTATATTTCCATTTAAAATATAAATTTTCAAGAAACAACGGGATAGTTACATTTTAGTGAAAAAATTAATTTTCAGCCAAAGCAAACGGAATTTTGAACAAAGAAGTTGGATACTCATACATCACAGATGAATTTTGATCCATAAAGTTGAAGTTTCCGCCAGGAAACTTAATTTTCTACCAAAAAATACGTATCTTTAAACGAACAATCGAATTTTTAAATGAAAAAGATTCATTTTCAATTTAATGTATCATGTTTCGATCAGAAATGGTGAAGTTAAATTTTCAATCAAAATAGGGAATTTCCAACTAAAAGAAAAAAGAGTTTTCAACAAAATAGTTGAATCCTCAACCGAAACAGATGTTTTTATTAACCAAATAGTTAAATTTGTTATCAAAAAGATGAATTTTCAATCAAAAATATAGATTTTATACTAAAAATGATATAGTTGAATTTATACATAGTTGAAGAACATTTATCGTGAAGAAAAATATTTTTCCACAAATTTCCGCAACTAGCTATTATGTTTTCATATGAGGTAACGCTAGCGAAGCTATAAGTATAGAGATAAAACTTATTAAATTTAAAATTAATTTCAAGATATTTGAATGGTGGGCTGGTATAGCAGAAAACTACTAATTCACTCGTGAGATGAGATGAACCAAAAATGTGACTTCCCGAGAATATTTTGGCGCGAAAATCAAACTTTTTTTTATTAAAGCTCAGGTTCTTTTTCCACAAAGAAGCGATGACTTCCTCCGCTGCACTCTCCGACTTCGACGAAACCAACGTTGATGCTCTCATTTTATCTCATTTTTATAAATTTAAAACGATAGAAAATTTTAATCAAAAATAAACTATTTCTACCAAATTAATTTTAGAAATCAGGGTTGATAATTAAAGAAACGGATTACTTTTCCTCGTACTTTATAAGTTTATTCTTCCTCGATCAGAAAAAATTTACAAGTCCCTAATTATTAGAGAGAATACGGACAAAGATTACCAGTCGCGAGTCAGTCAAAATCTGATCTCTGAAATCGATGGTGTTCGCGGGCTCCAAGATCGCGCAGCGATCCATACATCTCTTGCGCAATCCTACTCCCAATCACTTACATGCATTCAGCCAATCATAATCTGAATTTGTACCCCCATCTCAACCAAAAATGACCTAATTCCCACGTGAAACGGTGATGCAAGTTCGACCCGATTTGCTTCCCGAGTAAATATCCTTAGACACGTTTTCGTAATATGCGTTGAAATCCTATTTCACGTTTCACTTACAATTTGTAAAATAAATTATTCTAACATAAATTCGTTGGTTCTTTTGCGTTCCCTATATATATAGAATTCATACTTAAATTCTGGCTCAAACTAGCTATTGAACAATATTCTTTTCAATAATTTAATCATTCCAAATGAAATCTTGAAGTTATATTTCATCATCATAACCAACCCCTTTTAATCACTGCCTTTTGAAATTGCAAATAAACCACATTCTCTCATTTACATCTCACGCTCAATTTAAAATTAAAAAAACCTGAAATAAACAACATTCCTTAAAAACACGTACAAAATATTAAATCAAGTTAATATACGAGTTTCGAAATTCCTCAAGCTACATAGTCGGTTCGCTTTCTATAATACCAAGTCTCTCTCTTCCTCAAACATTTTTAAAATCCAAATTCGATTTATTTAATAATTTACTCATTAAATCTCCATAATCATAAAACCATTGAGAATTTTGCACTCAAAAATTTCGCGCTATTTCCGTCGTCCAGGAGGTGCTGCCTCTAACGGGCAAAGTAAACGCCAAAGAACAATCACCGATTGTTTCAAAAATGAGGAGGCAGCGCGCTCTATGAGAATCTAACTGAATCGTACAATATATCCGATGGTAAGCCAAACGTAAGATAGAATTACAGGGTTTGGTTGAAAACTCAAGTCTTCTGTTTTGTTTGAAAATTGAACTATTTGGTTTAAAATGAACTCTTTTGTTGACAATTCATATTTTCGATTTAAAAATTCCACTGTTTTTTTTTAGAAATTTTGTCGTTTAGGCTTTAAAATCGTGTTTTTTTTTGTTGCAGAAGATAAATGGATTTATTCTGAATACAACTGTTTAGTTAAAAATCATTTTGTTTGTTTGAGGATTCAACTATTTTCTTTGTAATTCGCCCTGCTTGGTCGAATTAAACTGATTTTGATTGAAAGAAAAAAATTTTGGTTGAAATATTAACTATTCCATTTTTGGTGGTGATATCTTTTTCAAATGGACATTCAACAGTTTGGTTGGAAATTATTCATGCATTTTGTTGCAAATTCGTCTTTTTGGTAGAAAATTATTCTTCGTGGTCGAAAATTAATATTTTTTGCTGAAAAGTCTACTATTATGTTTTTGGTTGAGAATTAATCTTTTTCTGTCAAAAATTTTAGTTTGGGTTAAAGATTCAACAATTTTGTTGAAAAGATATCCTTTTTTGTTGAAAATTCAACGATATTGATTTTTAGAAAATCGTCATTTTTGGTCGAACATCAACTATCTTGTAGAAAATTCATATTTTCGAGTTCAAAATTCAACAGTCTTTAGAAAAATCGTATTTTTGGCTTAAAAATTTAACAATTTATTTGCAATTTTATTCCTCTGCCGAATAAAAATATTTGTTGGTTGTAAATTCCACTGCTTTGTTGGCAATTCGTTTTTTTTGTTTTTTGTTTTGTTAGAAAATTCATCTATTTTGCTAGAGATTTCACCTTTTTTGGATAAAAATGCAACTGTTTGGTTGAAAATTAATCTGTTTCTATTATATTTTTGATTTAAAACTGATCTCTTTTGGTTGAAAGTTTTATTACTTGGTTGAAAATTTAACAATTTTGATTAAAACATTATTATTTTTGGTCAACATGAACTTTTTTGTTGCAAATTCATATTCTCGGATTGAACAATGACTTTAATCGAATTCACCAGATTGCGAAGGATTTCAAAAGATTTTATAAGGATATATAAATTTCAAGGGATATAAAGGGGTCTAATGGGATTTCAGGGGAAGTATACGTCAGATTTCGAGAGTGGTATACCCCTCGTCTAAATCTTATGAAGATCAATAGTTGCCTTCATTCAATATCTGAAAGACAATACTTGCTTGAAGCTTGTAAAGATGGGCTAACTTTACGATGAGCGTATTACTGTTGTTACTGTTTTGAAATTGGTTGAGAATGGGTGATTGCAGCCTGCAGGAGTTTCGTCGATTTCTTCTGGGACCATCTCTTCAACTTTGCCGCTCACCATGTTTATTTTTACCCGCCGATAGCCACTTCCGATTGCATATATTGGAAGAAGACTTTTTCGAGCCCCCAATATTGCAAAAATTTCGCTATCGAACGTTGTTAGTTCAGATTGTTCTTCGGTTGGCATGGGCAGAGGGACCTTGCTTTTTCCTCTCAAATAAATGGGTTTATCGGGAGGAAAAGTGTATCTTCGAATTTCAAAACGTCGGTTCGGATACGTGTTGGGAATAAACCGAATAAATCTAAGTTGTTCTCGTTCATATCCAAGTATCCGTAAAGAAGAATGACTGGCAGGTGGAGACTTGGACCTGTCATGAAGAGGAGGCTCGGAAGGAGGAGAAGACCTGATCGGCAAATCGGTTCTGGTAGGAGGAAGAGACCTTCCAGGAGATTGATGTCTTTCAGGTGAATAAGAAGTTCCGGAACGAGAAACACAAGGAATAGGGGCACCGTTAGGTAAACAGTCACACTGTGAACTATATTCTGCAACAAGAAACAGAGAATTAAAATTTTTTTGTATTTTCTTCTGGCGTATTTTGCTGGATTTTAATTTTGTCTTCCAGCATATTTTTTTCTTGTAGAGAGAGAGAGAGAAGTACCGAAACTCGTATCGGCAACAGGAATCGCAGCATTATGTAGGAGGACAAAGAGGGATATTGTCGCGTTCCTCCCTGGATGAAATTCCGAACACTTTTTCAGGAAGAAAAGTACCGCGGCGTCGTAAAAACCAAAATAGCGTACGAAATAAGGTTATAAGGTCAATAGGCGCGTACTTTAATTTTCTATTCCAGCATAGTTAAACGAAGAAGAATATTTTAACTTGTTGGATTTGGCCTGGAATTCTCTGGAATTCTTAAGTATTCAAAAGCATGTTCGCTCACATTCGCCGCTCTTTCCTAGTTTCATTATCAGCATATCTTTTCTGCGATGAATTTTTAAACTTGTCGGAATTAGCCTATAATTTCAATTAATGCACTATGAATTCTTTGCAATTCTTCAGAATCCCGCCGACAGAAGAAATTAGGTTTACAATAAAATATACCGAACGAGAAAATCTAAATCCCTAAAAAATGTCGAAAGCGAAAAGTAAAATCCGGCATATTTTGCCATGAACCCATTGTTCATGGCCTAAAATGTTGCACAGTGCATTTAGAGAAACCAATAAAAAAATTAAACTATTTTGAGTTGAAAGTTGATTTGATTGAATTCAAAAGTTTACTATTATATTTTTGGTTAACAATTCAATTCTCTTGTTAAAAATTCGTCCTTTCGTGTCGAAAATGCAACTATTTTTGTGGAAAATTCAACTATTTGGTTGAAAAGCAACCTTTTTTGTTGACAATTCAACCGTTTGATTGAAATTTTTTTCTCTCTTGACGTAAAAATCATTCTTGATTGACTAAAAATTAACTAATGCAATTAGAAATCATCGGGTTTCGTTGAGGATTTAAATATTTTGTTGAAAATTCGTAATGTTTTGGGTTGAAAATTCAACTGTTTTGGTAAAAATTTTGGTTAAAAATTATCTTTATTGTTATAAATTTATATTTTTGGGTTAAAATTCAACATTCGTTTTTTCGTTAATAATTAATAATTTTAACTAAAAATTTAACTACTCCATGTCTGGGTGAAAATATATCTTTCCACTTGAAAATTCACCGAAACTTTACAGGAAGTATAACAGATGATAGCATATGTTCAGGAAACAAATGTGATGCAAATTAAACAAAAATACTACTCTTAAGAGTCAAAAACTACTGTTTATAGAGGTTGAAATCTTATATTTTATTCCTGAAGGAGTAAATGACTCACCGCGGAGGGCCGACCTGATTAGTTACCATTGGCGTGTTTATTTAAAATTATTGAATGTGTCAGTCAAATGTTCACAACAAATAGTGAATGTAAAGTGCATAAAAATCTGAGGAATAATTGTACATTCATATTCAGCATAAAAAAGATATTCCTTTCCTGAAATTCAAAATCAATCATTTATTTTTGAAGAGAAATTCAAATAAATAATTAAAGTTCACTTTATGAGTCTTCCTTGTGAACAATGAATTATTGTTAATAACTTTACTCTTATTATAAGGAAAAAATTGAACCATTGCTTTTTACAATTAATCATTTCAAATAAGTGCGCCAACTTTTACCAATCCGGTTGTAGACGCGATGCATGCAGTGAGAATTAGGATTGAGAACACCTAGACTCTTGAACATTTTCAGAGTGAGTTTCATTGAGCCGTTCAGTGTCACATTTGCTGTTTATTGAACTTAAACATGTTTTTCGTCATTTCGAACTGCTTTTCGATATTTCGAACATTCGTGGAGAATGAAGTGCATAAGAATTTTCAACGTCAAATTTGATGCTTCCAAGGGATTTTGGGTAAAGGCGTAACTGGACGTTCAGCTATCAATTTGTTTTTATCATGTCGTTTGAAGCTGAACACGTGCAAAAAATTTCAGCCTTCATTGATGATGCAGAACGTAACGAGATATGGGATGTTGGTTTCTGAATTCACTTCAATGTTTGAAATCTTACAATTCAGTGGTACACCATGTCATGTCCTTAGCTGCTCGTGCTCCAAAAAATATATTTTTAATGTGAACTGTATTATCATATCAAATTATGTCTCACACACCTCCCTCTGCACAAAGAATAAAAAAAGCTTTCAGAATTCATGTATTTCATATAAATTTTCAGGTTTTATAGGTTCCACTTAATTTTCTAATTTCCAGTCTCTTACAAGAGGGGGACTGGAATAAGTAGAAAGAGGACAACAAATATAGAAAATGTAGGATAATCAAATCGACCTTCTAAGATGGCCAGGTCGCCTGTCCGGGTAGATTAAGTCGCGTATCTGATATGACCAAATCGAACCTCTATGATGAGCGATTCGACCCTTTATAATTATCAGTCCGCAATCTATGATAATCTGTTCGACTCTCTATGAAGCTTGAGTTGACTTTTCGAGATGAACAATTCGACACTGTCAGATGATCGATTTGAACCTTTTGTTTTAACCTTCTAGAGCGAGTCGTTTTAGCCATCTTCAAGGGCTGTCCTATAGTTGATCTAGAACTACTTATCCCTTTGGTACTTAGGAAGGGATACAATGCTTTAAGACCACTGCGTCATTCACCAAATATGGGCATATCAAACATCCTCCATTATAATTGGATATCTAGACTTTTCTTCAGGCCCGGCCCTAGGGCTGGGCGAGCTAGTCGGTCGCCCAGGGTGCAGCTCTAGGGTGGCGCTGAAATTACGGTTCACACTGTACTGTATTGTCTTGAGAATTCCCGGGTGCACTCTCTTAATAGGTCTTCACAGCTTTATTCACAGTTTATAACAGGATTTGCGAATATTTATGATGGAGCTTAGATATGAAGTACCTATGGATGAATTTTCTGAAATTGATATTAGGTTCCTAACCTAAAATTTGCAACAACTTTCTGAAGTTCTATTGGTGAATTTAGTCCTGAATTTCGCTGCACGTACCACCAATTTATGAAAATGCAGGAGCTGTACTCAGTTCCGTTCTCTCTCATCTCTCATTAGTCTACTGAACTTGGACAGAGTTATGAGGTGCACCAAATCGGAAAAGAAAATACTTGGCTGAGAAAGAAACACAAAAAATTGTTATCAGGATGCGGTGAGTGATGAAATGAATATTTTTTACATCCTTGCATGCACTGTTATCATCTTGGTTGAACACTTGACGTGTGAAAAATAAAACGATCCGACTTCGAATCGACATTAGACGCACTTTGAAAGTCGAAAAATTGACATTTGATCCGTGCTACAGTCAGATTGGTCTTCTCGATTCGATCGACCTTAATTTAATGTCTGTTTGACATTGAAACCTCTGCGTATTACTTGTTAGGACAGTAGAAAAGATATATTGAAGCCATTCGTGTATGACTTAAAATACATAATCACTAAGTTTGAATTTATTGTAGCAATAGTTGTCTGGTACGACATACTGTTTCAAGTAAATGTTTTTAGCAATTCGATGCATAACTCATCCGCGGATATTTTACTAGCCATTAAATAGCTAGAATGGAGTCAAAAATATTTGGAAGAATACCGCAATCTAGATTTCTAAAGCGCATTGATACGGCGAAAGAAATTGCGAAATATTTGGAAGTAAACCCGGGTTTCGAAAAAAGCAGACGTACGCGAAAAAAGAATAAGCAGTTCGATTATGAAGCACATGATAAACCAGTAGACGATCCGGAACTGAATTTCAAAGTGAAATTTTCTCATGCAGTGTTAGATATTGCACTAGCATCAATGAAAGAACGATTTAAACAATTGAAAGGTCATACTAAGGTGTGGTCATTTCTGTACAATTTGAAAGACATCCCCGAAAAGCATCGTTTAAAGCAACAATGCTCTGAATTATAAGAATAACTTACTCACAGTGATGAAAACGTTGTTAACGGCGAAGATCTCTACGATGAGCTTCCTGCACATGAAATGCGCGCTACCGAATACTGCGGAAATCCCAATAGCTGTTTTAAGTTTCATAGTTCAAAATAATTTGGATGATACTTAACAGAATATATTCGTAGCGTTAACGAATCCTTCTGACAACCCCTGTCTCTGTTGCATCTGCAGAGCGAAGTTTTTCGCAGATTAAATTGATAAAAACATATCTGAGATCAACAATGACAGACAACAGGTTGGCTCTCTCGTGATATTGTCAATAGAAAACGAAGCATCCCAATCATTGGATTTCTCTGAACTCATGGCCGATTTCGCACCAGCAAACGCTCGAAGGATAAACTTTTTTTAGCGCATTGTGTCCCCTATAGTGAGATAATAATAAATAATTAAATTTAACAAACATAATTGTTTCAATAATTTATTGTGGCTTATACATATCTTTTACTATATTAATGCTAGATAGTTGCGGTTTTCTCTAGAAATGTTAACTTCTTGTCCACTTTTTACTTAGTGAGATAATAATTAATGCAAGTTAATATACATAATTTTGTAAACAATTATTATGGTCTATAACTATCTTCTCACAATTTATCAGCTTTTCTTTACCTTGTTAGTTGGGAACCTATGTGGGCGTCCGCATGAAAAGGGTCCTTACGACCGATATGGAGTTACATACAGAATCCCATAGCCGGATAAGTTCCCTGCGTTTTAAGCCAAAGACGAACCTTTCAGGTTGGAAAACGAATCGCCGGGACATTTTTGAAGTTGGAACTTCGAAAACCCGCTTTTCGAGAAAAACGCATTTAATGTTGGCGAGAACCATTAGCGCATCCGCTTAACTTTTTCTGTGAAAATGATATATATCCGTTTCCGCTTATTTTCAGGACATAAATATACATAGTGTCAAAAAATTTAGTATAGGTATTAATATTATTCTCCACTTAAATCCGAAAATAATAATCTTGAACTTAACTTAGAAAAACGCGAATATCTCCCAAACTAGAACCGCCCACTAGGGCCCTTTTTAGGTGGACGCCCACAAATAATAAATAATAATATATTATGTTGGTTAACTTGCATTAGTTTTTACCCCACAAACTGTTCTGAATGTTGTCCGTGACGCTGGTTGTTTACGAGGCCTAAATTCAGTAAAATGCATGGAAAAAGACGTGAGAATTTAATTTTTTACGAATAAAAATTATTTCGTCTAATTCTTCTTATCCAGTTGTTGATCTAGAATGTTTGCTAAATTTTTTAAAGCGATATATATTGCCGAAAAAGGTTCAATGCTCGAGTTATGGACGCGAAATCGCTTTTTTTTGGCAAAAACTTAAAATCGTAATACTGTTATTTTCATTCAAATATTGGTGTTCAGATTTATTTTCTTCAATAATTAAAATATTATAATACTATTCTCATATAATTATTAGTTAATTATGATTTATTGAAATTTTTTGAAAAAATAGTAAATATTACTTTTAATTTTGAAAAAAAAACATTACGAGAATTGAATAAAAAATTATATATCGACTAAAAGTGAATTATTATTAAAATTTTATAGTTATATAGTTCATACATAATTTTATACCTTATTTTTGATTCCTCATCTGAATCAATATTTTGAAAAAATTATAAAAAATTTATTTCTTATTATAATTAATAATGATGTTACAATAGTAACATAATATTTAATTTTAGTAATATCCATAAATTTTGTTTTTTTCTCATGATTAATTGTTGCGAATCGACAATCACTCACACAAGTTCGATGATAAAAGAAAACACTGATGAATTTCGTGTAATATACATATATTTTAAATAAAATTCAAGTTGTAAACACATACGGACAGAGAATAGAGTGGACTGTAAGTTTAAAAATGAAAGCTAACAAGAACATGAAATAAGTGAAAGTTTAAAGGATGTTCATCTGCCCATGCACCGACTTGCATAGGTCAGTTGCTTGACAGCGAATGAATATGACAGCTTCGGACTTGACCCTGGCTTAGTTTCCGAGGAACCGGTTCACTTCCTATCTGTCGCGAAAATCGACGAAACCGGAAACCCCAAGCGAAAAAGGCCCGAAGTTGAGACCCAAGGGTCGAGAGGCCCTTGGTCATGGTTACCAGAAGTATACAATAAAACACGAGGCAGACAAAACGGTTGAGGGCATTAAGAGTGCCATCTAATTACACGGAAGGTCTTAATACTATCGGCGATCGTACCCTCGAATGGCTTAGGTAGCTTATTGAAGTAAAAGAATAAAATTTGAAAGTTTGGGATTTTGCTTCTAGTAAGAGCTTCGGTACACAATTTAACTTTTATGAGGGCCAAAACGGCTGTTCCTATCAATCGTTCTGAAAATAACTTGTATTTAATTGTTTCGAAAAATCTAACGAGAATATATAATAAGCCTGTCCCG
Source organism: Andricus grossulariae (assembly GCA_011634705.1). NCBI lineage: Eukaryota > Metazoa > Arthropoda > Insecta > Hymenoptera > Cynipidae > Andricus > Andricus grossulariae. The sequence continues at coordinate 104,847,654 of JAABKJ010007545.1, read as the reverse complement.
ACGATATAATAAGCTTGTTCCGACGAAACGCGCTGGCCCTTTTGAACGAAAACGTTCAAGAAAGATAAAGTTGTAGATACCTGAATTTGTAACATAAAGGTATTCCTTTAGTCTTGGAGTTACATAAAGCAAGTAATTTAAAACTAAGGTGACTCGTTGTGGAGGTTGTCTTCTTCGTTGCTACGAGATAGTGATTCGACCAGAAGAGGACAGAGTTTCTTAATACAACTTTTGTACTCTCCCGTGTCGGTTTTCACAGTAGCTACTCGGACGATGTCATCTGGATTAGGGTGCTAGGAAGATGGTGTTTAAACGATTTTACTGCTGCCTCCCAGAGACCGCGCGCGAACTACCGTATGTGACGGTATCTAGAGAAAATTCTTTCAAGCTATCATTTGTATCTTGTCGAAATAAGATATTTTGATATATTGCATCGTTCGGATACACTAAAATCTGCCGGTACATTTTCTCGATGTCGGCTGTAACAGCATAGGCGTGAGATCGAAATCGAATCAAGAGTGTGAAAAGATCGGCCTGAATTGTAGGTTCGGCCATTAGTGAATCATTTAACGAAACGCCCGATGACGACATTTGTTTTAGATCATTATATTCATTTAAGAAAGTGCAATAATTCTCGTTTGATTTGGGATTTTTAGCAAAGCGATTTTCTAAATTATTAAAGCGACGAAGAGCCCTAGGACGCGAATCTCCCAAGTTTTCTTACTTTTCATTGAAGCGCAGCCGAATGACATATCGCCCTTTAGAGTTACACTGCGTGTGGATTGCAAAATGAGTTTCACATGCTTGCTCCTCTTGTGATAGCAATTTTGTAAATGGAACTTCCTCCATTTCCCAAAATTTTGTTAGATTCGCGTCTAAGGGCGTCGAGTGTGCAATAATATGCAACTGATAATTGTTTTTTAAGGAAGAGTTGTTTATCTATCCCGCTTCTGTCCAATCGAGGTGCGTTTTTCAATTCAGAATATTGAGTTTTTACCAAAAAGACAAGATTGAAACAAAATACATGACTTTTCAACGAACGAAGTTCAAATTTCAACAGAAAATCGGATAGTTAAATTTTCGGTCAACAACATTATTTTTAACAACAAAAAAAGGAATTGTCGAAAAAAATGTGAATGTTTATGCATCAAAAAACATTTTTAAACAAATAATTGAACTTTCAACTAGAAAATAGACATTTTTTACCAAAGAGATGAATCTTCAAGTGGACAAATGCATTTTTAATAAAAAAACTTGACTTATTATTGAAATTGATGAATTTTCAAGAAAAAAGACAAATTAGTGCTCACCAAATATTTATCAAATAATTGATTTTTTAACCAAAAAAAGAAAAATTTTCAATTAAAAATGATCAACCTTCAATCAGGAATGATATAGGTGAATTCTGACTAAAAAACATGAATCTTCTTTTTTTAAACGCACAGTTGAATTTTTAAACAAAAAGATGAAATTTCAAAGAAGACGATTAATTTTATACTAAGCAGAAGAATTTTCTACGAAATAAATTAATTTTCAAATAAAAAAGATCAATTTTGAATATCAAAAAATGGAATAGTTAAAAAATTAATTCTAAAACAAAAAAAGGAATTTGCAACAGAATGGTTGAATCATCAATCAAAAGAAATGAATTTATGCCCAAATATTTAAATTTGAATAGAAGACGAACTTTTAACCATGAAGATTAATTTTCTAGCAAAAATAAACTACATAAATTTTCAACAGAAGATAAATTTTCCATCTAAAATATCGTTATATAACAGAAAACGGGATGAAGTTTAAACCAAATACTTGAAGTTTTCGCCAAGAATCTTAATTTTCTACCAAAAAATACGTATCTTTAAGCGAATAATCGAATTTTTAAATGAATAAGATCAATTTTCAATTTAATGTAATAAGTTTCCATCAGAAATGGTGAAGTTAAATTTTCAATAAAAGTAAGGAATTTTCAACTCAAAAAAAAAAAAGAATTTCAATGAAAATAGTTGTACACTCAACCGAAACAGATGTTTTTATCAACCAAATATTGGAATTTGTCACCAAAAAGATTAATTTTCAATCAAAAATATAGATTTTCTACTAAAAACGATATAGTTGAATTTATGCATAGTTGAATAACATTTACCGTAAAAAAAGCGATTTTTTAACAAATTTCCGTAACTAGCTGTTATGCATCATGTGAGGCAACGCCAGCGAAGCAGTAAATATACAGATAAAAGTTATTAAAGTTAAAATTAATTTCAAGATATTTGAATAATTGGCTGGTACAGCAGAAAATTACTAATTCACTCGTGAGATGAGATGAACCGAAAATGAGGAGGCAGCGCACTCTATGAGAATCTAACAGAATTTCCATTTTTCGTGGTGAATTTTTTTTTAAAAGGACTTTCAACAGTTTGCTTGGAAATTATTAATGCATTTTGTGGCAAATTCGTCTCTTTGGTAGAAAATTATTCTCCGTAGTTGAAAATTAACATTTTTGGATGAAAAGTCTACCATTATACTTTTGGTTGAGAATTCATCTTCTTTTGTCAAAAATGTTATTTTTCGGTAATCCTACTTCAGATCACAGACAGCATTATATTTTAGTTTTACATGTTTTTACAAATGCAAAATATCTTGGGGACGAGACTGGTCTATAACTACTGTTTTAAAATTGGTTGAGAATGGGTGAGCGTTGCCTACTGGAGTTTCGTTGATTTCTTCTGGGACCATCTCTTCAACTTTGCCCGTGTCCATGTTTATTTTTACTCGTTGATAGCCACTTCCCTTTGCATATATTGCACGAAGTCTTTTTCGACCCCCCAATATTGCAAAAATTTCGCCATCGGACGTTGATAATACAGATTGTTCTTCGGTTGGCATGAGCAGAGGGACATTGCTTTTTCCTCTCAAATGAATGGGTTTATCGGGAGCAAAAGTGTACCTTCGAATTTCAAAACGTCGGTTCGGATTCTTGTTGGGAATAAACCGAATAAACCTAAGTTTTTCAAGTTCATATCCAAGTACCCGTAAAGAAGAATGCCTGGCAGGAGGAGACCTGGTCCTGGCACGAAGAGGAGGCTCGGAAGGAGGAGAGGACCTGGTCGGCAAATCGGTTCTGGTAGGAGGAACAGATCTTTCAGGAAATTGATCTCTTTCAGGTGAATAAGAAGTTCCGGAACGAGGAACACTAGGAAGAGGGGCACCGTTAGGTAAACAGTCAAACTGTGAACTGTATTCTGAAACAAGGAACAGAGGATTACATTTTTTTTCTTCTCCTGGCGTATTTTGCTGGATTTTAATTTTGTCTTCCAGCATATTTTTTTCGCAGAGCGAGAAGCACGGAAACTCGTATCGGCAACAGGAATCGAAGAATTATATTTAGGAGGCCACAAAGGAATATTGTCACGTTCCTCCCTGGATGAAATTCCGAACACTTTTTCAGCAAGAAACGTACCCAGGCGTCGTAAAAACCAAAATAGCGTAAGAAATAAGGTCATATGATCAATAGGCGCGTACTTTAATTTTCTATTCCGGCATGGTTAACCAAAGAAGAATTTTTCAACTCGTTTGAGTTAACCTTGAATTTTCTGGAATTCCGAAGTATTCAAAAGCAAGTTCGGACACACTCGCCGCCATCTCCTCGTTTCATTATCGGCATATTTTTTCTTAGATGAATTTGTAAACTTGTAGGAATCTGCCTAGAATTCTAATGAATGCAGGGCCTAAAATGATGCACAATGCATTCAGAGAACCCAATAAAAAATTTAACTATTTTTAGTTGAAAGTTGATTCTCTTAAATTGATAATGCTACTATTCTATTTTTGTTTGGCAATTCAATTGTCTTGTTGAAAAATGGTCCTTTCAGGTCGAAAATGCAACTATTTTTGTAGGAAATCTAACTATTTGGTTGAAAAGTAACTTTTTTGTTGAAAATTCAACAGTTTGATTGAAATGTTTGTTCTCTCTTGACGTAGAAATCATTCTTGGTTGACTAAAAATTAATTAATGCAATTAGAATTAATCGGGTTTCGTTGAGGATTTAACGATTTTGTCGAAAATTCGTAGTGTTTTTATTTGAAAATTCAACTATTTTGTTACGAAATTTTGTTTGAAATTAACTTTATTGTTATAAATTTATATTCTCGGGTTGAAAATTTAATTATTTTATTAGAATATGTCTTTTCGGTTGAATTCAGTTGTTTTTGATATAATATTAAAATCTCTTTGTGTGAAGATATTGATAAATTATTACATTTTTCATTTAGATTTCATCTTTTTTGGTTGACGATTTATCATTTTAGTTGAAAATCATTTCTTTGATGGAAAATTCAAATAATTTGTCAAACATTCGTTTTTTCGTTAAAAATGAACAATTTGAACCAAAAACTCAAGTATTCGATGTTTGGGTGAAAATCTATATTTTCAGTTGAAAATTCAACAATTTGGTTGGAAATTCAACTATTTTGTTGCAAAAGCAATAACTTTACTTAAACGTAAAGCATATAAAGCAGTTTAAATTGGATGTTATAAAGTAAGCTTATAAATTCTATATACGAGATGTTATTCTGCTATCTGCGTGAAATATCTCCATATTTCTGCTGTTTTGAAGCATATTGGCCAATGTAACCTGTTGTCGCTGTAGTTGAAAAATTATTTTACAGCACATATTTTGTATATTGAACTCTATTTAAAGCTAGTCTACGTGTGCAAATTTTCCCAGGAATTGGTGGGGAATCTCCAGGGAATCTACTCTCGGAACGTTCTATCTGTGCATATAAAACATTATTTCCAAACTTCCCCCGAGAATATGTAAATCATATACTTGGTGCATGGGTTAGATATCAAGTCCTCAATGCACTGACATTCAATCCATGCACTAGCTGTATAAAGTACGTCCGTTCCTGAGAAGTATATGATTCGACGAATACTTAAGGGTTCCACTTGTTTCTATATTATACACCTGGAGTCAATATCCATACGATATTGTTTCTTATAGGAAAAAACTACAGGAACCCCTCTTCCTCTAAAAAGTGATGGCAGGAACCCTTAAGTACTCGTAAAACCAAACTTTCCCGAAGAAGTTTTTTTCTACACCTGAAGCACAGACTGTATGTTCCGAGAGTTTGGCATTTGATTCCCAACAGTTTTCTGCTCGTCTCCCGGAAAATTTCCGTTCGATTTCAGAGAGTTAACTAGTGTTCGATGCCGGGAAAAATGGCCACATGTTTCGATACATAGAATTGTTTTAAAATAAATAAATATAGCTGAAATGATAAATAATAGGAAATCCCTTCCCTTCCCTTAAGGTGCCCCCCTGGCGCTCAAGCTATGAAGCCTATTGTGTCACACTCGTGTTTATTCTTACGGCAGTACTCCGAATCCGGCCATCTTCGCAGAGTGTTTTTGGATCTCCGTGCGTTTCGTTGTTACCAACGTTCTGAGTATATACCTCTAGAGTGCAAGGTGTACCTATCGCACAGTAAATGACGTCCTTCTGTGTTGATCAGGCAATGTGATCTTCACCCACTCTGCCATTCGGCAGCCTCCCTGGCAGGCCGAAGAAAGACAGAGCTAGATTAAGGTGGACCGAGCGATCCCTCTGAGGTCATTAGTTATATACTCCGCTGGAGTCTCAAGCTCATGAAGATCGCTGACTCATTTTTAAGTCTTCTCAAAATTGGTTTCGACCACCAAGGGTAGTCCCCTCGACATGGAGCTTCTGCCTTGTTACGACACCAGCTTTTTCTGAGGGGGCCTACAGTTTAAGATGGGTTTCGAACAATCGAAGCCTCGGTAGAAGTACGTATAAAAATGTCCATTGTTACCGGCTCAGGGATCGAATTCCAGACCTCCTGCATGGAAGTCTGACGCGCTATCTTCTGAGCTGCCGAGGCTTCTCCTGGCCACGTGGTAACATATGGTTCGAATTTCGTACCAAGAGGGACACATTTTGAAGTTCATCTTTTTTTTAATACACTGCATTCTTTTTTAGACAACAAAAATATGACGTGGGAATATTAGTGCTTGATGTAGATAAGTAAATTGGACTTTTTTCATCTTTTCTGAAGTTAAGGGAACTATTATTTAGTATTAGATTATTAAAGGAAACTGTATTATCATTAGAGAATAACAGAAAATGTTTAACGTCTTTTTCAGACTAGATGAAGTTATGAATTGAAAATAATTTTTATTCCATTTTTTTTCTGTAAAAAATATCTCCTTTCACTCCGCTGGGATTCGAGCGACAGAACTTCTGATTTCCGGTCAGGTGCTTTTCCCATCAAGCTACTAAATAGATCAAGAGAAGAAACTTTATTTCAGAAAATATATGCATTATTATGCTAGATGGTGAAAATAAAATTTTGTAAGAAATTTGCAGATAATATGTACTATCAGAAGTTCTGTGGTTTGAATCCCAGCGGAGTGAAAGGTGAAGATCTTTTTTCCAGAAAAAAATTAATTAAAAATGATTTTTAGTTCATAACTCCATCTAGTCTGAAAAATACGTTAGAAATTTTCTGTTATTCTCTAATGATAATACAGATTCCTTTAAAAATTTGATTTGTACCTTCTAGCATGATACTGCCTATATATTTTTAAATAAAGTGTATTCTCTCGATCTCTCTAGCAGCTTAATTAATATAATTATTTATTATAATTTTGGGAAAGAAAAGTCTATTTGATCAAGGTTAAAAGTACACTCTTCTGGTATTTAAAGTAAAATTGGCATATTCTTCTGCATGAAATACTAGGTTTGTTGAATTAAAATAACTCGAGGGACGGCTTTAACAATTAAATTAGAACATAAAAAAAATCAAGATGAGTCAAAAAATTGATTAAAAAAATTTCCTGACATTTTCCTGATTTTCCCTCGACCAATTTTTCAATTTTCATGGCCAATATTTAAAGACAAACACTTTAATTTCGTAACACATCAGGCATAGAATCTTGTATAAACGGAATAAAACAACTCAAGATTTGAAAAAATTATTTTTTTGACCAAAAAGATGGCTTTTTAAAAAAATAGTTCAATTTTTCATAAACAATATGCCTTTGCTACAACAAGCGATTAATTTTTAGTGCAAGAGGACAAATTTTCAACAAAAAAGTTGAATTGTCGGATAAGCAAGATTAATTTTTAACAAAATGTTAACATTTTTAATAAAATTGTCGAATTTTCAAACAAAAAAGATCAAACTGAAACCAAAAACAGTTGCGGTTTGAACCAAATAATTGAATTTTAAGGCAAAAGAGACGAATTTTTAACCAAATAGTTAAACTTTAACCCAAGAGTTGAACTTTCAACAAAATAATTGAATTTTTTTAAAAATAGTTACATTTTTTAGCAACATAGTTGCATTTTCAACCTATACAGATTAATTATCAACAAAAAATGTGATAGTTTATATTTCATTTAAAAAATATGAAATTTCTACCAGAAGAGATGAATTTTAAAACCAAAAAGATTAATTTTCAACTGAAAAGGATAAATTCTAAAAAAATGGAAAATTTTAATTTTAAGTTGAAAAATTAATTTTCGAAGAAAAAAAAAATTTTCAACAAAATAGTCAAATATTCTACCAAAGAGATTACTTTCAACTAAAATTATTAATTTTCGAACAAAAAATGTTTAAATTAAATAGTTCATTTTTCAGTCAAAAAGGAAAAAAAGTTTATATCTGGATTGTTTAAATTTTAATACAGATTACGAATTTTCTGTAAAACAATTGAATTTTAATCCAAAAATATTAAATTTTCAACAAAAATGTTAATTTTCAACCAAACAGTTGAATTTTTATAAAAAAAAAGAAATTTCAAACCAAGGAGATTAGTTTTCTACAAAAAAAACAATTGTGCACGGTCAAAAAAATAACAAAGAAGTTTAGATCTTAACCAAAAAGGTGAATTGTCAATTAAAGAAGGTCAATTTTTCAAAGAATAGTCAAATATTCAACCGAAGATATTATTATTAATTTTCCACGAAAAAAACAAACAATTTTTAATCAAACAGTTCATTTTTCAGTCAAAAAAAGTTTATCCAGATCGTTGAAATTTTGAGGCAGAAGACGAATTTTCTGTAAAACAGGTGAATTTCAACCCATAAATGTAAATTTTCAACGAAAATGTTAATTTTCAACCAAACAGTAGAATTTTTATTAAAAAAAAAAGGAATTTTCAAACCAAAAAAGACCAATTTTCAACTAAAAATATCAGTTTTCAACCAAAAATGGAAGAGTTAAGTACATTTTTAGTTTAAAAACTTGAGTTTAAACTACGATAAACTGAATGTTCAACAAAATAGTTCAATTTTCAACAAACAAGATGAATTTCCAACGAAAAAAAAAATGAATGTTTTACTGCAATAGTTATATTTTCAGTAACTAACATGAGGAATATTAAAAAAAAAAAGATTTTTTAACGAAATTGTTGGACCTCCAACCAACTAATTCAATTTTTAATCAAATAATATGAACTTTTAACGAATAATGTAATAATAAATATTTCGAACATAAAAGATTTTAATTTTAATTAAAAAACAATTGTGTCCATTTTCAACAAAACAGTTCAACTTTCAACGAACGAGATGATTTTCATCTAAAAAAATGAATTTTATACTAAAATAGTTAAATGTTCAGTAAGGAAAAACTAATTTCCAACCAAAGAGATGAATTTTCAACTAACATTAGGAATATTTGAAAAAAATATTTTTTAACGAAAACGTTTGACCTTCAACCAAATAGTTCAATTTTCAACCAAACAAGATAAATTTTTAACGAATAATGTAAAAGTCAATATTTCCAACATAAAATATTTTTATTTTAATTTGAAAACAGTTGGATTTAACCGAGAAAGACGACTTTTCAACATAATAGTTGAATCCTCAAGCAAAGAAGATTAATTTTCAACCAAACAGTCGCATTTTTAACAAACAAAAAATTACATTTCTTTTAAAACAGATGAATTTTCGAGCAAAGAGGATGAATTTCCAGAAAAATATTTCAATTTTCAACCAAGAAAGATTTTAGTTAAATTTTCAATACCAAAATATAAATTTTCAACAAAAAGTTAATTTTCTACGGAAATAGTTGGATTTTCAACCAAATAGTGCCATTTTCAATTTAAAATATAATCTTTAAAATAAGGAAAATGTAAAACAAGAAATAGAAATGGAAATACAAGACAAATAAATTAATGACAATATGATATCAGTGTGGCTGCAAAACATTATTTCCATAACTCTCTAGTTTTTCCTGACCAATTTTTAATTTTCGACGACTATTAACATTCAATTATCAGAGTCTTAATGCTGTAAAATTTTTTCCATAGATTCTTTTATAATCGGAATAAAACAATTTGAAAATAAAATGTCAAAATTTAAAACTCATTATCTTTGACAGTTATTTAAAGTATGCTCTTGTAGAAATTCTCTGATTTACACTTGACTTTTCTCAAAATCCTGGACTTTTCCCTGATTTTCAGGTTTTTGCTGACCTACAAACTACTTGGAAATTTCCGGATCTGGCCCAGATAGGGAACGAAGCGCACGCCCCGATCTGGGCCCGATCTGACTGCCTGGTCGGAACCAAATCGGGGCCCGTTCGGGCCACGGAAAATTTCTGCACTGTCTCAAAAAGCAAAAGTATTTAGTAACGAAATGAAAATAATAGTCTATATTATTCTCCGTATAATAATTTTTTCTAATAGATGTACACTTACAGAAACTTTGAGTCAATATACTTAGTAAGTGAACTCACCTGAAACAAAAAAGGAAACATTGATTAGATTAATGTCCACTATTAAATTTACAATGTTAATATTAGGTAGTGTTCAAGGGATTCCATTGAAAAGCTCAGATATGTAACTGACCGAAAAAATAAACCAAAGTCTACTGTTTAAAAAAACGGTTTAAACCAAATTATTCAAATTTGATCAACTTTTTCAAATTTTAATTTCGAAGACAATGAAAAAGATCCATAAAAGTGCTAAAATTTGAAAAATAGTAAAACTTAAAGATTGATTGACTTTAAATCACGTAAATTAATAACCTTTCGAATGCTTCCAAATTTTCCCTGATTTCCCTGATTTTTCCCTGACCAATTTTTAATTTTTCCTGACGATTAATATGCAAAGGCCAGCATTTTAATCTTTTGACATTTTGAACACAAAATCTATTATAAACAAAATTAAAACATTTATTATTGTAATTAAAAAGACTTTAACTGTATTTATTTCTACCAAGAAGGATGACTTTTCTACATTAAAAGGTCAATTTGCAGCCCAAAAGGACGAATTTTCAAAAAAAATTTAAATATTCAATTAAAAATATTATTTTCTAACAAAATTCTTGAGTAATAGACAAAATATTTGGAATTTAAATAAATTAGTTGAGTTTTTAACCCACAAAGATAAGTTTTTTAACAAAGTATGTGAGAGTTGATATTTCAACAAAAAATATTAAATTTTTTCCAAGAAGAATTTAAAAACCAAAAAAGTAACTTTACAATCAAGAAGATTAATTTTCTACAGAAAGCACGAATTTTCAACGAAACATAATAAATTTTCAAACAAATAGTTAAATTTTAAATAATTAAAGCTACATTTTTAACTAAAAGGATGAATTTTCCTGCAAAAAAGACGAATTTTCGATAAAACGTTTCATTTTCAATCATAAATGAGTATATGCAACAAAAAAGTCAATTTTTTAACTAAAAAATATCAATTTTTGACTGAAATGGTGAATCTTTGACAAAAAAATTATTTTTCAACAAATTGATTCCACCTTCAACAAAAAACATTTTAATTTAGAAAAAAAAACAGTTGGAATTTTATCCAAAAAATATTAAATTTCTATTAAAGGAGATGAGATTTTAAACCAATTATAATTATATTAAAAAAAGTTGAATCTTCAAGCCAAAAAAAATCTTTAAAGAAAGGATTTTAAAATTGAAAGGCTGAATTTTCTACTTGGAAGATTAATGTTCTACAAAAAAGACGAATTTTCTTCAAACAAAAAGTTTAATTTTGAATTAGAAAAGATAAATTTTCAACTCAATTTATGAATTTTCCTACTAAAAAGATGAATTTTCTGCAAAACAGTTTAATTTTTAACCGAATATGTGAATTTAAAACAAAAAGTTCAATTTTGAACTTAGAAAGATCAATTTTAACCAAAAAATGGAAAAGTTTTCAATAAAAGATATAAGTTTTTAACTGAAATGATGAATCTTTGACAAAAAAATGATTTTAATAAAGTAGTTCAACCTTCAATCAAGCAGTTCAATTTTCAAAAATATGATGAATTTTTAACGAATAATGTAACAGTATATATTTCAAACCAAAAGTATTTCAATTTGAAATGAAAAACTGTTGCATTTTTGTCCAAAAAGATTAAATTTATACTAAAATAGATAAATTTTTAAACCGAAAAGATGAATTTAAGAAATCTTGATTTTTTAACCCGAAAAAATGATTTTTTAACAAAACAGTTGATTTTTCAATCAAGTAGGATAACTTTTTAATCAAATTGTTGAATTTTGAACTGTAGGGAATCAAGGAGTTCAGTGTGCGGGGCGAATTAATAGGGCGGGAGACGTACAGATTTTTAGATTAGTTGAAAATTCCCGTGTTGCTTATTTAAAGAACACGTGCGCCATCTCAACAAGTTTCTTGTAGTCTTGTCAGTGTTTTCTCTACACCGCATTCTTTGGGAATACTCTTATTACTGACTGTCCATTAGCGTTTTACCGCATACATTTCGCAGAAATTTCATGCCCAACGCGTTAATTTTACTTTTATCCTTTTCTTGATAGGTCCAGGTCTCGCTACTGTACAGCACAGTGCGTTCTAGTACAGAGTTATATATTGGTCAAATCGTGTTTCATCTACACCACATTATGTACGAATCCTGTCGTTACTGACTTTGTCCATTAGCGTTTTACCGCAGACATTGCGCAGAAATTTCATGCCAACCGCGGTAATTTTACTCTTATCCTTTCCTTGGCAGGTCCAGGTCTCGCTACCGTACAACACAGTGGGTATAAGTAAAGAATTATATATTGCAATTTTAGCTTTATTTGTTATATTTTTACTTCTGGTAATGGCTTCTACACTGCCGATAACCTTCTTACCCTCGTTCGTACGCCTGACTATCTCTCCATCGATCTTTCCGTCCGTAGTAAATAAACTACTAAGATACCTTTCAACATTCCCTAATTTGTCCCTGAACATTAATATTCTGAGACTAGAATCTAAACCTTGTAACATTTGAAAAATAAAATCTATTTTAAATGAAATAAAACAATTTCAAATTGAAATAAAACAAATTTAAACTGATGTATTTATTATTTATTTATTTCCTTGGCAGTTATTTAAAGTGCCTCTCCCAGAAATTCCCTAACTTTTGCGAGATTTTTGTCAGAATCCTTGACTGTTTGCTGATTTTATGGTTTTCCCTGATCTACGACCACCCTCATATTACGAGTACTATAAAATAAATCACACATACAAAAAATGTCTCCAAGGAATAAGGAAGAATTATGAAATCTCTACAGCATCGATAAATTGCAGACTAAAAAAATGATGGAGATTTTATCATCTCCAACAATGTATCGATAATATTCATGTTGCCCTGTCCTTATCTGCGAAAGATCATCGCTTTCAATAAATTCGCTCGGATTCTCGCCCCCTTAGTCAGAGTCGATTGTGCGCACCATGTTTACGATTCTGGGCGCGAATCCGACCACAGCACGAGGTCCATACTTTGGACTTTATTTGCCAGGACGACACTTCTTTAGGTTTTGTACTCATTGACATGCCATTGCATTTTATGAGCGTAGGACCGATCGGCGGTACCATTAGGAGAGGTGAAAACACGCGTCTCCTTTTTCGACCTAGGGATTTCTTGTAATCGTGTGCCTCGACGCGTGCTACGGACCAGATAAGAATCTACGACTCCATCTCTTTCTCATTCAATGGCACGGGACCCAGTCTCCTTTTGGAATCCAACCAGTAGACCCCATAACTATCTACCTGGCTATTTCCATAATTTTATCGATTTCGAAAAGCGAGGAACGAGCTGACGAAAAATATGTGCTTCCTAATTTATTGCAGGGGATTGTTTTACGATTTATTGGAAATAGAGTCATTTCAATAAAACAAGTATTTCATCGAGAGAATAGAAATTTATAGTGATTAGGGTTGAGTGTTTTTAAATTAGGGACAGTCATTCAGAATTATGCTAATTAGAAACTTGAATAAGATTTTCAATTTCTATTTGTGAATTGCAAGAGGTTTTAATTCAAGATTGTTAGATTGCAAGCTTTGAAATTTTAATGCTTTTATAAACTCAAACTGACTTGCCGAACAATTTTTTGGAGTATTTAGGGCGGACTGGTTGGAACCAAATCCGATTGTCTAAAAAATCGAAAGAATTTAAACTTAAAGTACTTAATAACAAAATGAAGATAATAAATAGTTCTTCCATTTTGGTCAAACTGTGTTTCCTCTACACCACATTCTTTGAGAATCCTTTCATTAATGAACTTTGTCCATGAGCGTTTTACCGCTGATATTGCGCAGGAAATGTATGCCAACCGCGTTTAATTTCACTTTTATCCTTTTCTTGGCAGGTCAGGTCTCGCTACCATATAGCACAGTGGGTGCAAGTATAGTTATATACTGCTAATTTAGATTTGTTATATTTATATTTATATTATTCAGAAATGGCCTATTTATGCTTTGTTAAATACTAGATTAAACATTTTTTAAAACAATACAATTGAATTTTCAGATGCGTATCTGTTAAAGGGAAATCAATCGAAAACGATATTTTTGGCTAATACCCGGATTTTCCCCTGACCAATTTTTTATTTTTTCTAACATCATTACTTAGAAAGCAGCATTTTAATCTTGTAACATTTTTTTAATCTAATTTTTTATTAACGAAAAAAGCAATAACATTTTCAGATTAAAAGTTTTTGTGTTAAAATTTGATAATATATTTTAAACAAAAAAGATTACTTGTTAAACAAATAGTTAAAAAAGAAAAGTTAAATTCGCAGCAAAATAGTTACATTTTCAACTAAATAATTAAATTTTCAACCAAATACTTAAATTAAAAAAGAAAAAAAATTTAATTTTGTACCGTACAGTTGCATTTCAACTAAAGAATGTAATATTTTTAGAATACAAAAAAGATCAAATTTCAACCAAAAACAGTTGCATTTTCTACCAAATATTAAGGTTTTCAACACGGAACTATCAATTTTCAGTTTAAAAATTAATTTTAAGCAAAAAAAAAAAACGAAATTTCAACGAGGCTGAATGTTCAGCCAAAGAGATGAACCTTCAACCAACAAATTTTTTATTTGACAAAGTAGGTACATTTTTACCTTAATAGTTGAATTTTAAAATAAAAAAGATCAATTTTTAACAAAATAGTTAAACTTTCAACTAGAGAGATGAATTATTACAAAAATGATAAATCTGCAATAAAAAAAATGAATCTTCAACAAAGCTGATTAATCTTCTGGCAAAAAATAAAACAATTTGCAACCAAAGAGATGAATTTTCAACTTAAATGATGAATCTTTAACAAAAAATTATATATACTTGAATCCTCCGCGAAAGACAACAAACAGTTAATTTCCCACCAAAATAGTTGAATTTTTAATAAAAAATGACAATTTTCAACAAAAGTGATGAATTTTCAATAAAAAATATTTTAAATATTGATTTAAACCAAACGAAATTTTTAACTAAAAACATAATCGTCAGAAATGAGTACCTGAAAAAAAATAAATAGAGATATAGGACAATAGATTTTTAGTCTTGTAACATTGTTAACGTTGAGTCTTTTATAAACAGAATAAAACAATTTCAAATAAAAAATGGAAAATTTCAAATTTATTGTCTTTATTGTCTTAATTGTCAAATTTATTCCTTGACTTTAGCAAGATTTGTTTCAAAATCCCTAATTCTTTAAACTGAATTCGGCAAATTTTGAAAATAATTATTGTTCCTTTCAAAAATAATATGTTTGATATTAAGGGGTCCGGTTACTAATTTTCATACAAAAAGAAACGGAATTTTCAAAAAAAGAGTGCAGTTTTTAACCAAGAATGATTTTTCAGTTAATAAAGAAAAAAAATCTCAGCCAAAATGTTGAATTGGAGAATCAATCGAAAAATGTATACATTCCTAAAATTATATAATTATAAGCAATTTTAGGCTAAAAACATTAATTTATACATTGAAATTTGTTCTGAAACCTTTTTGAATATTCTCTCAAAAATTTGTTTTAAAAAATAATTTAAAAATTTTCCAGGAATCTAATGCAAATTTTGTTATTATCTTGGAACACGAATTTTTCCTAAAAATTTTTAAAAATCCTGCAAAATTAAAAAAATTGCCATAAAATCTTTCAAATTTTATTTTGAGAGTTTTCTGAATTCTTTTAAATATTTTTGTTTACATTATTTAAAAAAACATCATTTGTAGTTTTCCTAGAAATTTTGATAAATATTTATTATTCTTTTGAAACCTTTCAAAATGCTTAGAAAGCTTCTAAATTTTGTGTTGAAAATCTTCAAAGATCTTTTTTGTTTTAAATGTTTTGAAATCTTTTTGAAATTTCTAAATATATCTCAAGCTGACTCGATTTTTTTCTAAATTAATAATTGTCTGAACATTTTTTCAGTTTATAATGAAAATCCCGTTTTTTTGGCTCAAAATTCATTTTTTGTTGTTGTTGAAAATTTAACTATTGGGTTGGAAATTCCTTGATATTGAATATTTTTGTGAAAATTCATGTATTTTGTGAAAGAATCATCTTTTTTCGGTAGAAAATTATTCATTTCGGTTTAAAAGTCAACTGTGTGGTTAAAAAATTATTTATTTCTTTTTTGTTTTAAATACATTTTTGTAGTTGAAGACGCATCAGTTTAGTGAAAAATTAATTTTTTTGGTTGAAAATTTTTCTATTCTGTTGAAAAATCGTTTTTATTTAGTTAAAAATAAACTTTTGAACTGCACATGTAACTGTTCCATTTTTGCTTGATAATTTATCTTTTTTAGTTGAAAATTCAATCATTTTGGCAGAAAATTAATATTCCTGGGTTGAAAACTAACCTTTTTGGCAGGAAATTCGTCTTTTTGAATTGAAAATTCAATATTTTGGCTGAGAGTTTTTTTCTTTATTGACTGAAAAATCTTTCTTTGTTGAAAATTGAACTCTTTTTTTGAAAATTCCTTTTTTTTTTTGGTTTGAATATTAGTCTGTTTTGGTTGAAGCTTAAGTTAATAAAAATAAAACAGAAGTTATTTTTGAAAGGAAGAATAATTATTTTCAAAATTTGCCGAATTAAGTTTAAAAATGTTTTTCGACACTTAAGCAAATGCAATCTAGTGTTTTGGTAATGTTCAAAATTTCTAAAGTGAGATTTGAAAAACGACACTTTTGAGATTGACTCCATGAAAATTCTTCATATTCTGCTTTTTATGTATTAAAATAGTATTTTTAATAACCTTTAATAAAAAAAATTGGTTAAGCAGTAAAAAAAAGTATGATGTTTGTCAATGAGTTTCCAAATTAATCTAGGAAAGAGTCTCTGCATACTTTGGACTGAGAGGGAAAAATTATTGAGGGATAATTTTGAAGAATGCGATTGTTTGAGGAATAAACCGAATTTATTATGTTAGTCAATAGTTTGTCAAATGAGGCCAAATTTTAGCTTACCGAATTTTCCAAGTTAATTTACATATTGTACCAATACATGAAAGCTACTGCAGTGGATTGGAGTAAAATATAACTCTTCAAGTCATACAACATATCTTTGGAATAGCTATAATTAGCAGATTTCGAATATTATATTTATAAATTACCAAGTGATAAATTTAAAAAATGTTATGTTTCGCAGTTTAGTCCTCATTAGGTACAAAGGACTCCCGCTGACCAGGCTCGGCGGCAACAGTTCGGCTGAGCGAGGGGAAGCCGCGTAGTGGGGGAACCGTACGCAGGTACCCCGGGCGGAATTGACCACCGCCCCAATTCTACAGGGACAAGAGTTAAGTCAAACCAATTGTTTTAGGTCAATAAACGAATTCCCGAAACTTCACACTGGCGCCCTTTTGCTCGAAGACCCTACAAATATTTGCCCAACAAACTTCAAATGTCTTGAAACTTGATAAGGAGATTGAGCAAGTAGTAAGAATAAAAAATCAGGGAGGAAGAGTCGACGACCCAGTGTCCAGGGTAAACTCGAGGGGAATCCCCTGTTGTCGAATGTCAAATTTCGTGGAGGGTAGAGGAAAAAGTCGAGGAGTGGGAAAGCAGGCTGAAAAGTGGCCTTTTGAGCATCGCGGCGGCCAAGCACGACGTCCCGCGGGGACGGTCGCTTTGACGCGGTAATAGCGTGCCGAGAAGAATGGGAAATGTCACCAGGGGGTGACGGGCGTGGACCGCGAACTGCGTCGACCTGTTCGAGGCAACCTTGATTCTTTTTTGTTCGAGCCGACGCAAGAGCCACATGGGGTTGGAGTTGGATCATTCTCCGGACGTCATTAGTCCTCACGTCGAAGTGAGTGCATTCGTCATTCCCGATGGAAATGTTCTCCGCAGAAAGAGAAATGTCCTGTGTCTCTTACTCTGATTCGTCCCTCTGGTTCACGGTCCCTAGTCTCACGTAACAGGTGTAAAGAGAAAGAGATTTATGTTTTTCGGGCGTTACACCTTCTCCGATTGGCGCTTATTTCTCGAATAAGTAAAATAAATTCGACTCATGGGAACTGATTTTCAATTTTTGGAAATATAGCCAATAGGATGCGCCATACTTTATTGAATTTGAAAAACATTTTTTTTTTTTTCAAAATTGCTCAATTAACCGAATTATTTCTATTGACAATCGAAAACAGGAAATCACCCTCGAGTTAGTTTGTCGGGAAAATATTTATTTTAGTCACTTCTTAATGAATCTTCAAGGAATAATTTCCATTCAATAACTTGTATAATAAGATAGTCAAAGTAGGTACTACCCTAAGAGTAACCAGATAAGAATAAAATTCACGCGGTTGGCATGGCTGCGCAATGTCTAGGGTAAAACGCTAATGGACAAAGTCAGTAATGAGAGGATTCTTAATGAATGTGGTGTAGAGGAAACAAAGTTTGACAAGAATGGAATAAATTTGTATTCCAGAAGTAAAAATATTACAAAAATTACTATTAAAAAGTTACCCAGACAACACAATGTTTCCCTAAACATTCCTGGAACATTTCAGTGAAAGATTCGGAGAATTTCGAAAAATGTTCCAGGAAGGTTCCCGGAAGTACGTTAATGTCCGCGTATCCAGGAAGGTTCTCTAGGTTCTCTAGATTCCTGAGTACGCGGACATTTACCTACTTCCGGGAACCCTTCGTGGAACATTTTTCGGAATCGGCAAAACATTCCATTGGAATGTTTCACGAATGTTCATGAAAACATTTGTGCTATAGTGGTGATTAAGTCGTTTAAACCTCCCTCTCTTGGACTCCCCTAAATTCTTCTACTTCCCCCTCAAATCACCCTTGGACCTTCTTCCACAACTTCTTCCTCCTCTAATTCCCCCTCTCCTGGCACACTTCCTACTTCCCTTCCCCACCCCTACTTACTCAAATTTCTAATCATCTATCCTACTTTCCCTCCCTAATTTGCCGTACATCTCCTCCTTAATTAACTCACGCTTCCCCTAGTTCCCCTCCGTTTTCCATTCATTTCCCCCACTTCCCCTAATCTTACTTCCCCTATTAACCTTCCCCGCAGTTCCTCTATTTCCTTTACTTCCCCTACCCTCCTTTCCATCATTTTCCCTACTTTCCTACCCCTCATTTGCCATAATTTACCTCCATTTTTCGTCGTTTCCGCTCACGCCCACCTCTAATTTTTCCTACTTCCTCTCATTTCCGCTCCTTACAAAAAAAATACCAGGGACGAACGGACACCCGATCAAAACTATAATGGTTTCTCCCTGGGGTTACAAAACCCTAAAAAAAAACTTTCTTTTTCAAGAAAATGAATGAACTTGGGGGGTTGGGGATTTATCAACAAAAATTTATTTGTTTTCGGGAAGAACAAATTTCCTTTTTTTTTAACTTGGCCAACATTAATCAGTGTCCCCGGGATTTTCAAATAAATATAGGAATTTTGAATTGGAAAAGTTCAGTTTTTGAAAAAAAAAATAGAAAAAAGAAGTACTTTTTATTAACATTCTGTAAATTAGAGTTTATTTACTTCTTAAGGTATGTTCAAGGAATGATTTTTACCAAATAACTTTCAATTTACACCTCCCTGCCCTCTTTATTGTGCCCGAAACACGTCCCAAAGAATGCAAAACAGCATTTTTATGTAAAATTGATTCTAATCATGGTTTTTTTCCTCAACATTATTTATTTTTATTCCATAAGTGACAAGATTCCAAGTATCTTTTCACTATATTACAATTTTTCAAATCATTATTATTTGTTTAAACCATTTTTACAGTAAATTGTGAAAAGTTAGTATTTTCTGGAGTTAATGACGTAATTAAAGAATCCTAAGAGAAATATTTTTTTTTAGGATGTTTGGAAATTAATTAAACAATGCTCTTTTGTTCAAACAAATTTTCTCCCGTAATTCTCAATACAATATTATTTTTTTGAATTATTGACACAGAGTGATATTTTTTTACAAAAGATAGTTTGAAATTATTTAAACAATAAATAATCAGTATTTCCTTATATCAATAAACTGGATCGGAAAAAAAGATCCATCACATAACTTAAAATGTTGTTTAAAAAAATGAATTTTGTTTAAATAATTTTAAACTGCCTTCCACCAACTATGTACAAGGAAAATTTGTTTAAAAAAATAATAACTGTTCAAAAAATTGAAAATTAATTAAAAAATACTTCAAAATTAAATTTTTTCAAATACCGTCTTCAGCATGAGTTTTGGATAAAAGTGCTATGATAAAATTATTAATATATTAACTCACAAATAAATTCTTATTATAACTTATAAAGACAATTTAATATAATTTGAGTGAAAAAAAATGCTTAAAATATTAATTATTTTGTTAAAAATGAACAAATTGAGGTGGATCAGTCACTACAAATCAAATTTTTGGACCAACTTAGTAGCCAATTTGTGATAAATCATTTACTGTGAGAAATAATATTGATTACGTTTTGCTAGTTTGTTTTGCTAGCTTGTAGTCAAGAATGATTTGAAGAATTATAATGATTATTTACAAATTATATAATATTTTAATGCAGTAATTATATCAATGAAGTGTTTCGAATTTGTAGGTGTAAAGTGTCACTTTTGGATTTATTTTGCGTTGGACTTAATTGATTCTTTTCAAAAAAAAAAAAAAGAAAGAATGATATGATTAAAATTAGATTACAAAACGCAAGAATTTCTCGAATTTTGTACCATGACTTCAACTGCTGGCATGACCTCTGAAAATTGCAGCAAAAATATGAAATTCATACCACATGGTCTTGGAATTCCTATCTTTCATTCAAGCCGACAAAACTTGGACAGTCTCCATGGGTTCCTGATATATGACTAAAAATATCCAAGCGTATCTGCGTAAAGTTTTAGTCGGAAATCATCGCTGTTGGCATCCACCGTGGTCGGCATCCACCGCGGTCAGCGTCCACCGCGGTCAGTGTCCACCGCGGTCGGCGTCCACCGCGGTCGGCGTCCACCGCGGTCGGCATCCATTGCAGTGAGCGTCCACCGCAATCGACGTCCACCGCGGTCGGCATCCACCGTTGTCAGCGCCAGCCTCGCTGCTTAAGCGATACGCCTAAACATTTTCAGTCATATCTCGGGAACCCGTGAAGATTTTTCAAGCTTCATTGTCTCAAAATGAAGACAAGATTTCGAAAAGTGTGTGAAATAAATTTCAGATTTTTACTACAACTTTCCTAGTTCATGCCACGAGTTGACGTCAAGGTATGAAATTCTAGAAATTCTATTAAAAGTCATTCGATGCAAGATTTCATCAGCTTTCGAACACTATTTAAAGAAAGTTTCTCGATGCTTTTTTGAACGAGTAATTACGTCTCAAAGTCAGCAGTGGCGAGTGATTTTTGATACTACTCGCGCTAGTCGTGCCAACAATTTCCGACAGTACTGCGGTGTTAATATTGAAAAAAAGACAGTACAAAAAAAGTATGGTGATCCTCTTTGTCTTGGGCTCTTTTTTGTAAAAATAAAGAGGGTGAATAGCATGGTTAGCACGTGTGCAGCCTCACGGCGTAAACACGAGATCATTGGCGGTTACCAACAATGACCGAGCCTGGATCCCGAGACGTTGTCTCTTGCTAATCGAGCGGCGCTGCGCTAATTACCTGGTGCTAATTGAACCGCAAGTTTACAGCCTGCTTTACGTACATGTGATACAAGCTTAAGACACAACACATACATTTCAGTCGTGACATGTACCCTGCTGCGAAATTTAGACTCCGTCTTCTGCAATTCAATCAAGTAATTTAATTAGCTTCGAAACTATTACTCTGTATTGATTTTCATGAATTTCAAAATATAGGAAAGATCAATCAGGGTAACCGCAAAATTTCATTTTCCAAGTTCCCTGATTTTTCCCTGACTGATTTTTCACTTTCCCTGACCATTATTATTTAAAGACCAGAATTCTAATATTTGGTAACATATTTAATAAGAAAGCTCTTATGAATGGAATCAAACAAATTTTATTTAAATTTGCAGACTTTAAATTTGTCATTCTCAGGGCTACTAATTGAATTGAGTAGAATCGAGTGAATTCACAAGAATTCAAATAAATTAAAAAAATTCAAGAGAAGTCCAAACAATTCAAAGGGATTGAAAATAATTTATGGTAAATTAATAAGAATTCAGGTGGAACTCCAAATGAATTGAAATGAATTGCAAAACATATTTTTAAATATTTTCGAATCTTTGAATCCCAACTAAATTCCTCACTTTGTGTGAATGCTTTCTTTGGAATCCATTTATATATTTTCAAATTTTTTTGAAATTCTATGAAATTTGATCATATTTCCTGAAATCTTGAAAAATGTATCAAAATACCTTGAAATAACTTAAAATACCCTTGAAATCATTAAAATCTCTGGAAAATTTCGACAAATTGTTTGAATATCTTGAAATGCCTTAGAATCTTTTAAAATACCTTAAAATATTTTAAATCCTTTGAAATACTTTCAAACTATGGAAACCAATAAGGAATTCTTTATTATCGCTTAAAATCTTTTGAAATGCCATTAAGTTACTAAAATCAACTGAAAATCCCTTTGAATCTCTTTAGATACCCTAAAATATTTCAAATCCTTTAAAATTGTTTGAAATCACTTGAAATTTTTTAAAGCTCTTGAAAATTACTTGGAATTTTTAAAGATATTCTAAAATCTTTAAAATTCTTTGAAGTCCCTTCAAATTATTAAAATCAATTGAAAATTCTTTAAACTCATTTAAAATAGCATAAAATCCATTAAATTCTTTGAAATCTTTGGAAATACCTTGAAATATTTGAAAATCTTTGTGACCCTACGAAATCCCTCAAACTTGAAAATAAATTCTTTGGAAATAATTCAAATATTACATATTATAAAATCCTGTGAAATTACATGAAATCTGATAATACAGTCCAAACTCCGAGCAGTGCCGTTTTCGGGGCTGTAGGGGAGTATATTTCCAAGAAGCCATAAACCCCCACTCTAAGCGCGGTCACGCTCGAATGCGTGGAGAAGAATTCAGCTGACAAGCTCCGAGCAATGCCGCGCGTCGGTTAGGTTAAAAATCTATTTCGAACATCGTTTTATGTATCTAGTGTACATTACATGTGTACAAAAGTGATTCATATTGGATTATTTCGTTATAAACTTGTGAAAGTTTCAAGAGGGCATAAGCCCTAACATTTGGAAAAGCAAAAGGGCTTGAGCGTGCAAGTTCAATAATTTCAAGAGGGCATAAGCACCAATAATTAGCAAAGCATAAGAGCGTTAGCGCCAAACTTTGTAAATTCCATAAGAAAATAAGCGCCATCATTTCGCAAAGCGTAAAGGCATTGGCGTCTAAGTTTAAAAACCCCGAAACGGGTATAAGCGCTAACACTTGGCAAAGCAAAAGGGTTCAAGCGTTAAAGCTTGAGAATTCCAAGAGGGCATAAGCGCCAACATTTAACAATGTAAGTCTCAAATCAAATTTCGTAATTAAGAAATATGAATTAATAATAATAATAATGCTCAGTGGCAAGTCCAGATTTTATTGAGTTGAGTAAGAAATGAAGCTTTCCTACCTCTAAGACAGCGGATTAGCTCGAAGCGAAGTGCTTGATATTTCGCCCGTTCTTCTTCCTTCTTTGTCGTGATATTATCATCGGCTGTGCCGAAAATTCAATCACGTAAATGATCTCCGTCTTCAGCTCTTGGGGGAAAATATCAGGCTCGTATATTAGATATCAGGAGGTATATTCGAGGTATGGAAAATCTAGAAGCAGTATAGGAACGGCCAACATATTGGTTGCCTGGATCTTATTCTTCCTCGATAATTCGGAAGCCTAAATTTTCCCGAGAATTTAGCAATACCTTTTTGCAGGGTTCGTTTTTAACGAGCGCATATTTTGGGTTTCCGCTTGCGGTATTTCAAGATATGTGTAAGTTTCTCCATTACCAAGATGTTAAATTGTATTTCTGCCCATGAGTTGAACATCCTAATCGTCACGCGATGATGTAGTTTTTAGTCTTCCTTGGTGTAGGTGGACGCAGGTACACTTGTCCAGGCCAAAGCTAATGCACATCGCATTAGACTACCTATTTACAGCCGCCACAAGGACGTTAAGGCCCTCTTTTTAAGAAGAGAAGAGTTGGAGGTCGTCCATGTATAAAAGGTGGTTAAACTTATATCTCCTTCTATTTGGCGGGCCACATAAGTATCCAGAACTTTTGCCTCGGAACACAACATATGAAGGCAAGAAAGAAATGCAGAAAAATATCTTACTTACAGAGTCTGTTTGGAAGACTCTTATTTGTGATATAGCTTTCAGTCACTTGTCTTTTGTCAGATGTTATGAAAATTCTTGTCCGCGACAAAAACATGAGCTATTTTATGCATCTCACTACTTTTGGATGCACCTTTAGGCACTCAGGGATCTCAATAAGTAGCTCATGGTTTGTGTTATTGAATGCCTTACGGTAGTCAATCCAAGCCATGGACAGATTGCGTCGATACCAGATCAAGTCCTGAGTAATACACCTGTCTATTAACATGTATTCCCTGCAACCCGCTAGCCCTCTCTTGCATCCACGTTGTTCAACTATTGCACTCCATACCAGTTCGATAGATGTCAATATCATCTCTTTGAGGATGCCAGTAAATAGCTTGTAGCTGGTGTACAATCAACCCATGGGCCTATAGTTATTTGGGCTTGATAAATCTTCGGTCATAGGAATCTTTAGCGTGCGTTCTTTCACTAGCCACCGTGGGACGAGTTGTTTTCCAGTTAAGAAAGTAATGAATATACGAGCTAGATGTTGGTGCATAGAAGTGAACTGCTTCCACCAAAAGTTGTTGATTTTATCTGGCCCTGGCGCTGAAAAGTTTTCAGTTCTTGCGATAAATTTCTGTACTTCTTCGGCAGTAATTTGTATACACTCTTTCTTTGGACCTTGTAACCTTTGTCTTTGGCAAAAGTTGCAAAAGCGTGAAATATCTGAAGCGTCTTCATTTAGCTGATAAGTATCTCCATATACTTTCTCCCAGGAGGCTTGAATCTCTTCTCGACTAGGTGGATTTTTAGAGGCACGTGACGTTTTATTGAACAGACGGGAAGGACGAGTTGGAAAGGTGGAATTTTTCTGAATCCACTTTACTTGCCGTTCACAGTTCACACTTGTTGAGCGTGTGAGTTGCTTTCCTTGAGTTTTGAGCTTGAGCCCTAACTTTCGAAGTGAATTTTTTATTTAATGTTATGTAGCTAATCACACATTGAACATTTGATGCATGCTGTCTCAGGGTTTAAATTTTGAACTAAAGCTGTGAAGTACACTTGCGAGTTTTACTCAGGCGTACTGAAATATCGTTACTTCTATTGTCGCTAAGCAGGGAGACCGCCTTTTCGTAAACTACACAGTTCAGATTCCAGAGATTCACATCTTTGGAGAAAAAATTGGGGAAAGCATTATTAGCTTCAGATAATTTGTCTATCCTGAGTGAATCCTTGGTGGATAGATCTTCTATTTCTCATGTTGGCATTATCGGCTATCTGTAAAGGTGGTCTTGCTGGAACGGGTGGTATGTCCGCTGGAGGATGTTGCTCTTCTTCTGGCCGATAAAGAGCTTCATATCCGTTTTCGCACGAGAAGGATACCTGATCTCTTAAATGCTGAGGCGTTTTATGAGCATTTTCCGGCTGCGCATTGACCAATCGTTCATGTAACCTCTGCATAAATCCTCTTCGCGCCAGTGAGCTTCTTTGCCAACACGTCAGGATGTGTCTCCTGAGTTGGTCCGACCATTTAAAATGATGTTCTCGCGTTTGTTCGGGGTTATTGCCTAGTCCTCGCATCATTTCGGCCCTATTGCCGCTCTCAAATGAACCGTAGCCTCCATCCGAGAAAAGCCTATTGTGGATGGCGCTGCGCGATACTAGTGACATGACGTAACTGCATAATTCAGTGCATTGGGGGGTTAGCCGATGCAACGTGGCTGACTGCAAGAGTCGGAGCTCTCAGGCGATGGGGTCGCCACATCCCTACGCACTAAATTATTATTATTCTTATTAATATTATTTAAATAGGCCCACCATCCATTACACAGGTACTCATGATCTGATGGTACTCCGCTACTAATCGCGGTCACGAAATGCGGCTAATGGTTAGTAGATTCGTTGGTGTCAATCGCTGTTTCGGAACTCTATATTCTTCTTGCGCATTCGTCATAATTCATGACTGTATGCACTGGAAAACCTGTTTATAAGGATCCCACAATTGCACTGGAGAGCCCTATAGAGATCCAACGTCCATCCTGGAGCGCTCGTTTATAGGATTCCAACATTCATCCTGAAGTGTCCGTTTATAAGAATCCAACATTCATTCTGGAGAGCGCGTTTATAGGCATCCGTCTTTCTTACAAACGCTAGTTCCAATGCCAAAGACTGAGACCAAAGATTCAAAATATTAACTTTATTTACTTTAAACGGCGAGAGACAAACACAACTTCACACATGCACAAAGAAAGGTGAAATTTTTCAGATCTGATTAGTGAAAATTAAGGAACTAAATATTTGTAGACAATTAGGATTTCAAGTAGTCGAGATTTTTACTAATTCCTAGTAAAAACTTATTTTTTTGGTGAAGACCAATTATTCACAACTGTCCAATTTCAAAATTTGTTTCGGTTGTACATTTTTCAAATTTTCCATCAAACACTCCAATTATTCAGCAAACTTTGTAAGAATGGTTTGCCTCGAATAAGAATAAACTTATCTGTCTGAAAAAGTTTATTTTTATTGTACAGTTCTTTTTACGCAAATGCTACTTCCAATTAAACGAAAAAAAATTCTTTTAACTACAATGGATTGATGGACGCCTAATTAATGGTGCATAGTCAGGATCTCCATAGAAAATTGCAATTATGAAATAAAGCGTGAATAACCAAAAAACACATTGCCTAAAAGGCCAATAACTGACAGGACGCTCGGCTTTGAATTCCTGGCCTCCCGTGTGTTTCTTTAAAATAAACTTGCCGTAACTTTTTTCATTTCAACTAAATGACTTGAAAATTGAACTTCAAGCGTATTATACTCTGTTGATGCCTAAGATATCCGATTAGTGCATGAAAAGTTAATTGTTTAACAATGTGTCGATGATAGTCAGTAGCTATTTAATACCATGGTTTTTCACATTCGGCGGAAAAAAGTATCAAGGAAATTTTCGAGGTCAAACTCTCTGCGCATTATATTTCGCTGGTCAAAATTTGCTGTTCATATTTTATTTCTGACAAAGTTGAAATTTGAAAAAAATTTCTACACGAAAATTGTGCTCTTCATTAAGCTCTATATGTTCATATTTTTTCTAGTGGTTTCTTTTAAATTTGAGCTTCAGGTAATTTTTCGCGTCACTTTATATCGAACGGAAGGCAAGGAATACAAAGCCCAGCGTCGCGCCGGTTATTGAAATCGGGGCCTTAATTATAATATTGTTTTATTTTAAATTTCCTACAATATGAATGAAAAATCGTAAAATTATTGAAAATGATAGGAAACATACTGTGAACCAATAATTTTTTTAGACGTTTTTTGTTTTTTTATTATATAATGATGTAATATCTTTAGGTAATGCTAATCTTTGGAACATAGGCCATTACAACAATTTTTCTATTATTCACGAGCACCGGGAAGTTCAAATAGAAAAAAAATTCGTCATATTTGTTTATTTATAAAAAATTGGAAAACCAAAATAATCAGATTCGACAAATTTCATATCTCAGGTCGCGGCTAGTGCGAAAATTTCACAAAGAAAAAGGGCATGAGCACTAATATTTGCCACATCAGAAGGGCATAAGCGCCAGTATTTGGCACATCAAAAGGGCATAGGCGACAAACTTTGAAAACTCCATGAGGGAATAAGCGCCAACATTTGGCAAACAAACAGGCATGAGCGCTAAGCTTTGAGAATTCCAAAATGGCATAAGTGCCAACATTTAGCAAAGTGACTGAGCATGAGTACCAAAGTTTGAAATTCCAAAAGAAAATAGGCGCCAAAAGTTAGCAAAGCAAAAGGACATAAGCGCCGATGTTTGGAAATTCCATCAGGAAATAAACGCCAATATTCCGCAAAGCAAAAGGGCATAAGCGCTAACGTCTGAAAATTCCAAAAAGGCATAAGCGCCAAAGCCTGATATTCCAAAAGATGATAAGCGCCAAAATTTGACAAAGAATATGAGCATAAGCGCTAATGCTTTAAAATTCCAAAAGAGCAAAAGCACCAGCATTCGGCAAAGCAAAAGGGCTCAAGCGCCAATAATTGGCCTAGCAAACGAGCATAAGCGTCAAAGTTTGAAAATTCCAAAATGGTATAGGCGCCACCAATTGGCGAATTAAAAGGGCATCAGCGCCAAATTTTGGAAATTCTGCAAGGGCATTAGCGCCAAAAATAAGCAAAGCAAAAGGACATATGCGCCAAAGATTTAAAATTCCAAAAGTGCATAAGCGCCATCATTTGGCAAAGCAAATGGGCAAAGGAGCCCATATTTGGCACATCAAATCGGCATTAGCGCCAAAGTCTGAAATGCAAAAAGGAAATGAGCGCCAACAATTAGCAAAGCAAAAGGACATAAGCGCCAAGGTTTGAAAATTTCATAAGGGAATGAGCGCCAATATTTCGAGAAGCCAAAAGACATGAGCGCCAATGTTTGGAAATTCAGAAAGGGCATAAGCGCCAAAAGGTAGAAAGCCCAAAAGGAAATAAGCACCAACAATTAGCAAAGCAAAAGGTCATAAGCGCCAAAGTTTGAAATTCCAACAGGAAATAAGCAACAACAATTAACAAAGCAAAAGGACATTAGCGCCTGAGTTAAAAATTTCATACGGAAATAAGCACCAACATTTTGCAAAGCGAAAAGGCATAAGTGCCAATATGTGGCACGGCAAAAGAGAATAAGCGCCAAAGTTTGCAATTACAAAAGTAAATAAGCACCAACAATTGGCAAAGCAAACGGACATAAGCGTCAAAGTTTCAAATTTCAAAAGGAAATAAGCGCCAAAAATTAGGAAAGCAAAAGGACATAAGCGCCAAAGTTTTAGAATTCCAAAAGGGCATAAGCGCCAACATTGGAAAAATCAAATGTGCATAAGCACTAAAAATTGGCCCAGAAAAAGAGTGTAAACGCCAAAGTTTAAAAATTCCCAAAGGGCATAGGCGCTAACATTTGTAAAAGCAAAAGGGCATAACCGCCGAAGTTTGAAAATTTGACAAGGGCATAAGCGCCAATATTTGGCGAAGCAAAAGGACATAAACACCAAAGTTTTAAAATTACGAGAAAAAATAGGCCCCAATATTTGTCGTAGCAAGAGGGCATAAGCACCAATATTTGGCACAGCAAAGGAGCACAAGTGCCAAAGCTTAAAATGCCAAAAGTAAATGAGCGCCAACATTTCGCAAAGAAAAAGGGCATCAGCGCCAAAGTTTGAAATTCCAAACGGAAATGAGTACCAACTATTAGCAAAGCAAAAGGACATAAAAGTCAAAGTTTGAAAATTCCGAAAAAGCATAAGCGCTAACATTTGGAAAAGCAAAGGGGCATAAGCGTCGACGTTTGAAAATTCCAAAAGGGTATAAGCGCTAATATTTGGCGAAGAAAAAGGGCATCATCGCCGAAGTTTCAAATACGAAAAGAAAATAAGCTTTAATAATTAGCAAAGCAAAAGGACATAAGCGTCAAAATCTGAAAAGTCCATAAGGGAATAAGCGCCAACATTTTGCAAAGCAAAAGTCGCATAATCGCCAAAGTTTGAAATTCCAAGAGGAAATAAGCGCCAACAATTAGCAAAGCAAAAGGATTTTTGGAGTCAAGCTTTGAAAATTCCTAGAGGGCATAAGCGCCAATATATGGCACAGCAAAAGAGCATAAACGACGGTATTCGGCACATCAAAAGGGAATGAGCGCCAATTTTGAAAATTCCATGAAAAAATAAGCGCCAACAAAAGGATATGAGCGCTAACGTTTGGCACAGCAAAAGAGCAAAAGTCCCAAAGCTTCAAATTCTAAAAGTGAATAAGCGCCAAAATTTGGCAAAGCAAATGGGCATAAGCATCAAAGTTTGAAATTCCAAAAGGAAATAAGCGCCAACAATTAGAAAGCAAAAGGACATTAGCGCTAAAGTTTTAGAAATCCAAAAGGGCATAAGCGCCAACATTGAGCAAAGAAAATGTGCATAAGCGCTAATATTTGGCCCAGAAAAAGAGTGTAAGCGCCAAAAATTGAAATTCCAAAATGGAGCAATCGCTAAAATTTGGCAAAGCAAAAGGGTATAAGCGCTAAAGCTTTAAAGTTTCAAAACGGCATAAGCGCCAACATTCGACAAAGCAGAAGGGCATAACCGCCGAAATTTGGCACTGCAAAAGAGAATGAGCGTCAAACTTTGAAATGCAAAAATTATATAAGCTCCAACAATTAGCAAGGCAAAACAAAATAAGTGACAGAGCTTTAAAATTCAAAAGGGCATAAGCGCCATCATTTGACGAAGCAGAGGCATAAGCGCTAATATTTGGGCCAGCAAAAGAGCATAAGCGCCGAAGTATGAAATTGCAAAAGGGAATAAGCACCTACATTTGGCCAATATTTGGCCCAGCAAAAAAGCATAAACGCCAAAGTTTGAAAAGTCCAGAAGGAAATTAGCGCTAACAATTTTCAAAGCAACAAGACATTAGCGCCAAAGTTTGAAAACTTCATAAGGGCATAAGGACTAACATTTGGAAAAGCAAAAGGGCATAAGAATCAAAGTTTGAAAGTCCAAAAGGAATTAGGCACCAACAATTAGCAAAGCAAAAGGTCACAAGCGCCAAAGTTTGAAATTCCAAGACGAAATATGCGCCATCAATGACCAAAGTGAAAGGACATAAGCGCCAAAGTTGAAAAATTCCAAAAGGGCATAAGTGCCAATATTTGGCACAGCAAAAAAACATGGGCGCCAGTATTTGGCACATGAAAAAGGCATAAACGGTGAATTTTGATAATTCTATGAGGAAATAAGCGCTAACATTTCGCAAACGAGAGGGCATAATCGCCAAAGTTCGGAAATTCCGAAAGAGCATAATCGCTAACATTTGGAAAAGCAAATTGTTTTATGCGTCGAAGAATAAAAATTCCAAGAGGGCATGAGCGCTAACATTCAGCAAAGCGAGAGGACATTAGTGCCTAAGTTAAAATTTTCATAAGGGAATAAGCGACAACGTTTCGCAAAGCGAAAGGGCCAAAGCGCCAAAATTTAAAAATTTTGAAAGAGCATAAACGCTCACGTTCGGAAAGGCAGAGGGGCATGAGCGTCAATGTCTGAAAATTCTGAAACTGCATAAATGCTAACATTTGGAAGAGCAAAAAGGCTTAAGCGTCAAAGATTGAAAACTCTGAAAGAGCTTAAGCGCCAACATTTAGCAAAGCGAGAGAGCATAAGCGCCAAAGTTTGAAAATCACATAAGGGAATAAGCGTCAACATTTTGCAAAGCAAAAGAGCATAAACGCCAAAGTGTGGAAATTCCAAAAGGGCATAAGCGCTAACATTTGGAGAAGCACGGGGTTCGAACGTTAAGGTTTGAGAATTCCGAAAGGGCATGAGCGCTCACATTTGGAAAAACAAAAAGGGTTGAACGTCAAAGATTGACAATTCCAAAAGGACATAAGCTCCAACATTTATCAAAGAAAAAGGTCATGAGCGCCATAGTTTGAAATTCCGAAAAGGAATAAGCGCCAACGATTAGCAAAGCAAAAGGACATAAGCGTTAAAGTTTTAAACCCCCATACGGGAATAAGCGCCAAAATTTCGCGAAGGGCATGAGCGCCAATGTTTAAAAGTTCAAGAGGAAATAAGCGCCAATAATCAGCATATCACAAGGGAATAAGCGTCAATATTTTGTGATGCAAAAGAGAATGAACGCCAAAGCTTCAAATTCCGAAAGTGAATAAGCACTGAAAATTAGAAAAGCACAAGGAAAAGGGAATAAGCGCCAAAGTTCGAAAATTCCAAAAGAGCATAAGCGCCAAAATTTGGGAAAGCAGAAGGGCGTGAGCCTAAATGCTTGAAAATTCCAAAAGGGCATGAGCGCTCATATTTGGAAAAGCAAGAGGGCATAAGCGCCGAAGTTAGAAAATCCAAAAGGAAATAAGCGCCAACAATTAGCATAGCGAAAGATCATAAGCGCCAAAGTTTGAAATTCCAATAGGAAATAAGCGCAGCAATTAGCAAAGCAAGAGGGCATAAGCGCTAAAGATTAAAAATTGCAAAGAGCATGAGAGCCAACATTTAGCAAAGCTTGACAATTCCAAAAAGATATGAGCGCCAGCATTCAGCAAGGCTAAAGGGCATATGCGCCAAAGTATCAAAATTCCGAAAAAGCATTACCGCTAACATTTGGAAAAGCGAAAGGGCTTAAGCGTGAAAGTTTGAAAATTCCGAAAGGACATGGGCATCAACATTTGGAATACAAAAGGGCTTAGGCGTGTAATTTTGCGATTAATGATGGGCACGAGCGCCAACATTTAGCAAAAGAAAGGGCATACTACGTCAAAGTTTGAAATTCCAAGAGGAAATAAGCGCCAGCAATTGGCAAAGCAGAAGAGCATGAGCGCCAAAGTGTGAAACTCCTATATGGGAATAAGCGCTATCATTTTGCAAAGCATAAGGGCATAGGCGCCTAAGTTTGAAAACTCCGGAACAGCATAAGCGCTTATATTTGGATGATCGAAAGGGCACAAGCGTCAACGTTTGAAAATTCCAAGAGGGCAAAGGCGCCAAAGTTTGAGAAATCTGAAAGGAAATAAGCACTTGCATTTAGAAAAACGAAAGGGCATGAGCACCGAAGTTTAAAAATTCCATAAGGGAAGATGCGCCATCATTTCGCGAATCAAAAGGGCATAAGCGCCAAAGTTTGAGAATTCTAGAAGGGCATAAGTGATAACATTTGGAGAAGCGATAGGGCTTGAGCGTGAAAGGTTGAGAAATCCAAAAGGGCATGAGCGCCAACATTTAGCAAAGGAGAAGGGCATAAGCGCCAAGGTTAAAAAGTTCCGCGAGGGCATAAGCAATGACATATCTGTAAATTCCATAAGGGAATAAGCGCCAACATTTCGCGAAGCAAGAGGGCATAAGCTTCAGTATTTCTCGCAGCAGAAGAGCATAGCCGCGAAGTTTGAAATTCTGAAAGTGAATAAGCGCCAACGATTGGCAGAGCATTTGGGGATAAGTGTCAAAGCCCAAATGCCAAAAGGAAATAAGCGCCAACATTTCATGAGAGCAAGAAATTTAGCGAAGCAAATGGGCAGGGGCAGAAATATTTGACCCAGAAAGAGGGCACGATCGTCAAAATTTGAAAATTCCAGAAGAACATAAGCGCCAACATTCAGCACAGCAAAATCACGTAGGCTCCTATATTTGGCACGTCAAACGAGCATAAGCGCCTAGGTTTGAAATTATAAACATGAATAAGCGCCAACGTTTAGTAGAGCATATGAGTATAAGCGCCAAGGTTTGAAATTCGAAAAGAAAATTAGCGCAAACAATCAGCAAAGCAAAAGGAAATAAGCACCAAAGTATCAAAATTGCAAAATGGCATAAGCGCCAACAATTAGTGAAGCAAAAGGACAAGGGATCCGATGTTTGGTACATTGAATGAGCGTCAACGACAAAATTTGATATTCCAGAAGGGAATAAACACCAACATTTGGCATAGCAGAAGGATATCAGCGCCAATGTTTTAAAATTCCAAAAGGGCATAAGCGCTAAACATTCAACAAAGCAAAAGAACACAAGATTTGATATTTCGCATGTCAAATGAACATCAGCGCCAAAGTTTGAAATTCCAAAAGGAAATAAACGCCAACAATTAGCAAATCAAAAGGACACAATCGCCAATGTTCGAGAATTCCATGAGGGAATAAGCGCGAGCATTTCGCATAACAAAAGGCATGATCGCCAAGGTTTGAAAAACGAAAGCGCATAAGCGCTAACATTTGGAAAAGCAAAAGGGCATGAGCGCCGGAGTATGGAATTTCAAAAGGAAATAAGCGCCAACAATAAGCAAAGAAAAACTTTATAAGCGCCAAGGGTATAAAATTCCAAAAGGGCATAAGCGTCATTATTTGGCAAAGTAAAATCCATAAGCGCTAATATTTGGCACAGCAAAAGAGCATAAGAGCCAAATGTTGAAATTCCATAAGGGAAAAAGTGCCTACATTCCGTGAAGGAAAAGGGCATAAGTGCCAAAGTTTGGAAATTCCGAAACCGCATAAGCGCTAACATTTGGAAAAGCAAAGGTCTTAAGCGTGAAAGTTTGAGAACTCCAAAAGGGCATAAACGCTAACATTTGGGAAAGCAAGAGGGTTCAAGCGTGAAAGCTTGAGAATTCCAAGAGGGCATAACCGTCAACATCTAGCGAAGAAAAAGTGCATGAGCGTCAAAGTTTGAAAATTTCATAAGGGAATAAGCGCCAAAGTTTGAAAATCCAAAAGTAAATAAGCACCAACAATTAGGAAGGTAAAAGGACATAAGCGCCAAAGCTCTGAAATTCGAAAGGAGCAAAAGCGCCAACATTTGGAAAAGCGAAAGGCCTTAGGCGGGAATGGTTGGAAATTCCAAGAGGGCATAAGCGCTAACATTCAGCAAAGAAAGAGCAAATAAGCGCCAAAGTTTGAAAATTTCATAAGGGAATAAGCGCCAACATTTTGTCAAGCAAAAGGGCTTAGGCGTAAAAGTTTGAAAATTTCGAAACCGCATAAGCGCTAACATTTGAAAAAAGGGCATAAGCTTTCGTTTGTGAAAGTTTCAAGAGGGCATAAGCCCTAACATTTGGAAAAGCAAAAGGGCTTGAGCGTGCAAGTTCAATAATTTTAAGAGGGCATAAGCGCCAGTAATTAGCAAAGCATAAGAGCGTCAGCGTCAAACTTTGTAAAATCCATAAGGAAATAAGCGCCATCATTTCGCAAAGCATAAGGGCATTGGCGTCTAAGTTTAAAAACTCCGAAACGGCATAAGCGCTAACATTTGGCAAAGCGAGAGGGTTCAAGCGTTAAAGCTTGAGAAATCCAAGAGGGCATAAGCGCCAACATTTAGCAAAGAAAAATTGCATGAGCGCCAAAGTCGTAAAATTCCGCAAGGGTATAAGCAATAACATTTAGAGAAGCAAAAGTGTTAAAGCGTGAAAGTTTGAGAATTCCAAAAAGGCAAAAGCGCTAACATTTGAAAAAACAAGAGAGCTCAAGCGTGAAAAGTTGAGAATTACAAAAGAGCATCAAAGCCAGCATATAGCGAGGCAAAAGAAAATAAGCGCCAATATCTGAAAATTGCATGATGGAATAAGCGCCAAAATTTCGCAAGGCATGAGGGCAAAGGCGCGAAAGTTCGAAAACTACAAAAAGGCATGAACGCTAACATTTGGGAAAGCAAAAGGGCTCGAGCGTGAAACTTGGGAAATTCCGAAAGGCATGAGCACCAACATTTGGAATAGCAAAAGGGCTCAGGCGTGAAAGTTTAGGAATTCCATAAGGGCACGAGCGCTAACATTTGGAAAAGAAAAAGGGCTTACGCGTGAAATCCTGCGAATTCCGACAGGACATAAGCGCTAACATTTGGAAAAGAAAAAGTGCATGAACGCCAAAGATTAAAATTTCCAATAGGGAATGAGCGCCAACATTTCGCAAAGTAAAAGGGCATAAGCGCCAAAGTTTCAAAATTCCAAAAAAGCATAAGGACCAACATTTGGCAAAGCAGAATGGCAGAAGCGCCAATATTTGGCACTGCAAAAGAGAATAAGCGCCAAAGTTTGAAAATCCAAAAGTAAATAAGCACCAACAATCAGAAAGAAAAAACATAAGCGCTAAAGCTCTGAAATTCGGAAGGAGCAAAAGCGCCAACATTCGGAAAAGCAGAAGACCTTAAACGGGAATGGTTGACAATATCAAGAGGGCATAATCGTCAACATTTAGTAAAGCGAAAGGGCGTAAGCGCTAAAAATTGAAAATTCCATAAGGAAATAGGCGCCAGCATTTCGCAAAGCAAAAGGGCATGATCATCAAGGTTTGAAAATTCTGAAACGGCATAAGCGCTAACATTTGGAAAAGCAAAAGTTATGAGCGTCAATGCTTGAAAATTCCGAAATGGCTTATGCGCTAACATTTGGAGAAGCAAAAGGGCTTTAGCGTAAAAGTTTAAAAATTCAGACAGGGCATAGGCACTAACATTTGAAGAAGCAAAAGGGCATAAGTGCCAAAGTTTTAAGTTTCTATCAGGAAATAAGTGCCAACATTTAGCAAAGCAAAAGGGCATAAGTGCCAAAGCTTTAAAATTCCGAAATGACATAAGCGCTAACATTTGGAGAAGCGAAAGTGCTTAAGCGTGAAAGTTTAAGAATCCTGAAAGGGCATAAGCGCTAACATTTGGAAAGGCGAAAGGGCTTAAGCGTGAAAGGTTGAGAATTCCAAGAGGGCATAAGCGCCAGCAATTAGGAAAGCAAAAGAGCATAAGCGCCAAAGCTTGAGAATTCTGAAAGTGCATAAATTCTAACATTTTGAGCTGCAATTTGACCTAAGCGTGAAAGTTTGACAATTTCAAGAAGGCATATGCGCTAACATTTGGAGAACAAGAGGGTTCAAGCGTGAAAGGTTGAGAATTCCAAGAGGGCATAAGCGCTATCATTTAGCAAAGAGAAAGTGCATAAGCGCCAAAGTTTGAAAATACCATAAGGGCATAAGCGCAAGCAATTCGCAAAGCAAAAGAGCATGAGTGCCAAAGTTTGAAAATTCCATAAGCAAATAAGCCCCATAATTTCGCGAAGCATAAGGGCATTGGCGCCTAAGTTTGAAAACTCCGAAACGCATAAGCGCCAACATTTTAAAAAGCAATAAGGCTTAAGCGTGAAAGTTTGACAATTTCATAAGGGAATAAGCGCCAACATTTCGCCAAGCAAAAGGGTTTCATCGCGAAAGTTTGAAAATTCCGACAGGGCATAAGCACTTACATTTGAGAAAGCAAGAGGGCATTAGCGCCAAACTCTGAAATTCATAATAGGGAATAAGCGCTAGCATTTTACAAAGCCATAGGGCATAAGCGACAAAGTTATACAATTCCGCAAGGACATAAGCAGTAACTTTTGGAGAAGCAAAAGGGCTAAAGCGTGAAAGTTTGAGAATTCCAAAAGGGCAAAAGCACTAACATTTGGAGAAGCAAAAGGGCTTGAGCGTAAAAGTTGAGGATTCCAAAAGGACATCAGAGCCAACATTTAGCAAAGCAAAAGGGCATAAGCGCCAATATCTGAAAATTTCATTAGGGAATAGGCGCCAACATTTTTCAAGGCATAAAGGCAAAGGCGCAAAAGTTTGAAAACTCCGAAAGGGCATAAGCACTAACATTTCGAGAAGCAATGAGGCTTGAGCGTGGAAGTTTGACAATTATAGAAGGGCATTAGCGCTAAAATTTGGAAATGCAAGAGGGTTCAAGCGTGAAAGCTTGAGAATTTCAAGAGGGCATAAGCCCCAACCTTTAGCAAAGAAAAAGTGCATGAGCGCCAAAGTTTGAAAATTCTATGAGGGAATAAGCACTAACATTTCGCCAAGCAAAAGGGTTTAAGCGTGAATGTTTGTAAATTCCGACAGGGCATAAGCACGAACATGTGAGAAAGCAAAAGGGCATTAGCGCTAAGGTTTGAAATTCACAATAGGGAATAAGCGCTAACATTTCGCGAAGCAAAAGGGCATAAGCGACAAAGTTGTAAAATTCCGCAAGGGCATGAGCAATAACATTTGGAGAAGCAAAGGGGCTAAAGCGTGAAATTTTGAGAATGCCAAAAGGGCAAAAGCGCTAACATTTGGAAAAGCAAGAGGGCTTAAACGTAAAAAGTTGAAATTTCCAAAAGAGCATCAGAGCCAACATTTAGCAAAGCAAAAGGGCATGAGCGCCAGTATCTGAAAATTCCATAAGGGAATAAGCGCTAACATTTCGCAAAGCAAAGGTGCATAAGCTCCTGTTTCTTGTCCCAGCAAAAGAGGATAACTGCCGAAGTTTGAAATTCCGAAAGTGAATAAGCGCGAACGATTGACAGAGCAATTGGGGATGAGCGCCAAAGCTTAAAATGCCACAAGGAAATGAAAGCCAACAATCAGCAAAGCAAAAGGACATCAGTACCAAGGTCAAGAAATTTTGAAAGGGCTTAAGCGCCAAAATTTTGCAGAGCAAATGGGCATAATCTCCAATATTTTTTGCAGCAAAAGAGCTCAATGGCCAAAGTTTGAAATTCCAAAAGGGCATAAGCGCCAATAGTTGGGCAGAAAAAAGCAAAAGCATTAAAGTTTGAAATGCCAAAAGGGAATCAACGCCAAAATTTGAAAGAGCGAAAAAGTATCAGCGCCAATGTTTCCAAATTCCAAAAGGGCATGAGGGCTGAAAATGTGGCGAAGCAAATGAGCAGAAGCAGCCATATTTGACCCAGAAAGAGGAAATAATCGTAAAAATTTGAAAATTCTGAAAGAACATAAGCGCCAACATTTAGCAAAGCCAAAGGACACAAGACTCGATATTTGGCACGTCAAATGAGCATAAGCGCCAAAGTTATAAATTCCAATAGGAAATAAACGCCAAAAATTAGCAAAGCAAAGGGACACAATCGCCCATGTTCGAGAATTCCATAAAAGATTAGGGGCGAAAATTTCGCATAGCAAAAGGGCATAAGCGCCGGAGTTTCGAATTCCAAAAGAGAAAAAATGAGCGCCAAAAATTAGCAAAGAGTAACGTTATAAGCGCCAAGCTTTTGAAATGACAAAAGGGCATAAGCGTCAAATGTTAAAATTTCGTAAGTGAATAAGCGACCACAATTGGCAATGCGAATAGGTATAAGCACCAAAGTTTGAAATTCAAAGAAGGAAATAAGCGCCAACAATTAGCAAAGCAAAAGGACATAAGCGCAAGAGCTTTAAAATTCCAAAATGGCATAAGCGTCAACATTCGACAAAGAAAACGGCATAGGCGCCAAAGTTTGAAATTCCAAAAGAAAACAAGCACAAACAATTGGCAAAGCAAAAAGACATTAGCGCCAAGGTTTGAGAATTCCGTAAGGGAATAAGCGCCAACATACCGTGAAGGAAAAGGGCATGAGCGCCAAAGTTTGACAATTATGAAACCGCATAAACGCTAACATTTGGAAAAGAAAAAGGGCATAAGTGATAATGTGTGAAATTTCGAAGATGGCATAATCGCTCAACTTTGGAAACGCAAAAGGGCTTGAGCATGCAAGTTTGAGCATTCCAAGAGGGCATAGGCGCCAACACTAAGCAAAGAAAAATGAGAGGAGGGCCAGTATTTGTCACTGCAAAAGAGAATGAGCGCGAAAGTTTGAAATGCTTGAAGTAAATAAGCACCAATAATTAGCAAAGCAAAAGGACATGAACGCCAAAGCTCTGAAATTCCAAAATGGAAAAAGCGCCAAGATTTGGAAAAGCAAAAGTTCTGAAGCGGTTATGGTTGAGAATTACTAGAGGGCATAAGCGCCAACATTTAGCAAACATTAGGGCATAAGCACCAAGTTTGAAAATTCTGTAAGGGAATAAGCTCTAACATTCCGCAAAGCAAACGGGCATAAGCGCCAAAGTTTGTACGTTCCGGAGGGGCATAAGCGCTAACATTTGGAGAAGCAAAAGGCCTCGATCGTGCAAGTTTGAGAATTTCAAAAGCGCATGAACGCCAACATTTGGCGAAGAAAAATGGCAGAAGCGCCAATATTTGCCACTGCAAAAGAGAATGAGCGCCAACGTTTGAAATTCCAAAAGTAAAGAAACACCAACAATTAGCGAAGCAGATTGATATAAGCGCCAAAGCTTTAAGATTTCAAGAAGGCATAAGCCCCAACATTTAGCAAATCATTAGGGCTTAAGCGCCATAGTTTGAAATTTCCATAAGAGAATAAGCGCCAACATTCCGCAAAGCAAATGGACATGAGCGCGAAAGTTTTAAAATTCATGAAGGTCATAACAGCTAACATTTGGAGAAGCAAAAGGGCTTAAGCGTGAAAGTTTGGGAATCTTAAAAGAGCATAAGCGCTATATAGTTGAATTTTTAATTGAAGGAGACAAATTTTCAACCAAATAGTTAAATTTTGAACTTCAAAAATAATAATTTCCAACCGAAAATGGAATAGTAACATTTTTAGTTCAAAACAATTAATTTGAAACCAAACATAAGGGTTTTCAACTAAAACTAAAACTATGGAATTTTCAATTGGAATAAGTTAAACTTTCAGTTACAAAATTACTTTTAACAAAAAAAAAAACTAATTTTCAAAAGAATAGTTACATTTTCCAACAAAGTGATGAATTTTCAAATAAAATTGTAAATATTTAACTGGAATAGTTGGATTTTAAACCAGAAAGATGACTTTTTAACTAAAACGATGAATCTTTAACAAGAATAATTTAATTTTCAAACAAAAAAATTTATTTTTGCTAAAGAAGATCAATTGTCAACCAAAAAAGATGAATTTTCAACTAAAAAAGATAATTGTTCAACCAAAAATTGAATAATTAAATTTTTAGTCAAAAAATAAATGTTCAACCAAAGAGATGAATTTCTAACTGAAATTTTGGAAAATTCAACTGGAATAATAGTTACATTTTCAATTAAAAAAAAAAAATTTCAACCAAAAACATCCAAAGAAAAAACCAAGTTTTGAATAAAACAGCTAATTTTTTAACCAAAGAAATGAATTTTCAGGAGAAGAGTTTAAGTTTCAACCAAATAATTTTATCTCCAATCAAGAATATGATTTTTCAACTAAAATGATAATTATTTAACTGTAATACTTGAATTTTTACCCGAAAACAAGAATTTTAACTTTAAATCAGAAAGATAATATTCTACAAAAAAAATCGATTTTTCAACAAAATACGTGAGTTTTCAACGAAATAGTTGAATTTTGAACTAGAAAAGATCAATTTTCAAATAAAAATTAAACACTCCAATTTCCAGTCAAAGAAATCAATTTTCAACCAAACTGATGAATTTTCAACCAAAATGATAAATCTTCAAGTGGAATAGTTGAATTTTATGCCAAAAAGATGAATTTTTAACCATAAAGATTAATTTTCTACAAAAAAGTCGTATTTTACACAAAGTACATAAATTTTCAAACAAATAGTTCATTTTTAAATGCAAAATATTAATTTTCAACTAAATAGTTGAATTTTCACCAAAAAAAGATAAATTTATTTTCAAAAAAGTAGTTAAATTTTCAACCAGAGATGAATTTAAAATTAAAATGATGAATCTTCAACCAAAAAAATTCTGACTTGAAAAAGGGATTTTTAAAAATTGTAGATAAATTAGAAATCACTTTTCTAAATTTACCAAAATTATTTAACAAATGAAAACTTGACTTTTTCTACGATCAAAAGTAAATTCCCGCTCTTTTCCCCTACTCCCCCTCATTTCCCATCAATTCCCCTAATGTACCCCCCTCCCTAACTTATCTCTTACCACTTCTCCTACTCCCACTCATCTTCTCTACTCCCCCCTCATTTAAAATCACTTTCCCTAATGTAACCCCCCCCCTCCGACCGACTTTATTCAAGGAGGGGAAGTGAGGAGAAATAAGGGAAGGGAAAGTGAGGTTGAATGAGGGGAGGGAAATAAGGGGGTGATAATAAATGAGGGGAAGTAGGGGAAGTGATGGGAGGGGAATATTAAGCGGGGTTAAATTAGTGTGGTTGATGGGAAATGAGGGAGAGTAAGTAAATTGAGGGGTGGGAGAGCAGAAGTGACGAGATATGAGGGGAGGGTAGTAGGGGAAATGAGGAAATGGGAAGTTGGGGAAGTGGGGAGATGGGAAGTGAGGTTAAATGATAGGAGGGGAAGTGGGGGGGAGATAGGTCAGGAAGGGGTTACAGTCGGGTAAGTGATGGTAAATGGGGGGGGAGTAAGGGAACTGGTGGGAAGGAAAATAGGAAGGGGGGTTACATTAGTATAATTGATGGAAAATGAGGGAGGAGTAATAAGAAATTAGGGTAGGAGAAATGAGGGGGGTAGGTGAATTGAGAGGAGGGAGAATAGAAGTGACGGGATATGAGTGGAGAGTAGTAGGGGGAATTAGGTGATGGGAAGTGAGGGGCTGAGAAGTAAAGGAAGTGCGGGTAAATGAGCGGTGGGAAAGTGAGTGGACAGGGGTAGTGCGGGAAATAAGGGAGAGGAAGTAGGGGGAGAAGTAGGGAAGGAAAAATTGTGGAAGTGATGGTAAATCAGGGGAGGGGACGTAGGAGAAATGAAAAGAGAGAAGTAGTGAAAGTGAGGGGGAATGAGCGGAGGTAGTGAAAGTAAGGGAAGAGAAGATAGGTGAAGTGACAGGAAATAAGAGGAGGGACGTTATTGGAAAGTAAGGGTGGGAAAGTGAGTGAATAGAGGGGAGGGGAAGTGTGGTGAAATAAGGGAGAGGTAGTGAGGTGTTAAGTAGGGAAGGAAAAGTTGTGAAAGTGATGGCAATTCAGGGGAGGGGACGTACGAGAAATGAGAAAAGAGAAGTAGTGGAAGGGTAGTAGGAGAAGGTAATGGGAAGCAAATGGCGAAGTGAGAGGAGAAGTAGTTGACGAGAGAGGAAAGTAGTGAGAGTAGAGTAGGGAAGGTATGAGAGTGGGAGGTCAGAACGACTTAATTGACTAATTTTTTTATTTCCTTGTCCTAGAAAGATGATCCTAAAGCTGAGAGAAATTTGTATTGAACAGGTGTCATGCAAAGAAACTGATCAGCGAGAAGAGTAAGAAAGAAGGTAAGTGGAGGAGAAAAAAACAAAAACTCGGGAACATACTTGTATGGTCGTTCTTGAGTATGAGTACGGATATGTTTCTTGAGATCGCTTAGTGTAGTAAAGAACTTAACGCATCCAGTTTCTTCACAGTTGAATGTGTCACCGCTGTGAAGTCTTTGGTGAGCCCTCAATCTGTAAAGGGTATTGAATGCCTTCTCACACCCGCTGTGACTGCATTCGAATGGTTTTACTTTTGTGTGTACTCTAATGTGGATCTTTAGGCTGTAGGATGTAAGAAACGCCTTGCCGCAATTTGGGTCTGAGCATTTAAACCGATATTCGCCTGAAAGTTACGAGAATTAGGCTGCTGGACACCCAAAACTCAGAAGCAGATGGCGCCACTCATCTCTTTGATGCCACGTCGTAGGACGCACGTTTTCTACCATTTTCTAGCATTCGTGGCGACCAGCTGTCCACGGAAATTTCAGGCATGCGCAGTGCAGCTTACTTGTTCCACGCATGCGCCAAGTTTAGCCAATAGCTGCTCATTCTGATCTCCATCAACAACTAGGCGTTGCCTTTTCACTACCTCGCCACCTAACTTCATTTCGTCCAGCGCTGAGTAATATCTTCGTAATTAACAATTATTACTATCATTTTATTATTTCATTGAATAATTTTTGAAAATATAAACTAATTTCCAAATAAACTTATATAGAAAAAGGAAAATACTTTTTACGATGATATTAACGAAGCAGGGTTTAGGCTCATGCATTTTTTCCACTATTTTCCCCTCAGCACTCGACGACTTGAAGCTAGCTGGTGGTTAAGTGAAAATACCTAATAGAAGAGTTTACCCGCTGCTAGGTGGCGCTAGCTGCTCTAGTCAAAGATTCTCAAAAAATTAAAAATTTGTTTCACATTTTTTTCTTTTTTCACTGAAAAATCTTTTTGGTTGAAAATTCGTTTTTTTGTTGTTGTTGAATTCAAGTGTTTTTTTTTTAATTTTATTTAAAATTTAAATATTTTTTGGATAAAAATTCATTTTATTGGTTGAAGATTCTTCTCTTTGATTGAAAATTTAACTGTTTTGTTGAAAATTCATTTTTTCAACTGAAAATTTAACTATTTTATTTTTGGTGGAAAATTGCTTTTTTATTTAAAAATTTAACTAATTTGTTGAAAATTCGTTTTTTTTTTGTTGTCGAAAATTAATTATCTACAAATTTAGCTATTCCATTTGTGGCTGAAACTTGATCTTTTTTAGTTGAAAATTCAACTACTTGGTTGGAAATTGAACTATTTTGTTAAAAATCCCTATTTTTTGTTGTTGAAACTTTAACTATTTTATTGAAAATTCATTTTTTTACAGAAAATTTAACTATTTTATTTTTTGTTGAAAATTGATACTTTTTATTTAAAAATTTAACTAATTTGTTGAAAATTCGTTTTTTTTTTTGTTATCGAAAATTAATTACCTACAAATTTAGCTATTCCATTTTTGGTTGAAGCTTGACCTTTTTTAGTTGATAATTCAACTACTTGGATGGAAATTGATTCACTGTATTAACAATTCATATTTTTTTGGTCGAAAATTTAACTATTTTGTTGAAAAAAAAATTTTTTTAAACTGAAAATTGATCTTTTTTAGTTGAAAATTCAAACACTCGGTTGGAAATTGATTTCCTTTATTAACAATTAATTTTTTTACTGAAAATTTAACTGTTTTATTTTTGGTTGAAAATTGATCTTTTTTATTTGAAAATTCAACTAATTTGTTGGAAATTCGTTTTTTTTTTTCGAAAATTAATTACCTACAAATTTAGATATTCCATTTTTGGTTGAAATTTGGTTGGAAATTGAACTATTTTATTTAAAAAATTTTTTTGTTGAAACTTTAAACTATTTGATTGAAAATCCATTTTTTTAACTGAAAATTTAACTATTTTATTTTTGGTTGAAAATTCGTTTTTTTTTTTTGTTTTTCTTGTTTGAAAATGTTTTTTTTTCTTTCTTTTTTTTTTGAAAATTAATTTCTTAACAG
This sequence comes from Andricus grossulariae, assembly GCA_011634705.1. NCBI lineage: Eukaryota > Metazoa > Arthropoda > Insecta > Hymenoptera > Cynipidae > Andricus > Andricus grossulariae. The sequence goes on along the minus strand of JAABKJ010007545.1, from coordinate 104,803,101 downwards.
AAACTTCAACTATTCTATTTTGAGACAAAAATTTATTTTTTTAGTTGAAAATTCACCTATATGGTTGAAAATTCATGTATTTAGTTGAAAATTCGTTTTTTTTTGTTGATACTTAATTTTTTTAACTGAAAATTTAACTTATCCCAGTTTTGTTTGAAATGTTACATTTTTTAGATGAAAATTCATTTGTTTCGTTGAAAATTAAACTGCTTTGTTGAAAATTAATTTTTTAATTGAAATTAATTTTTATTTGAAAATTTATTTCTATAATTGAAAATTGAACTATTTTGTTCAAAATTCGCTTGTTTTTTTTTTTTGTTTAGAAGTTTTAAAAAAAATTAAAATGTAGCTAATCCATATTTGGTTGAAAATTTGCCTTTCTGTAGAAAATTAATCTTCTAGTTTCCAAATTCATCTTTCTGGTGGAAAATTTCCCTTTGTTTTTTGAAAAATTAACCTTTTTTTAAATTCGCTGCATTTTGGTTGAAAATTTAACTATCGGTGTAAAAAATAGTAAAAATTCGGAAAGCACCTACTTTGACTTAAACTTCTACTTTGTTTTATGAATAAACTATAAACTTTGATTATTAATTAGTATAAAAAGAGGAATTTTCCATTTACGGAATTTGAATTTTCACGGAGCTTTGACTAGAATAGCTAGCGCCACCTACCGGCTGGCCTGTTTTCAATTAATCGATGAATGATCTAATTTGACACTTCGAGTTCGCATCTAGGTTCTCGACCAATCAGATTTACCATAAACCAAAAAGGTTACTAGAAATGAATCATACGTAAAATATAATAAATCAGCGATTAATTAAAAAGTAACCTTCGTGAAAAGGCACCCTAAAAATCTACGTTAGGTATTAATTTGTCCAAAATTTCATTACCAATTTACTAACGTACGGACCCATGAGAATCGATTAAAAAAATTGATTGTTTGGACAATTTGGACCGATTTTGACAAAATCGAGCTAAAACTCGTACAAAATTGCATTGGGTGGGTAAAGAATCGATTCTGAAATTGATTTTTTAGCCAAGAAAATAAAGTGTGGGGAGGAGAAGTAAGGGGAGTGAGGGGACGGGGTGAAAACAGGTTAATCGAGGGGTGGAGGAGTGAGGAGAGGGAGTAGTATCAGGGAGGGTAAATAGGAGAAGTTTAGAAAGGGGAATCAAGTGAATTAGGAGTGAGGGGGGGGGGGAGTATAAGACATGCGGGGAGGGAGTAGGAGAATTAAGTGGAGAAGGAAGGATAAGTGAAAGAAGAGGGTAGAGCAGAGAAACTAGGGGAGAGAGAGTAGTTAAATGAAGGAGGAGAAAATGAGTGAAGGGAGAGTAGAGATAGCGAGGGGAGGGAGTAAAAGAATTAAGTGGAGGAGAAAGAATAAGTGAAAGAAGAGGGTAGGAACGAGAGACTAGGTAAATGAAGGATGAGAAAATGAGTGGAGGGAGAGTAGAAATAGTGAGGGGAGGGAGTAGAAGAATTAAGTGGAGGAGAAAGTAAAAGTGAAATAAGAGGGTAGAGCAGAGAGAGTAGGGAAGAGAGAGTAGGTAAATGAAGGAGGGGAACATGACTGGAGAAAGGATAAGTGAAAGAAGAAGGTAAGGAAGAGAGAGTAAGGAACATATAGAAGGTAAATGAAGGAGAAAATGAGTGGAGGGAGAGTAGAGATAGTGAGGGGAGAGAGTAGGTAAATGAAGGAGGAGAAAATGAGTGGAGAAAGGATAAGTGAAAGAAGAGGGTAAGGAACAGAGAGTAAGGAAGATATAGAAGGTAAATGAAGGAGAAAATGAGTGGAGGGAGAGTAGAGATAGTGAGGGGAGAGAGTAGGATAATTAAGTGGAGGAGAAAGGATAATTGAAAGAAAAGGGTAGGGAAGAGAGACTCGGTAAGTGAAGGAGGAGAAAATGAATGGAGGAAGAGTAGAGATAGTGAGGGGAGGGGAGGGAGTAGGAGAATTAAGTGTAGGAGAAAGGATAAGTGGAATAAGAGGGTAGAGACGAGAGACTAGGTAAATGAAGGAGGAGAAAATTAGTGGAGGGAGAGTAGAGATAGTGAGGGGAGGTGAGGGAGTAGGAGAATTAAGTGGATGAGGAAAGATAACTGAAAGAAGAGGAAAGGGCAGAGAGAGTAGGTAAATGAAGGAGAAAATGAGTGGAGGAAGAGTAGAGATAGTGAGGGGAGGGGAGGGAGTAGGAAAATTAAGTGGTTGAGAAAGGGTAACTGAAAGAAGAGGATAGGGAAGAGAGAGTAGGGAAGAGAGAGTAGGTAAATGAAGGAGAAAATAAGTGGAGGGAGAGTAGAGATAGTGAGGAGACGGCGTAGAGGTAAGTGAGGGGAAAGGAAGTGTGGGGATGGGAATTCAGGGGTCGGGGAGTAGGAGACATGCGGGGAGGGTCCAGGATAGAAAGGAGGGAGAGTAAGGAAGTGAGGGCAGGGAAAATACGGGAATGAGTGATGAAAGAGTAGGAGAAGTGATAAAAAGGGGAGTAGGGGCAAATTAGGGGGAGAAGTGCAGGGAGAGAAAGCGTTTGGAGAGGGATTAAGGGGATTGGAAGTAGGAGACATTCAGGAGAGAAGCTAAATTGAGTAGAGGGGGTAGGATAAATGAACGGACGGGGGCAGTGAAAGGAGAATAGGTTAATTGATAAAAGGGGGTAGGGAAAGGGCGGGGAGAAAATATAAGTGAGGGCAGGGAGTAGGTGTAAACAAGGGGAGGAGAAAGTGTCAGATGGAGAAGAAGAGAAAGTGCATGAGGGAAAGTGTGGAAAGGGAAAAAGTACATTCGGGGAGGGGATAGGAGAATTGAGAAGAGAGGGTAGGGTAAGTTAAAGGAGAAGGAGTAGGGATGAAAAGGGAGAAGTACGGGAAATAAGTGGAGGGAGGGTAGCGGAAGTCAGGCGACGGGAAGTATGGGAAGTAGATAGGAGAGTAGGGGTAAGTGAGAAAAAGATATGTGAGGGGAAGTGTTGAGATAGAGGGAAATTAAGGAAGGGAGACTGGGGAAATTAAAGGGAGGAAAAGTGATATTTTTCATAGGATGGGATCAGATAGAATATGGTAACAGAGGAGAGAATAAAGAAGGGAAATGATAAGGGAGAGGGAGTGATTTGAAAGACTTAATTAACCAAAAAAAACCTACCTTACTTAATTCGAATTTACCTCCCTGCATTTTAGACTAAAAATTGGTATTTTGAAACAAAATACATAATAACTTGATCACGATTTAGACTTTCAAAAATTGTCGATTATATTAGTGTTTTTTTTTGTCGGAAATTGGTATTTTTAATAAAAAATAAACTTTTCAAGGAAGATTCACAACTTTAAACCATTTTAGGTTATGTTAGCATTTTACACCAAAAATGAGTATTTTAGAACAAAAATCATTATAGTACTAACTATATTTGCAATTTCTGAACAGTTTTAGAGTATCAACATTTTTCACAGGAAATTCTTTTTTTTTAAAGAAAATTCATTACATTTTAAAGAATATTTACAATTTGTCAACAACTTTAGGTTATGTTGGCGTGTTTCGCCCAACATTGGTATTTTAAAACTAAAAATCTATTTGAATGCAATGATTTTTGTTTAAAATAATAAAATTTACAAGCTCGAGCAATTTCGAATTTTATTAGTATTTTTCGTAAGAAAGGGATATTTTTATTTTAAAATCGCTGAATTTCAAAGAAGATTATTAATTTTTGAACAATTTTAGTTCACATTGGCTTTTACATTGAAAATTGGCTTTTTTTAAACACGAATCATTGTAAGTTAAACAAGATTCAGAATCTTTTAACCAACAAATTATATTTCAAAGAAGAGTAACAACTTTTTAACAATTTCAGGTTATGTTAACATTCTCATCGGAAATCAGTAATTTTAAACAAAAAAACATTAGTTTCAAAAGAAAATTAAGAATCTAATACAATTTTTGGCTATGTTATGCTACTGTTTTTTGTCAAAAAATGGTATTTTTAGTAAAAAATAAACAAAACTTTCAAAATAGACTACAAATTTTTATAAATTTAAGGTTATGTTAACATTCTCATCGGAAATTGGTATTTTCAAACAAAAATTATTATAATTTGAACAAGATTTAGAATCTTTGAACGAAAAAATTATATTTCAAAGAAAATTAACACCTTTTCAGCAATTTCAGGTTATGTTAACATTCTTCATCGAAAATTGGTAATTTTAAACAAAAAAAATTAGGTTTAAAAGAAGATTTGCACATTTATACCATTTTTGAGTTTTTCGTCAAAAATTGGTATTTTTATTAAAAAATAAAACAAAATCAAAGAAGATTCACCGCTTTTAACCATTTTAGGTTATGTTAGCGTTTTACACAAAAAATTGGTATTTTAAAACAAAAGCATTGTAATTTGAACAACAATTAGAATCTTTTAACAAAAAAAAATTAAATTTCAAGGAAGATTAACATATTTTTTAACAATTTCAGGTTATGATAACATTCTTCATCGAAAATCGGTAATTTTAAACAAAAAATATTAGGTTTAAAAGAATATTTGCCATGTTATACAATTTTTGGTTATGTTATGCTCTTGTTTTTTATTAAAAATTGGAATTTTTATTAAAAAATAAGCAAAAATTCAAAGAAGATTCACAGCTTTTAATCATTTTAGGTTATTTTAGCGTTTTACGTCAAAAATTATTATTTTTAAACAAAAATCATTATAATTTAAACAAGATTTAGAATCTTATAACAACAACAAAATTATATTTCAAAGAAGATTAATCACTTTTTAACAATTTCAGGTTATGTTAACATTCTCATCAAAAATTGGTATTTTCAAACAAATATGATTATAATTTGAACAAGATTTAGAATCTTTCAACGAAAAAATTGTATTTAAAAGAAGATTAACATCTTTTTAACAATTTCGAGTTATGTTAACATTCTTAATCGAAAATCGGTAATTCTAAACAAAAAATATTAGGTTTTAAAGAATATTTGCCATCCTATACAACTTTTGGTTATGTTATGCTATAGTTTTTTGTCGAAAGTTGGTATATTTATTTAAAAAACAAGAAAAAATTCAAAGAAGATTCACAACTTTTAACCATTTTAGGTTATGTTAGCGTTTTACGCCAAAAATTGGCATTTACAAACAAAAATCATTATAATTTGAACAAGATTTAGAATCTTTTAACAACAAAAAATTATATTTCAAAGAAGATTAATAACTTTTTAACCATTTCCGGCTATGTTAACATTCACCATCAGAAATCGATAATTATAAAACAAAAAAGATTAGGTTTAAAGGAAGATTTTCAATCTCATACAATTTTTGGTTTTGTTATGCTATTGTTTTTCCTCGAAAATTAGTATTTTCAATAAAAATTTTTTTAAATGTTTCAAAGAAGGTTCACAACGTTCAACCATTGTAGGTTATGTTAGCGTTTTACACAAAAAATTGGTATTTTCAAACAGAAATCATTATAAGTTGAACAAGATCTAGAATTTTTAAATAAACAAATTACTTTTTAAAGAAGATTAACACATTTTTTTAAATTTCAGGTTATGTTAACATTCTTCGTCAGAAATCGGTAATTTTAAACAAAAAAAGATTAGGTTTAAAAGAAGATGTACAACCTTATACCATTTTTGGTTATGCTATGCTATTGTTTTTCTTCCAAAATTGGGATTTTTATCATCAAATATTTTTCAAATTTCAAAGAAGATTCACAACTTTTAACCAATTTAGGTTATGTTAGCGTTTTACACAAAAAATTGATATTTTCAAACAAAAATCATTATAATTTGAAGATTTAGACTCTTTTACAAACAAAAAATTTATATTTCAAAGAAGATTTACAATCTTACACAATTTTTAGTTACGTTATGCTATTCTTTTTCGTCAGAAATTGCTATTGTTGATTTAAAAAAATGCTACGGTTAGATTATATTTTGTAAAATAATATAATATATATTAATTCTGAACTTAAGACATCAATTTTCATTATCAAAAATATTGTCCTTGCTTTTCTATTAATTTAGAAAATAGATACCATGAATCACAAAAATTTAGTATTAATATAAACATTATATTTTAATTTAAAAATTGGATGAGACAAAAAATAATCGCTTGTATTTGTTTTCAAGTGGCATTTTAAATTGTTTATGTTTTTTTAATAATAGGAAATAAAAATGTATTTACTGCTAGTACGGAATTATGGAAAATGTGCGCCCTAGGGCGCCAAAAGTAGAACGAGCGTCGATATCTGCTCTGAGTTTTGGGTGTCCAGCCTAATTTTCTTCTCATGAAAAATAGGCAGATCTAGCTTTTTTTTTTCTTTGTGTTGTCGGTAAGCCATGCAAGTCAGGTAATTTAATCCTGATTTGTCAAAAGCATTTTTAAGCATTGACACAATCGTTTTTAGCGCGAACAACGGACACAAGATCAACAATACACTGCGATTCCAAGACACAAAGCACAACTGTATGACCTTTTTTTTTAGTTAAGTCACTCAAATTAATGTTTAATTTTTTTTCATAAAGTTTGAGTTTTTACTTACCAGATTTATTAGTCCTTAGAAAGCACAAAGAGAAAGAATGTACGTTTAATGCATTTTTCAGATAAGAGGTATATAAATTGCAAACATTATTTTAGGACTCGGACTCGCTGAAAATTTTACGAAACCAGTTAATTATTCCATCATTTTAGTTTAAAATTCATATTTTTGGTTGAACATTAATTTTTTTAATTGAAAATTTAACTATCTAATTTTTGGTTATAAAATTATCTTTTTAGATGAAAATTCGTCTTTTTGATAGAAATTAATCTGTTTGATTTGAAAATTAATCTTTTTGGTTGAAAATTCAACTATTCCAGTTGAAGATTCTTCATTTTAGTATAAAATTCATCATTTTCGTTAAACATTAATTTTTTAAACTGAAAATTTAACTATTTCATTTCTGGTTCAAAATTGATCTTTTTTAGTTCAAAATTCAACTATTTGGTTAAAAATTTGTCTTTTTTAGTTAGTATTCAACTATTTCGTTGAAAATTGATATATTTTTTTAATCGTCTTTTTGGTTGAACATTAATTTTTTTAATTAAAAATTTAACTATCTAATTTTTGGTTAAAAAATTATCTTTTTAGTTCAAAATTCGTCTATTTGATAGAAATTAATCTGTTTGGTTGAAAATTAATCTTTTTGGTTGAAAATTCAATTATTCCAGTTGAAGATTCTTCATTTTACTTGAAAACTCATAAGTTTCGTTAAATATTAATTTTGTAAGCTGACAGATTAACTATTCCATTTCTGGTTGCAAATTTATACAAATATCTTTTTTAGTTCAAAATTCAACTATTTGCTTGAAAATTTGTCTTTTTTAGTTACTATTTTTACTATTTTTACTATTTTTAGTTACTATTTCGTTGAACATTGATATATATTTTTTAATCGTCTTTTTGGTGGAACATTAATTTGTTTAATTAAAATTTTAACTATCCAATTTTTGATTATCTTTTTAGTTGAAAATTCGTCTATTTGATAGAAATTAATCTGTTTAGTTGAAAATTAATTTTTTAAACTGAACATTTAACTATCCGATTTTTGGTTAAAAATGATCTTTTTTAGTTGAAAATTCGTCTTTTTGGTTGAAATTAATCTTTTGGGTTGAAAATTAATCTTCTTGGTAAAAAATTAATATTTTTGGTTGAACATTAATTTTCTTAATTAAAAATTTAACTCCAAGTTTTGGTTGAAAAATTATATTTTTTAGTTGAAAATTCGTTTTTTTTTTGGTAGAAATTAATCTTCTTGGTTAAAAATTAATCTTTTTGGTTAAAAATTCAACTATTCCAGTTGAAGATTCTTCATTCTAGTTGAAAGTTCATCCGTTTCGTTGAACATTAATTAATTTTTTAAACTGAAAATTTAACTATTCCATTTCTGATTGAAAATTGATATTTTTTAGTTCAAAATTCAACTATTTGGTTAAAAAATTTTCTTTTTTTAGTTACTGTTCAACTATTTCGTCGAAAATTGATGAATTTTTTTTAACCGTCTTTTTGGTTGAACATTCATTTTTTAAATTAAAAATTTAACTATCCAAGTTTTGGTCAAAAAATTATATTTTTTGTTGAAAATTCGTCTTTTTCATAGACATTAATCTGTTTGGTTGAAAATCAATCTATTTGGTTGAAAATTAATCTTTTTGGTAGAAATTAATCTCTTTGGTTGAAAATTCAACTATTCCATTTCATGATTCTTCATTTTAGTTGAAAACTCAAAAGTCTCGTTAAACATTAATTTTTTAAACTGAAAATTTAACTATTCCATTTCTGGTCGAAAATTGATCTTTTTTAATTCAAAATTTAACTATTTGGTTGAAAATTGGTCTTTTTTAGTTAGTATTCAACTATTTCGTTAAAAATTGATATATTTTTTAAATCGTCTTTTTGGTTCAACATTAATTTTTCAATTAAAAATTTAAATATCCAAGGTTTGGTAAAAAAATTATATTTTTTGTTGAAAATTCGTCTTTTTCATAGAAATTAATCTCTTTGGTTGAAAATCAATCTATTTGGATGAAAATTAATCTTTTTGGTTAAAAATTGGTCTTTTTTAGTTAGTATTCAACTATTTCGTTGAAAACTGATGTATTTTTTTAATCGTCTTTTTGGTTGAACATTAATTTTTTTCATTAAAATTTTAGCTATCCAATTTTTGGTTAAAAAATTATCTTTTTAGTTCAAAATTCGTCTATTTGACAGAAATTAATCTTTTTGGTTGAAAATTAACCTTCTTGGTTAAAAATTCAACTATTCCAGTTGAAGATTCTTCATTTTAGTTGAAAGTTCATCCGTTTCGTTAAACATTAATTAATTTTTTAAACTGAAAATTTAACTATTCCATTTCTGGTTCAAAATTGATCTTTTTTAGTTCAAAATTCAACTATTTGGTTAAAAATTTGTCTTTTTTAGTTAGTGTTCAACTATTTCGTTGAAAATTGATGTATTTTTTTTAATCGCCTTTTTTGTTGAACATTTATTTTTTAAATTAAAAACTTAACTATCCAAGTTTTGGTCAAAAAATTATCTTTTTTTGTTGAAAATTCGTCTTTTTGGTAGAAATTAATCTCTTGGGTTGAAAATTAATCTTTTTGGTTGAAAATTCAACTCTTCCATTTCATGATTCTTCATTTTAGTTGAAAATTCATCAGTTTCGTTAAAAATTAATTTTTTAAACTGAACATTTAACTATTCCATTTCTGGTTGAAAATTGATCTTTTTTAGTTCAAAATTCAACTATTTAGTTGAAAATTTGTCTTTTTAAGTTAGTATTCAACTATTTCGTTGAAAATTAATTAATTTTTTTAATCATCTTTTAGGTTGAACATTAATTTTTTTAATTAAAAATTTAAGTATCCAATTTTTGGTTAAAAGATTATTTTTTCAGTTGAAAATTCGTCTATTTGATAGAAATTAATCTTTTTGGTTGAAAATTCAACTATTCCATTTTATGATTCTTCGGTTTAGTTGAAAATGCATAAGTTTCGTTAAAAATTAATTTTTTAAACTGAAAATTTAAGTATTTCATTTCTGGTTGAAAATTGATCTTTTTTAGTTCAAAATTCAACTATTTGGTTGAAAATTGGTCTTTTTTAGTCAGTATTCAACTATTTCGTTGAAAACTCATGTATTATTTTAATCGTCTTTTCAGTTGAACATTAATTTTTTTAATAAAAAATTTAACTATCCAATTTGTGGTTAGAAAATTGTCTTTTTAGGTGAAAATTCGTCTTTTTGATAGAAATTAATCTGTTTGGTTGAAAATTAATCTTTTTGGTTGAAAATTCATCAGTTTCGTTAAACATTAATTTTTTAAACTGACAATTTAACTATTCCGTTTCTGGTTAAAAAAAATTTTAATTTTAAATCTTCAAAATTTTATTAAATTTGGAAGGCTTAAAATTGATTAATTCGGTATGCTTGCAGTTTAAAATGATGTTATTTTAAACGCTTTTTTTTCTCGGAATAGTTCAATTTTGAAGATTTACACTTAAAGATTTATTAATTCGGAAGGTTTATAGTTTGAAATGATGTAATGTAAAATATTTTTTTACAGTTTAATTTGGAGTTTTAAAATAAAAAATTATTTAATTTTGAGGATTTAAAATTAAAAAAAAATCGTTCTATTTTGAAGATTTAAAATTGAAAAACAATAAATTTGAAATACTTTATATTGAAAATTATTTAATATTGAAGATTTAAAATTTAAAAACATTAAATTTTGAAGATTTAAAATTAAAAATGATTAAATCTGGAAGCCTTAAAATTGAAAATTATTTAATTTTGAAGATTTAAATTTGAAATTGATTTAATTTCGAAGATTTACTATGGAAAGATCTTAAGTTTTTAATATTTTAATAAGATTCATTCATTCGGTACATTTATAGTTTAAAATTATGTGATTTTGAACTTTTTTTGAATTAATTCAAAATTGAAGATTTACAAATGAAAATTCTTCAATTTTTCAGATATACAAATGAAGATTAATTCATTCGGAATAGTTTATTGTTCAAAATGATGTGATTTTGAACTTTTTTGAAATAATTCAATTTTCAAGATTTAGAATTGAAAATTCTTGTATTTTAACGATTTACAATTGAAGATTCATTCATTCGGAATGTTAAAAGTTTAAAATTATGAAATTTTTAACTTTTTTGGAGCAGTTCAATTTCGAAGATTCAAAATAAAAAATTATTTAATTTTGAAGATTTGAAATTGGAAAGTATTAAATTTGAAAGACTTAAAATTGAAAATTATTTAATTTTGTAGATTTAAATTCGAAAATTATTACATTTTAAAGATTTAAAATTGAAAATTATTTAATATTGAAGATTTAAAATGGAAAATTATTAAATTTTGAAGATTTAAATTTGAAATTGATTTAATTTGGAAGATTTATAATGGAAATTGCTTCAATTCTTAATATTTAGACAAGATTCATTAATTAGGTATGTTTATAGTTTAAAATGATGTGATTTTGATCTTTTTTTTGAAACAGTTCAATTTCGAAGATTGACAATGGAAAATTCTTCAATTTTGAATATTTGCAATTGAAGATTCTACAATATTTAATGTGCATAATAGAAAATGATGCAATGTTAAATGTTTTTTGTTGGCATAGTTTAATTTTGAAGATTTAAAATAAAAAATTATTTGATTCTGAAGATTTATAATTGAAAATTATTAAATTTCGAAGACTTCAAATTGAAAATTATTTAATTTTGAAGATTTAGAATTGAAAATTATTGCATTTTGGAAGACTTTATATTGAAAATTATTTAATATTGAAGATTTAAAATTGAAAAACATTAAATTTTGAAGATTTAAAATTAAAAATTATTAAATTTGAAGGACTTAAAATGGAAAATTATTTAATTTTGAAGATTTAAATTTGAAATTTATTTAATTTTTAAGATTTACAATGGAAAGTTCTGCAATTTTTGATGTTTGGATAAGAAGATTCATTGATTCGGTATGTTTATAGTTTAAAATGACGTGATTTTGAACTTTTTTTTTATTTATTCAAGATTGAGGATTTACAATGGAAAATTCTTCAATGTTTCAGATCTACAATTGAAGATTAATTCATTCGGTATGTTTATAGTTTAAAATGATGTGATTTTGAACTTTTTTTTTGGAATGGTTCAATTTCGAAGATTGAAAATGGAAAATTCTTCAATTTTGAATATTTGCAATTGAAGGTTCTACAATATTTAATGTTTTTTGTCATAGTTTAATTTTGAAGATTTAAAATAAAAAATTATTTAATTTGGAAGATTTAATATTGAAAATTATTAAATTTGGAAGACTTAAAATTGAAAACTATTTAATTTTGAAGATTTAAATTTAAAATTTATTTCATTTTTAAGATTTACAATGGAAAGTTGTTCAATTTTTAATATTTGCTATTAAATATTCTTCAATATTTAATGTGTATAATGGAAAATGATGTAATGTTGAATGTTTTTTGTTAGCATAGTTTAATTTTGACGATTTAAAATAAAAAATTATTTAATTTTGAAGATTTGGAATTGAAAATTATCAAAGATGGAAGACTTTAAATTAAAAATTATTTAATTTTGAAGATTTAAAATTGAAAATTAATAAATTTGGAAGACTTTAAATTGAAAATTATTTAATGTGAGGTTTTTGGGAAGTTTATTTTTAAATTGTGAATCAATTTGTTGCTTATTCTGCAAAAATTATTCATGATAAAATGAATTTCTTTTCAATCTTAATTTATAAAAAGTGTTTTTGTTGCTCTAGGACTTAATTTACTCAAGTTATTCAAGCTTTTAATCCATTTTTGGAAATTTTTGAAAAAAATTGGATTTTCAAATTACCGAACAGGTTTTTTTGTTTAAATTATTACTACACATATTTATCAATACTAACTAATATTAAAATCGGTGGAATGCCGCCGGGTTCTCAGCTTTTTCATTTTTAACGTCTAACGTGACTCCTCTATACTACTACAGCGAATCAGCATGTTTCGAGGTCTATTTAAACCTCCTCATCAGGGATTAAACAGTTTGATTTGGTATCAAATAGTTAAATTTTATACCAAATTGTGGGATTTTCAAGACAAAAAAAAACGAATTTTCTATTAAACAATTAGATTTTCAACCCGAGAATATAAATTTTCAACTAAAATTCTGAATCTTCAACCAGAATAATGCATGTTAACAAAAACATGCAGATTAATTTAAAATAACCAAAAAAGAGGACATTTCTACAGAAAGAGATACATTTTCAAGCAAAACAAAAAGAATTTCCAACAAAAAGTCTAATAGTTAATATTTCAACAAAAGAATAATTTATTAAAAACAAAAAACCGTTGGATTTAATCAAAAATATGAATTTTCATCAAAATAGTTGAATCCTCAGCCAAAACAAATTAATTTTCAACAAAACAATTGCATTTTTGGCCAAAAAAAGATGACATTTTAATGAAGAAGAGTAATTTTCTTCAAAAGAAGACGAATTTCTAAACAAATAGTTCAATTTTCAATTAGAGAAGATCAATTTTTAGTTCAAAATATCAAGTTTCAATCAACAATGGAATAGTTACATTTTCAGTTGAAAAAATTAATTTCCAACCAAAAAAAAGGAACTTTCTACAAAGCAGTTGAATTTTCAACTCTAGAATGTGAGTTTTTTACTAAAAATTTAATTTTCAACCAATTTGTTAAATTTTCAACAAAATACTTAAACTTGCAGTTAAAAAATTAATTTTTAACTAAAAAAACAAAAATTTTCAACCAAAAACCTAACTTTCAAAAAAGTAGTTCAAAACTTTCAACAAAGAAGTTGAATTTCAAAAAAAAAAAAATTTTTAATTAAAAAAAAAACAGTCGAATTTAACAAACAAAAACGAATTTTCAGCAAAATACTTGAATTCTCAACTAAAACAGATTAATTTTCAACCAAATAGTTGAATTTTTAACCAAAAAGGTTAAATTTCTAGCAAGAAATACAAAGTTTCAACAAAATACGTAATTTTAAAATTTTACAAACTTTCAAAAAAGTAGGTCAACTTTCAACAAAGAAGTTGAATTTCAACAAAAAAAATAATTGAATATAAAATTTAAAAAAAAACAGTTGAATTTAACAAACAAAAACGAATTTACAACAAAATGCTTGAATTTTCAACAAAATACTTGAATTCTCAACTAAAGCAGATTAATTTTCACCAAACAGTTAAATTTTTAACCAAAAAGATTAAATTTCTGCAAGAAAGACCAAGTATCAACAAAATAAATAAATTTGTCGACCAAATGATTAAATTTCCTACCAAATTGTTGAAATTTCAACAAAAAAGTTAATTTTCAATCAAAAAAGATTATTTTTAATCACACAGTGACATTTGTAACTAAAGTACGGGCCAAATGTCGAGGCACCGTAAAAAGTAAATTATTGAATATTTCAGAATGTTGAAAAATGCAGTGCATTAAAGAATGTTTAAAGAATATCTATGAATTCGGAAGACCTTAAGCTTTCAGATTCTTTTTATTAGACAATTCAGTAATTTTTTTGTGCGAGTAGTAATCGAAAGAAGTGAGGGGCCTCGACATTTGACCCCGACTTTAGTCAGAATAAAATTGATAAAAAATAATTTTTAGTTTTAGGGGGTAGAAATGGAATGAAAATGAAATAAAAAATTTGAATTGATTAAAAAGTAGGTCCATTTTAATTGCAAATATTTATCTACCAGATAAAGTAGAGCAGGATGTCCACGAGCTGTACAGCAACAGGCAAGTGAAGCTGCAATGACCACAACTGCTCCCAAACAAGCTAGAGCCAATAGAGCTGCTCCACTTCCTTCCATGCTTGCATCCACATAATCACGTAATTGGTATTTCATGTAAATGCCAATACAGAGCATTAAAATTCCTGAGCACTGAAACATTAATGTTAAATAGACAACAATAAACATTAATTGTAAAATAGTTCTTAGTAGCTTTGTTTTAAGGGTTCAAATTAAAAAATTTTAAAGTATATATACTATTAGGTTACTCCACTTTCTGTAAGGATATTTATTTAATTAAAAAGAACTAATAAACTATTATAAAATAAATTAACTTATTTCACTGATCGAAACATTTTAATAATTATGATTGAACATAATAGATTATTTATACAAATTCTTCAACTTTTATTTCATATAATTTATTAATCAAGTCTCATACATAATAATGAAGAAATATAGATTTATTTGGTAAAAATATAATGCAAATTTCAATTTAAGGGCTCTAAGTGAAAATTTATAAGAGACATATCGTTTCTGTTTTTTGATAGAAAGAGATAAATAAATTCTTACCAAAAACAAAAAGTTGAAGAGCATCAGCAAAGTTGTCATGCAAGCCATCGCTGCTACATTTTCCAACCGTTTTCCCATTTTTGCACTATTATTGAATCCTAATGACGCGTTGGAAAATACAATTTCTACGGCACAAACGTTAAAGATCGATTCGCCAACCCGAGGTACGAACGCGTGCGTCGTACTTGCATCCGAGACGCATGCGTAAAAATAAATTAATATGCACTCGAGAGCAGATCTCCGAAAATTAATTAAATAAGTATTAAATATTCAATCATGCAACTACAAATCAAATCGAAAAAGAGAACAGAATATTTATTGAAATAACAAAAATTAAAAATGGAATAGAGTTGATAGATAAACGGTTTTACAATTAATCCATTTATTTAATAAGACATATGAAAAGCAATTGAGATTGTTACATAATTGTTTAGAAATTTGATTGACA
Organism: Andricus grossulariae; assembly: GCA_011634705.1. Taxonomy (NCBI): domain Eukaryota; kingdom Metazoa; phylum Arthropoda; class Insecta; order Hymenoptera; family Cynipidae; genus Andricus; species Andricus grossulariae. The sequence continues at coordinate 104,787,789 of JAABKJ010007545.1, read as the reverse complement.
TCATTTTTGATTGAATCCGATCGCAATGAGAAATTTATATAGCAATTATTTAATTTTAACTGATTAGGATCTCATTCAGGATTCAATCCTATTTTCTGTTATAAACATTTTAATATATTGATTTTTTTTTAATCCAAGGTATCCACCTAATCGGGAAATCGGGAATTTGAATATGAAAGTGGTTTCATATATCTTATTGCTCTAATTCTGATTTGGGATAGGGACTGTTCAAAAACTACGTCACACTGCTAGGGTAAGAAAGGGGAGAGAAAAAATAAATTTGTATAAAAATTTGTTGAAAAGCTTAAAAAAAATAGTGATTTTATTTTACAAGTGAATTATCTAAATATTATGTTTCTACATTTTTTGTTTTATTTTAGGTGTTTACATTCACACACTTCCCCCTATTCTCCGATTGTCCGTTTTTTAAGGAATCCCTATTTTTCCCTGTTTTCAAGAAACTTCCCCTTTTCCTCGTTTTTTCATTTGAATGCGAACTGAATTAATAAAACTCAATATGAAAATCTAATTATTGGTATTTAAAAGATTTTTTTTTTGTACAGAACTCATCTCGTTTGGTTAAAAAATATACTATTTGGTTAACAATTTAATTATTTTTTTGGAAATTCAACTATTTTTTAAAAATTTATCTTTTTTAGTTGAAAATTCAACTGTTTTGTTGAAAATTCGACTTTTTGGGTTGAAAATTGAACTATTTTGTTCAAAAATCGTCTTCTTTGGTTAAATGAATTCAACAAAAGAAGACTGAAATCTTCAGATGCCTTCTGAAATCTTCAGAAGAGTAAAAGAAGATTTTAAATCAACAACAATTGAATCAAACTGTTTTATGGTTGAAATATCAATTGATACATGTTTCGTTAACAACTAATCTTTTTTGGTTTAAAATTCAACTACTTGGTTAAAAGTTAAATTACTTTGTGAAAAATTAATTTTTCTGGTTGAAAATTCATAATTCTAGTCGAAAATTCAACTATTTAGTTGTAAATTCACTTTTTTCTTGAAAATCCATATTTTCGAGTTGAAAATTCTACTATTATGTAAAAAATTGGTCTTTTTCGTTCGAAAATTCAATAATTTGGTAAAAAATTTAAATATTTGGTTGAACATTTACTTTTTTGTTGAAAGTTCATATTTTTGGGTTGAAGAAGTAATTTTGTTGTCGAAGATTCGTCTTTTTGGTTTGAAAATTCAACTTTTTTGGTGGAAAATTCAACTATTTATTTGAAAATTCAACTATTTGGTAGAAAATTTATTATTTGATTGAAAATTCAACTGGTTTTAGTTGAAGTTTAATCTTTTTTTATTGAAAATTCGACTATTTGATTCAAAATTTATCTTCATAGGTTGAAAATTTAACTATGTATTTGGTTAAAAATATATCTCCTTTGTTGAAAATTTCATTATTTTGTTGAAAATTTAACTATTTTGTTAAATTCTTATTTGTTTCATTTTTATTAAATATTCAAAATTCCCTGTTCCAAGTCAGAATTCGTCAGATTTTGAAGAATCCTTTCTCGAAATCGAAATTTTGTTTAATTAAAAAAAATTGTTTTCAAATAAAAATTTGACAGAATTTTAAAGTTCTCTATTCCATATTTTAGAAAAAAGGAGCTGCTATATTTTGTAATGGAAATAGAAAATGTTATAAATAAATAAAAATCTGACTTGGAACAGGGAATTTTTGTATAGAATTATAATTTTGATTTTTGAAAAAGTAATAATTTCCGTAAAAAATTATAATTTTCACTATAAAACAGGGGACTTTCGTAAGGAATTATAATAAAATTTAGACTGTGAGACAAGGAATTTTCATGAAGAATTATTATTTGGTTTGGAACAAAGAATTTTTGACATAGAACGGGAATTTTGGAAAGTAATTTTATTTCTGATTTAGAAGAAGGGAGTTAAAATAAATCCCTGTTTGAATTCAGAATTATAATTTTTTTAAACAATTCCCTGTTCCAAATCAGAATTGTAATTCGTATGACCAAACATTATTTGATGTTCAATCTACGAATTATAATTTTATTTCAAAAATTCCCTGTTTCAAATCAGAAATTTCTGTAAATTTTTTTAATGTTTCGAAATTTTTAAAAATCGTTTGAAGTCATTCAAATATTTCGAACTCTTTTAAATTGACCGGGAGAAAACTGGGAAATGACCGGGAATTTATAATTATCCGTCGGGTAGACACCCTGAAATCCTTTTTAAATATAACAAATAATGTAAGTGATTTTCTGAATTTGAAATAAAAAATCCACTATCTTTTAAATCAGAAATGTTACCATTTTTTAAAATCATTACCTCCAAGGATTCATAATGAAATAAGTGGACATTTCAAAATAATGTTAATAGGCGAATTAATTAATTTGCATTAATACCTAAGAACATTAGTAATTCAGTTCAAACCAACAAATTTTGTTCCAAAAAACACTTTTTGTCCACTGTCTGTAGAGATTATTTAAATTTAAAAGTCACATTCACGAACCGGAAACAAAATAACAGTCATTTCCCCTCACTGATTCTGCGTGTTGATGTGGTGAAGTTGCAAAATCGATATTTTTTCGGTACGTCAGCAAAAGCCCTGGCCAGACGTCATTATCATCTCCATGAACTTGACATTTAGATTTGTTCCTTGGACTGAAAAATCTCTTAATTTCTTTCTGATTTCCATTTTCAGAATTAAAATATTTTGAATCTTCTGAATCATTGAAACATTTGAAATCTGGGAAGCTCCTCGATTGACCCAAAGGGTTTCCTAAATGCAGGTCGAGTTGAAAATTATCATTCACGTCCTTCAATCCATCATCAAAATTCACATTAAATTCTGTATTCTGTTCCTGATTTTGATTCTGATCTGGCATCAAATCTTTCATATCTTTACCTAAATTTTCATCATTTCGATCTGCTTCATCAATTGACAATTTGCTCACATCAACAGGCCAACGCGTTAAATATTCAACTTCCTCATCATCTTCATTAAAAGATTCAATAAAAATCAGCTGGTGAAATCGCTCCTTCTTTCTAGGTTGTTCCCACTCAATTTTCTCCTTAAATTCCTCTTTATCCACTTTTTCAAAGTCATCTTTGATATCCAGACTCTCTTTTTCCGAATCTTGATTCTCCTCCCTCAAATCTTGGGTGCTCTTTGTCTTAAGATCCCCAATCGTCTTGAAATAAATACTATGATCATAGCTGTAGGTCTCAAGACAAGTGCTGTCCAATTTTGCATTTGATTTGTAATTTAAGGTCCCACAACAATTAAGGTTCAACTCCTCAGGATGAGATTTGCTGGCATGGGAACGATTTAAAGTTTGGAAACGAGGATTCCAGGAGGCCTCTTCGATAAAAAGCTTATTTCCAGAAATGCTCCATCTCGAGGAAGAATTATTCTCTTCCATTGGTATTCGACTTTTGGGAATTCTTTGAGATCTGAGACGATTGTATCCTCTTGCACAGGCAGCCCATCTTTCAATTTTTTGGAAAAGATATTCAGTTTCTTCTGTCCACCATTCGGAAAAGGCACGTTGTCGTGTTTCCAAATTCATCATGACTGCCATGATGCGATCAGTTTTTGGATGAAAGAGTTTTTATTTGTTTTTGATGGAATGGTGGATTCCTAATGATCAGTCTGAAATAGAATCGAGGGTTTATAATAGGTTCGGAAGCCCTAGAAGGAAAGAAGCCTTTCGAAATTTAGGTGCTAATTCCTGACCCTGACCGACGATATGTCAATCTTGATTTATATAGTTTGCACTTGGGCTAAAGTGTTGCAATGTCAATGACGTCAATTTAAAAATCGTTAGGTAATTTGAGAAGTGAAGGAAGATTAGGGTCGTGATAAAGTGAAATTTATTACAGGGATGCCAGACAAACTAGATTACTAGACCAAATGTTGATGAAAAATGTGATTCTCTTTTAAATATCTAGCAGCGATCACAGTGCCGAAAATCTAGAATTTTGAACCATTTTTCACCTTTTCCCCTTTTTTAAAAGGTTTCAATTCAATTTTAAAGAACCATAAACAGAAAGCCAAGACATTTTAAACGAAGATTTTTCACTAAATCAGGGGAATAAATTCTTTTAAATAAAATTAATGCAGGTAGTAGTATTAAATTCAAATTTAATGGCTATAAATTCCTAATATTTCAAATAGAAATGTTGCATTTTTAACAAAATATATGCATTTCTAACGGAATCAAAGAAAAAAACGAATTTTCAAGTAAAATGATAAATCTTCAACCACGAAAATTATTTTTTAACAAAATAGTTCAACTTTTAACCAAGTAGTTGAATTTTCGACCAAAAGTGATGCATTCTGAATGAAAAATATAATATTGATATTTAAACCATACAAGATTTTAATTTGAAATCAAAAACAGTGCAATGCACCCAAAAAAAAGACGACTTATTCGTAAAAATATTGAAAAAATTGAATTTTTGGACAAACGCCACAAACTATGAAAAAAAATGATTGAAAAAAGTTGCTCATCCAAAAAAGAGCTACAAATTTGTAATAAATAATTTGTTGATAAGAAGCGTAGTTTTGTTTGAATCGTAAAAAATAACATTAAAAAACAATTACATTTTTTGAAAAACTACACAAATTACGAAAAAAATTAATAAACGAAAAATGTTCACGCAAAAAGCATCTACAAATTTGTTTCAAATAATTTTAAGATAGGACGAGTAGATTTTCTTTTAATCGTAAAAAATAAGATTAGAAATAAAAAATTTAAATTTTGGAAAAACGACACAAGAGATGAAAGAAATGAAAAGACCAAAGTTGTTCAACTAAAAAAATCTACAAGTTTTATTATAATCTCTTATTATAACAATATATTAAAAATAAAAAAATTAACTGTTTGGAAAAACGACACTAAAGCTACAATAACATTTTATTTAACAACATTTTTCGCCTAAATTATATTGACAAATTTGTTCCGAACTTTTTTAATTATGAAAATAAGACAATGAAAATACGTATGTTTCAATACCAGTGCATGCTATGAATTGTAATTAAATAATATAAATTTATTTAACTGATTCATTTTTCAGGATTGCTGATAATAAAAATTAGTGCAAAATAAGGAGCAAATATTAAAGTAATCATGAAAAATAAAATTTGTACATTATTTTCCAATATCTGAATTAGCAGTACCTGAGGTACCGAAATAAATATAATATACATTTGATATAATAGTGTTGAATATAATGTAGAAGAGTTCACATTTTTGACAAAATCGAGTGCGAAGCACGAGATACGTGATGAGAATGTGTTCGTTAAAGCTGAAGGAGCTTTAACAAAAGAGAATTCACAATCATCAAATTACAGTTATCGATGCTGAAACCTGTGAGCGAACAATATTAATCTTTTTGGTAACAAATGATCTTTTTAGTTGAAAATTTATTTGATTGTTTAAAACTTGTCTTCTTGGGTTAAAAATTTCATTATTTTGTTCGAAAATTCAACTATTTGATAAAAATGCATTTTTTGTATTGAAGATTCATATTTTTTAGTTGAAAGTTTATGTATTTTGTTAAAAATTCGTCTTTTGTGGTGTAATATAATTCTTCTTAGTGAAAAATTGATCTGTTTGGTTGAAACTTCATTTCTTTGTTTGAAAATTGAACTATTTTGTTACAAATTGTTTTTTATTGTGTAAAATTCATTATTTGGTCCACAATATTTTTGGTTGAAGATTCATATTTTTTAGCTGAATGTTCATGTATTTTCATGAAAATTCGTCTTTTTGAGCAGAAATTCATCTTTCTGGTTGAAAATTCATCTCTTTGGTTGAAAATTTGATTATTTTGTCGAGAATTCCTTTTTTTTTGTAGAAAATTATTTTTTTTGGTCTAAAAATGTAACTATTGGAATAGTTACATTTTTAGTTGAGAAACGTTGAAAATTGATCTTTTTTAGTTGAAAATTCATTCATTTTGTTTTAAATTCGTGCTTTTAGCCTAAATATTCAACTATTTTGGTTGTCAATTCAAATTTTTGGTTTGCAAATTCAACTTTTATGGTAAAAATTCGTTTCTTTTTTGCTTTAAAAATCAACAATTTTGTTGGAAATTAAATTTTTTGTTAAAAATTCATAGTTTCGGATTGAAAACTCAAGCGTTTTGTAGAAAGTTCGTCTTTTTACCTTGAAAATTCAATATAATGGATCAATTTTTTTCCCCCTATTGACTGAAAAGTCTTTTTTCATAGCAATTTCATATTTTTTAGTTCCAAGGCAACTTTTCGGTTGAAAATTTATCTGTTTTATTTGAGAGATCAACTGGTTTCTTAAAAATACTTTTTTTATAAGTAAATTTAACTCTTTCTAATTTAAAATAAAAATTATTTTTAGTGGAAATATCAACTATTACACTTTTTGTTGAACATTCTCTTTTTTTTTTAAATTAATTGTTTCAACTGATAATGTAACTATTCCATTTTTGGTTGAAGAATAATTTTTTTTAGTTGAAAGTTCATGTATTTTGTTGAAAATTTGACTTTTTGGGTAGAAAGTTCATCTCTTTGATTAAAAGTTCAATTATTTTGGTTGAAAATTCATATTTTTGGTTTGAAAATAATGGCTTTAACTAAAAATATAACTATTCCATTTTTATTTGAAGATTTATATTTTTTAGATGAAAGTTTATGCATTTTTTTAAAAATAGGTCCTTTTGGCTTGGAAATTCAACTATTTTGGTTGAAAATATATATTTCTGGGTTAAAAACTCTACTACTTTTGATAATTTTTTTTTTTGCTTCAAAACTCGACAATTTTGTTGAGAATTAACTTTTTTTGTTGAAAATTGATAGTTTCAATATTTTGAAATAATTTTTTTGCTTTATTGATTGGAAAGACTTTCTTGATAGTAATTTTATATTTTTTAGTTAAAAATGCAACTTTTCGATTGAAAATTAATCTGTTTTGGCAGAGAATTAAACTATTTGATTAAAAATTAGTCTTTTGTGAGTGAATTCAACTCTTTCTGATTTAAAATAAAAATATTTTTTGTTCGAAGTAACAAATATTAAACTTTTAGTTTTGTTGAAAATTTAACAATTTTGTTGACAATTTCTCTTTTTGGTTGGAAATTAATTTTTATGACTGAAAATGTAACTATTCCTTTTTTGGTTGAAGATTCATCTTTTTGGTTGAAAATTCATCTTTTTAGTTCAAAAATCAACTACATGGTTAAAAATTCTTCTATCTATCCCCTCAAATCGTCTAACGTAATTTGAGTTTTTTTTGCATAAAATGATTGAACTCCTGGGTGTAAGGTGTCAAGGAAAATGAAAAAGTGGTCAAGGAAGTCAGGAATTTCGAAATTAGGATTTTGTATCAACCCTGTCAAATTTATAAAATACTAGTCGCTAATCTGATTAAATTAAAATTTTGAAGGCTTTCGAAATTGACTTAAAAGAACCTAATTCAGAAAGAATTAACCTTAATCTTAAACAAAAATATCCAATCGTCTCTAGGAAGTATATTTTCTACCGACTTCTGATTAAATAAAAAAATAAATAAAGCTATATTCTAAAGAATCGAAAGGAATAATAAGGAAAAGCTCAATGAATAATCCTCTAAGCTCTAAGCCTTTTATCAATAAAGTGCAGACCCTCGCACAAAAATTTAAAAAACCCTCTACTTGTAATTTGAATCATCCCCTTGTCGAGTTCGATGCAATCTTAACTATCTTTAGACTTTAGAATAAAGTCCAGAATAAAGAATAAGGAATATAAAGGGAATACATTTGAGGGAAAAATTTGTTAGAGGCGTTCGTAATTCGGTTATGGAACTGTCGATCATTGAAAGCTACAAGCCTGGAATATGAACGAGATTACAAGGCTTTACCGGGTCAAAGCTGGGAAAATTGTTTATCACTTCTTGGCTCTAAGAATAAAAATTCAACTCTCCTGGGAACCTATGGTTCTTGGTATATAAGCTCATAAACGATGCAAAAGCTACCTCAGTCGCTCGTTCAAATCTCGCTGTTGAACTTCCCTTCTTAGAGGTAAGTCTCTCCTTGACAAATTTTTTAAATTACAAAGTGGTATTATATATATTTAGTGTTATGTTATAAATTGTTTTCTAATTTGCGGTTCCTATAGAAACAGGGTTGCTACAAAATCCAAATTTCCTGACATTTCTCTTACCAATTTTTCATTTTTCCTGACCGTTATGATTTTTCTTTCAGGTATAAAAACAATATTACACCTAAGGACTCAATCATTTTAATGCAAAAAGTGTTTTATAAATTTATTTTAGAGACTTTTTTTAGTATAAAACAGAGAATTTTATAAGGGTTCCACAAATTACGTAAGATACGTTTTTACTAAAAAAAAAAAGTGAATTCACATATAGTACAACTTAGAGGTAAATTGCATTAACAAAAAATTAGCAACCAAAGAGATTAAATTACTACCAAAAAAACAAAATTTCAACAATATACATAAATTGTCAAACAAATAGTTGAGTTTTCAACAAAATAGTTTAATTTTCGGCCCAAGAGATGAATCTTCAGAGAGAAAAAAAAATGAATTCTCAACGAAAAGTGTAATAGTTGATATTTCCAACAAAAATATTTTCATTTTAAATCAGAAAGAGTTTAATTCATTTTAAAAATACCCAAAATGGAATAGTTACATTTTTAATAAAAAAATTTATTTTAAACAAAAAAACAACGAATTTTCAATAAAACAGTTACATTTTCAACAGAAAAAATGAACTTTCAACAAATAGTTGAATTTTTAACAAAAAGATTGATTTTCTATCCAAAGAGACAAATTTTTAACAAAATACATGAACTTTTTACTAAGAAAATTAATCTTCAAACAAAAAAAATGAACTTTCAACTAAAAAAAAGATAAATTTTCATGCAAAAATTGAATAGTTACATTTTCAGCTAAAAATGAGTTTGATACAACAAAAAAAAACGAATTTTCAATAAAATACATGAATTTTCAAACAAATAGTTGAGTTTTCTACCAAATAGTTGAGTTTTCAGCAAAATAGTTAAATTTTCGGCCCAAAAGATGAATCTTAAAAAAAATTAATTCTCAACGAAAAGTGTAATAGTTGATATTTCCACCAAAAATGTTTTTAGTTTAAATCATAAATAGTTGAATTCACTTTAAAAAGACGAATTTTCAAGAAACTAGATCAATTCTCAACCAAAACAGAACAATTTTCAACCAAAAAGTCGTAATTTTAACGAAAAATAAAAAAATATAAATATTTTTTAACAAAAAAGGTAATTTCCAACAAAATTCCTGAATTTTAAATTCAAATGGACGACTTTTCCACAAAAAAGTTGAATTTTCAACCCAAAAATATGAATTTCAAACCAAAACAATGGAATGTTCAAGCCAAAAGGACGACTTTTAAACAAAATAAATGAATTTTCAAGCAAAAATGGAATAGTTACATTTTCAAATTAAAAACTTAATTTTAAACAACAAAAAAACGAATTTTCAACAAAATAGTTACATTTTCAACAGAAAAAATGTACTTTTAACAAATAGTTGATTTTTTAACAAAAAGATTAATTTTCTATCCAAAAAGACAAATTTTTAACAAAATACATGAACTATCTACTAAAAAAATGAATCGCCAACAAAAAAAATTAACTTTCAACTAAAAAAAGATAAATTTTGAAGCAAAAATGGAATAGTTACATTTTCAGTTAAAAACTGAATTTTATGCGAAAAAAAACGAATTTTCAACAAAATAGTTACATTTTCAACAGAAAAAATGTACTTTTAACAAATAGTTGCATTTTTAACAAAAAGATTAATTTTCATCCAAAAAGAAATTTTCAACAAATTACATGAACTTTCTACTAAAAAAATTAATCTTCAACAAAAAAAATGAACTTTCAACTAAAACTAAAACTGAATTTTATGCGAAAAAAACGAATTTTCAACAAAATATTTACATTTTCAATAACAAGAATGCATTTTTAACAAATAGTTAAATTTTTAACAAAAAGATTCATTTTCTATCCAAAAAGACAAATTTTCAACAACATACATGAACTTTCTACTAAAAAAAAATGAATCTTAAACCAAAAAAATGAACTTTCAACTAAACAAAGATAAATTGTCACGCAAAAATTGAAGATTTACATTTTCAGTTAAAAAATGAATTTGATAAAAAAAAACGAATTTTTAACGAAATACATGAATTTTCAAACAAATAGTTGAGTTTTCAACAAAATAGTTCAATTTTCAGCCCAAGAGATGAATCTTCAAAAACAAAATGAATTCTCAACAAAAAGTGTAATAGTTGATATTTCCACCAAAAATATTTTCATTTTCAAATAGAAAGAGTTAAATTCACTTAAAAAGACGAATTTTCAAGAAACTAGATCAATTTTCAACCAAAACAGATCAATTTTCAACCAAAAAGTCGTAATTTTAACAAAAAACAAAAAAAAAAGTTTTTAACAAAAAAACCAGGTAATTTCCAACAAAATTCCTGAATTTTAAATCCAAACGGACGACTTTTCCACAAAAATGGAATAGTTACATTTTCAGTTAAAAAATGAATTTTATAAAAAAAATGAATTGTCAAAAAAATAGTTACATTTTCAACAATAAAAATGCATTTTTAACAAATAGTTGAAATTTAACAAAAAAATTAAGTTTCTATCCAAATGGACTCATATCATATCCGAGACAAATAAATTAATAAATAAATGAGAATAATAACTTCATTTGATTTCACTGAAAATTTATATTTCTGTCTGTTGACATTTTTTATAGTGCAGAAACTTTTAATTTTGCAAATTTTGTAATCAATCTTAATATATTTAAAATGCAAAATTTACCATTTTTAATTGTAGCAGCTCCCTAATTTGATAATTTAAAAATTAAAAACAAAATAAAGATAATGTAATCATTTTCGGTCCCGGAATTGTTTTCCTCTTCATCACAAATAATAACATAAATTCGAAGATCTAGGAATTTGGTTAATTTCGAATTTTTTCAAAAATGACAACTGAAAAGCATGAAAAATAAAATGAAATTCTCAATCTTGAAAAACGTAAACTAATTAATAATGAAGAAAGTAACTAAATTTAATAATAAAATTATATCCTAGTCTATTTTTTTTTAATTTAATATAAAACTTCAAATTTAAACAGTTGAAACTAAACATCCAAAATAAAAAATGTAAAATTTTCAAACCTTTTTTAAGACGTATTCAATTATTAACGTTTATTTATACATATATTAATTTAAATGCAAAAATTTCTAAAGAACGATTTAAAAAAAATTTTAAATTGGAATAATAAATGTAAATTGATTTGAGAATTGCAATTTACAGCGCAGACATGAACCAATCAACGTCCCTGTTTTTAACACTGATGACCATTTGGTTCCTATTAGGAAATTCCGAATCAAAATCCAACTCTCAACATCTTTCAGGCCACCAAAAATTTCTCCACAACCTTCCGTTACTTCGTAGGTAATTGTTGCAAAAAAATATTCTATTAAATTAATTTTCTACCTTTCTTAGTTTATTTATTTATGAATTAAAATACGAAAACAGCTTCTTTATTATAAGAAATACATCAATTAAATTGACCATTTCCATTGAATTAAAAAAAAGTTATAACGAATTTTTTAAATATTCAAATTAACTGCGTTACTTTCCACAAGTTTTTTTAAACAATTTAGAAATCATTTAGCAAAATTCAATAAAATACAGCCAATATCATTCTGCTAATTTGATAATAATTTAATAACGTTTTTTCATTTTTTTTTAGTTTCGCACTCGAGGATCAGCTTTTTGAAGAAGATGAAGACATACCTCATCCCAATAAGCGGCAAAAGTTTGATGATTACGGTCACATGAGATTCGGCAAACGGGATCAATTTGAAGACTATGGACACCTTCGATTTGGGAGAAATCGACAGTAAAGATGTTTTTTTTCAGTCTCAAATGTTTTTAAAGAGCGGAAAATTAAAATAATAAATCGTAGAATTTACACAGAAGATGGAATCATAAATTTCAAGCCTCTCTTGATAAACTTATAAGTTTGAGACCATCTTCATTTTTCTTATTTGTCAGCATCCTCTAGAAACAAAAAAAATGAAAAAAAAAACCCTTGTAGAACTTGTAATGAATATTTCTGACAATAAATAATACAAATGAAAACTTAATTGTTTAATTAATACTCAGGGACCGTCCATACATGCTTTTGTGGTAAAATTCCATTTCTTTTTGTAGCAATTTCGTATTTTTTGGTTAAAAATGAACCTGTTTCAGTTGAAAATTAACTGTTTTGTTGAAAATTCACATTTTGGGGTTGAAAATTCATCTGTGTCGAATAAAATTAGTATTATCTTCTAAAAAATTGAACAATTTGGTAGAAAATTAAACTATTTGGTTAAAAGTTGAACTACATTGTTAAAAATTAATTTTTTTACTTGAAGATTCATCATTTTAACCAATTATTTCAACCAATTATTTAACCAATTATTTATTTATTTATTTGGTTGAAAATTTAACTATTTTGTTGAAAATTCGTTTTCATTCTTTTGTTGAAATTAATTTTTTAACTGAAAATTAAACTATTCCATTATTTGTTGAAAATTCAACTATTTGGTTCAAAATTCCTTTAAAAAATCAAATATTTAATCGAAAATGCATGTATTTAAAAAAAAATAATTTTTTTTTGTAGAAAATTAATCCTCTTCATTGAAAATTTATCTTTTTTGTTGAAAATTAATTTGTTTTTTAAATTAAAATTTCATTTTTTTAACTGAGAATTTTACCATTCACATTTTTTCGTTGAAAATTCATCTGTTCTGAAGTAAATTCGTAATTTCTTCCCGAAAATTAAACAATGTGGTAGAAAATGAAACTATTTGGTCAAAAGTTGAATTATTTTGTTGAAAATAATTTTTTTTTAGTTGAAGATTCATCATTTTAGTTAAAAATTAATTTATTTGGTTGAAAATTTAACTATTTTGTTGAAAATTCGTTTTCATTCTTTTGTTGAAATTAATTTTTTTAACTGAAAATTTAACTATTCAATTATTTGTTGAAAATTCAACTATTTGGTTCAAAATTCCTTTAAAAAATAAAATATTTAGTTGAAAATGCATGTATTTAAAAAAAATTAATCTTTTTTGGTAGAAAATTAATCCTTTTCATTGAAAATTTATCTTTTTTGTTGAAAATTATTATTTTTTAATTAAAAATTCATCTGTTCTGAAGTAAGTTCGTAATTTATTCCCGAAAATTAAACAATGTTGTAGAAAATGAAACTATTTGGTGAAAAGTTGAATTACTTTGTTAAAAATAATTTTTTTAGTTGAAGATTCATCATTTTAGTTGAAAATTAATTCAGTTGAAAATGTAACTATTTTGTTGAAAATTCGTTTTTCTTTTTTTGTTGAAATTAATTTTTTTAACTGAAAATTTAACTATTCTTTTTTTTTATTAAAAAATTGTCTTTTTGATTTAAAATTCAACTATTTGGTCAAAGGTTGAATTAATTTGTTAAAAATAATTTTTTTAGTTGAAGATTCATAATTTTAGTTGAAAATTAATTTATTTGGTTGAAAATTCGTTTTGATTTTTTTGGTGAAATTAATTTTTTTAACTGACTACTACTACTACTTGGTTAACAGAAATTTAGGGAGAAAGAGAGGGAAATTAGTTGCCTTGTTCGTAGATTTTGAAGCAGCTTTCGACTCAGTGAATAGAAAAGTACTATGGCAGGCAATGAAAGAGAGGGGAATAGAGGAAGGGTTGGTAGCAACAAAATTATTAAATTTTCAAGCGAGTAATAAAATTTCTGACCAGAAGACAAGAATCGTGAAGAAATACATGAATTCATTATTTTATTGTAAGTAATCCTATAGCACTGCGGTAGATACCAGAGAACTAGCTTCACTGGGTATGGGCGTGTTAAAATTTTTCTCTTACTATGGTCGGCTTAGAACTACCTTAAAAAAATTCTAGGTGATATTCTCGATCTTATAATAATATGTGAGAGCCCCTAAAAGCCACCAAAAGCATTTTTATAGATGCAGTTACGGAATGTGTGCATCTAAAACACCGATTACATTTACAAGTTAAAAACAGTCACATTCAGATATCTTCAGGTTATGTTACCATCCCCAAAACAATATTCAACAACCCCCAAAATTCAGCCATTGCAATTTCAATGCAACAGTCCTGCAGTGCCTTCATGCGTCCTTGGAGTCACGTGTGTCATTGTTTCTATTCGGCTTGGTTTTGATGTTTTTGTCAGATGCTGCCAATTTGAATTTGCAGACTCCCCCTTTCTTCTCTGCTGCCCTCTTCCTCACAGAAAACTGCCACCTTTGTGTATGAATTGCTCCTACACGGAAAGAAATTAAGGGCGACTGCGGTACTTATCTTATACAAAATCTTATGTATATAAGATTTTGTGCTCCTCACTCCCTCACAAACCAAATAGTCGAAAGTCGCCAAGCTTTAAACTGTTTCACGAAATCTCAACAATAGATCTATTATTCATGTTTGCAAATCATGACCAAAGCTACTAAGCGTAACTCAGAAAAAAATTATTCGGGTTCAAATTATTTAGCAGTAGTTACTCAGAACTTTAGTCTTTGCTGTTCCATCAGCAGAATTCTCTGCAATTGTATCTGGGTGGTGTTTATCAAAATTGAAACGATTACTGTTCATAAAAATAATGACTGCATGATTCCTTAAATAAGAATTGTAACTTTTCCCTGGATATACAGCAAAATCTGGAATTCTTATTGACTTCTCTCAGATAGACAATTTTAACCTAAGTTATTTTTCTCTCAAATACGCTTAGAAGCCTCCTTAAATATTTGCAGGAATTGATTATTATTGATCTATTATTGTCGATTCCATTAATCATTTTCAAGATTGGCAACTTTCGAAATTGATTGTACGTATAATGTACATCTTTGAAAGTTATAGAGGTGGTTTTGAGAGGCTGCCAAATATTATTATGAAGTCGAAAAGATAACCTGTAGCGATTGATGTCAGGATTGTTTTTTGGGGATTCGAAAATTCGAGGGCGTACTTGTGCGACTCGTGTGGGCTTTGAGAAGCGAGTTTGCTGATGATTCTAAGGTAACGAAACGTTTTTAGAATTTGCCTGCTGGATACTAGGAAGAAGTTACTATCGATTAGAAGAAGGTTTTTTTGTGGTCGTCAAATACAGGTAAGTGGAATTGTTGAGAATAGTGCATGCATTTTTAACATAGCTGACAATGGTAAATTGAAACCATAAACTGATTTCAATTTCGTTGGTCTCTATGGGAATCATCATTATTTGTACCTTTTAAAGTGGTTGAAGAAATAAGAATAAATCTTCAAGAATAGTACAAATTATAATTATTAATAATATAATTCAATACAGTATTTACTAAGTCAGTGAAAAGAAAGATTTTATCCCAACCTCTTTGTATTCTGTTCAAAAGTGGACCTTGGAGTACCTAAGACTAAGCTGAATAACAATCTCATTCGTAAGAAAAAATAATTTATGCCAAATATTGCATTGAACGAGCTCTTACTTGAACCTTGAAGACACTTTGATGAGACTCGTTTAAAATTCAATTTTTATTTTCCTTTCCGGGTCTTCAAAGTGGACGAAAGAAAACAATATGATATATCATATCCGCGATTTTTTGTCTATTTATCACAATAAGCTTTTCTTAATTGGAAAAATTTTGAATTTGGAACTTGGAATTATTCGTTGAAAATCTCTCAGTTGAGGAGAATCTCTTATCTCAAATTCTAATGTAGTGTTATTCTTAAACGATGTTTGAAAATTCATCTCTTTTCGTAGGACATACTTTTTTTGTGTGTGAAAAATGCAACTATTTGGAACAAAAATATTCCTTTGTGGTTGGAGATTCAAATATTTTGTTGGAAATGTGTCTTTTTGTTTGAATGAAACTGTTTTTGATTCAAAATTGGAATCGCTATTACTTGAAATATCAACTGTTAACATTTTCGTTGAGAATTCTTTTTTTGTTTTTTGTTCGAAATATCGGCTAACCCTTCGTTCCTTTTTCACGTATCTCGTGCTTTGCGATCAAGTTTCGTCCAAAATCTAAACTTTCCTACATTATGTTCAACAGTTTTATATTTCATGTATATTATACTTATTTGAATAGTCTGGTCTGAGACTGCTTATTCAGACATTTTTAAAATGATGTACCAATTTCTTTTTCATGAGTACTTTAGTATTAGTACTTTAGTTTGTATTGATTTTTAATCTCAGCTACCTTTAAAAATGTATCATTTCAATAAATTTATATTATTAAGTTCACAATATACATTAATATTGAAAAAAATGTATGTTCACTTCCTTGTTTTTATAATAAAAAAGTAGGCATCCTATAAAAAAAGCTTCTGTTAATTACCAGTTTATTGCACACGGTTTGATTTTTGTGAAAATTGAATTTATATATTTCTAATGACATTTTTTATGATTTGAAATAAATACGCATTTCGCTAAGACGTAATTGTTAAAAAATTTGTAGATCTTTTCAGGGTGAACTTCTTTTGTCCGTTAATTTGTTTCCTCACCTTGTCTTGTTTTTGACAATTAAATAGAAATATGTGTCATTTCTCACAATTAAAACAAAAACTGCGAGTCCTCTCAAAAAGTCATATATTGTCGATTTTCAAATAGATTTCAATTTGTGTGTCCCTCGATGTTTATTCGATGTTGCTATAACATTTTTGACCTACTAAGGGGATTGTAGCACGTATGGTGGTCTACTTGATTAGTCCATACAAAGGAAAAGTACACAAATATTACAGTCAGGCATACCTTCTTTTTTTTAATTAGGTAGTCAGTTTTTACCCTCCCTACAGTGTCCCTCCCTACAGATTCACATACTTGAAATGTAACTGGACTGGTAAAAATTTTTTATATAATATTGGTCTCGGGTACTTTTCTTAAATATATGATGCAGTTCAAATTGCAATACTAACATGCTAGAGATTATAAATATTGTCTGAAAGAATCATGCTTATATGTCTGTCCCTCGGTTTGTTAACAACTCTGAAGCCTCTACCATTTCAACGAATTAGAGGTAATAATTCGTATTATAATCGATTATAATTATGAGGAATAAGTATTTTTCATTAAATTTTGAAAACACATGACGTTTTGAGAGTCTCCAAATTGATAACATCCTCGTAAGTCATCTGAGAACACGGGGAAAACTATCGGTTAACCTGAATAACAACTCCGAAGCCTCCCAAAAAACGAGGTACAAACGAAAAATAATTTGAAAACAAATTTTCCCATAAAATTCGAAGGGCTGATGGTGCAAAACACTTTCTCAACTTGAGGATTATTTTGTTTGAAAATGGTGTGTTTCATATCAGTTCTTTTGAAACAAAGTCTTATACAAATTCACGTCAAGGAGATAAGTTGAAATTGTGAAAAACAAAATTGTAAATAATTATATAAACAAATTTTCAATGAATTGAAAAAAAAGGTTCCAAAATTTCTAAATACTTCTTTGACAAAAAAAAAGAAAGAATCAGACAAATTTTCAAAAAAAGATTACAAACAAATTTAAAAAAAAATACAAAAAAATTTAAAAAAAGAATTTTTTAATTCTTTCCAAAATTTTTTAGAATGTGCAGACAACTTTTGCACATTAAACACAAATTCGAATTATTTTGACCCGCTTAGCCCGCCAAACCTTGTTTTAAACCTTTATAATAATGTACTTCAAGTGAAAGAATCATATAGACACAAATGGATGGAAAAATTCAATAGTCTAGATCACACAGCTTTCTCACGTTATAAAGTACATCCTGGTATATATATATATCTGAGAAAACTGATAACAATAATTGCATAATTTAGAACTTCAATTCAATCGCATCTCGGAAACCAAAATTGAAATCTATTTGCGAATCGCCCATATAAGAAATTTGTAGATTGTTTTCTAGTGCACAATTTTTGTTTCCTTGTCTTTTTTCGTATCTCTCATAGGTTGACCAAAAAATGAAATTTTTTATTTTTCAGTATTTTTTGTGCGATCAAATTTTGAATTTTTGAGAAAAGTTCAGAAAGTTGGTATGATAATCTTGTAGGGATCCTAAAAATGAACGTTTTCTTCATCTTGACTTTTTTCATATCGTGCGGTGCATAGCTTGAAATTTTCACTCACCTTCGAGTTTTTTAATTTAAAAATACTATAACTCTGATAATTTTCTGATGATCGCAAAAAGTCGTTGTGATAAATTGTTCGACTTCTCGAGAGCTACGAATAGCCGCACATAGAATTTCCAAATCTTGAAAAGAAATGGTGTCAAAAATTTTCCAACTGCTCTAAATTTTTGAATTTCTATCTAAAATGGCTGACTAATGAACTTGACCTACAGTTTCTGACGCTAAGAGAGTGGACTTAAGGACAATCTAAAAGATTAGCCGTTTTGTAAGTTATCGTACTAGCAGCCAGACATACATACATAAATACAGACATACATGCATACATACAGGCATACATATATACATCCATACAGACATGCATACAGATATACAAATTCGTGAAAACCTGTTTTTGGGTTGAGAGAGTCTCAAAGCTTCGCCGGCTAAAGGTTCAAATGATTCTTAATTCTGCCTCGAAAAAATAAAAAGGTCGATACATTTTTTATTTCCCTATAAACGGGCTCTCCCGGTATGTATGATTGTAGTATGGTAGAAGGGTGAAGGAGCCTAGCTAACACGGTCCTTTCAGATCCCCATGTCGATGTTCCCCGCGGACCAATATACAGTTCTGAAATCAGGATGGGAATGATCTACGGCCCGCACAGCGACCAAGAAGCAGCCGTGCGTTAATATGGTGGCCTACAAACGGGTATTCATCAAGGGTCTCACTCAGTGTGACTGCCCCCATAAGCCATGGGTGTAGAATGATCGCGCTTGTGGCACTTTGGCTCCTGGGGGTACGAAGGTGTCCCAATGGCCTCTCGGGAACACCGGACGACCTATCTCAGTAAGTAGTCTTACCCCTGCATGCGGGGCTTTGCAGGGGAGGAATTTTTATTTCCCTAGGTGCTCGTGGGATCAAAATGAAAACTCTAAAAAAAACTTGAAGGAAGGTGGTAGGGTGGAGGCGGTTGGGGGAGAGGGGTTCGGCTCGAACGGATCTAACATGAATCTTTCCTCCCAATCTGTCTCTCCAGCTAGCCAAACTCAGGGGGCGGCTGTGCGTCCAACTCCCCCGGAAGCTGAGAGATTGACGGTCCCCCTGAATAAGGCTATGGCAACGGGAGCGGCCTATGAGTCCCACAAAATGAACAAAGGCATCAATGGTTCCCAGAAAAGTAAACTGAGCAGGCAAGCGCAGCATGCTAGTAAAGTACCTGCGAGGCGGACACGAGCTACCCCGACTCACTGCACTTGGCGGAGCAGTTCAAGCTTTTTAGGACGGCCACCTGGAAGGCGCACCAAAGATTGTCCCCGGATCATCGGCCAAAATTCAAGACATTCTTCGGTAGAAAAGTGCTCTTTGTCTTCGTCGCAGCCAACCCAGCGGCTAAAGCTTGGCTACATAACACGGAAGTTGAGACAAGGCCTTGTGAACGCGCAAGCCTGATAATAAGTAGGGTTAAATTGCTTTAAAATATGGTGAGGGCCACGGCCTGATATGAAGCTCTTCCTAGTTGTGCAAATGCCGGAGTCCCAGACAAAAACGTTCTTGTCGGTCCTCAGCAACAGGCCCTTCTACCACTTTGGACAGGCCAGCTTTAAGTTGGCCGGCCAAGGACACGAGGAGCCTGTCGTGACACAGAAAGACCGGAAGCAGATCTGAAATGACTGCTCCTAGCCTAAACACTGCCCAAATTAACTTAAATCACAGAAAAGGCGCCTCTGCGGTTCTGCAGAGGGGCAGGTCTACGAGGCAAGAAGGTATCTTGCTAATTCAGGAGACTTGGTTAGTTCGAGATACCATAAGGGGATTGGGGAGGCTTGGTATTTATGACAGGGACCACAAGGTGGTTAAACCAAGACGCTGCATACTGGCGGAATGAGTTAGCGTTATCCCGCTGCTAGAGTTATGTTCGAGAGACCGGATAGTGATGGACACAGATTTTAAAGGAATAGGGCAGCTGAACCTGGGTTCGGCCTACTTTCCATATGACAGCGATATCAAACTACCAGTGGAGGTACGTACACTGGTGGATTACTGCAAGGTAAGGGGTCTCTCTCTTTTGCTAGGGTGCGATGCTAATTCCCACAATACTTTGTGGGACAGCACGGGCAATAACTCAAGAGGTAATGACCAATTCGCATACATAATCACTACTGATTTAGATATTCCAGACAAAGTAACTACCCCCTTCGTACCCGCGGGCCCTAAGTGGGATAAAAATCCAGAAAGAACGGACTAAGATAAGTTTCACACGGAACTAAGGAGTGCACTCTCGGAGTTGCCCAGGTCAATTAGAGACGTGGACACCCCGGTGTCACATGGAAACAAGAGGGAGGCTTAGACGTGCCAGTACTGAAAAAATGGATGAACTATAAAGCTAATTCACCACCTGAAATTGTGAGACGGGAGATACTCAGCTTCGGACGAGGAGACCTTCGCTGCCCTGATCGAAGCACATTTTCTGGAGTTCATGAGGTCTGAAGAAAGGTGGGCGACACCTCTGAGGCAATCAAAGCTGCCAGTGGCTCAGCTGGGCCCGAAAAGACTTCTAGCCGACGTTTGCCCAGCCATTTCCCAAAAATTTTTTACCCAGCCATTTCCCAAAATTTCAATCTGTATTAAACTGTCAACTATGCTTGAAAGTTTAAGTATGTCTAGGATTCTCGCAATTTTCATACAAACTTGAACGAAATCATAATTATGCAAGAGTTACGCCTGTATTTTGCTTCAAGTGGGAAGATAATTCTATATGATGTCAGACTGGAATAATAGAAAAAGTCGCAAGGCAAAAAAAGGACTGCTTAGTGAGCGGAAAGATATCAGCTTCAATGTGAATACAATCAATAAAAAAATGAATCGTAGATATTTTGAACTTATTTTCAGGTTAGAACATTCGAGATACGGCATAGTGTTACAGAATGCGCCAATGTGTTAATGTGTGATGCATACCATAGTCTAAACTAACCTTGCACCTACAGAAAAAGTAATTTCTCCTAACTTCTCAATAATATTTCAGGCGATAATTGATCTTATGTGATCAGATTTCACATTGGCAGAATTTTGGCAATGTGGTTCACAATTGACGTTTTTTCAAGTCCTTATTACTGCATGTCGTTGTGAACCAAATTCAGCTCGTTTTTGTAAATAACAGTGAAATGTACAAATATATGTGAACATTACGATATCCTTCATTGATTCATGCAATGCTCCGTTCAAGGCTAGTTTAACCTGTCTCTAGATTTCACCTTTGCTGAAATCCACACCTTGTAATGCTATTCATATGCCTTTGGGAGCAGAGATGCAACTTCTAAGGTCGAAAAAACGGGCAAATTGAGTGAAATACCGCCGTGATTCGGTTTTTAGAAGTAACTTCTCTTCCATCTGTTTTGTACAGAACTTCATGAAAAACAAATGAAAAACAAGTGACTTCTAAAAATGAAAGAAAAACGTTATTGCACCCAACCGGTCGATTGTTATTGTTAGTGGCATATGAAACGCTGCTCTTTATTCCTAATAATTCATAAATATTAATATAAAAAGGCTTAGGATTATATGTTTCTGAATGCTGCTTTAAAAACATGGAAATATCGGTACATTTTTTATTTGATTCATTGTGACATAGAAGCACTTGACTGTTGTAGTACTTTGGCTATAAGCAAGTCAACAATAGAACATTTTTCAATCAGAGGGATAAATTTTAGCGGAGAAGATCAATCTTCTCTCAAAAAAGAGCAGTTTCAAACAATATATGTAGATTCTCAAAAAAAAAAAATATTTAACACGGAAGATTTATTCTGTACCGAAGTAAAAAACAAAACAATTTTCAATAAAATACATCAATTTTCAGTCAAATATTTTAATGTTTAGCCCAGAATGATCTTTCAGTCTTGTCAAAATAAGCCTGTTAAGCGAGCGTGAATATAGGATCCTTAATGATAACAAAATCAATGAAAGAATGAACGGTGGATTATTACAGTTAACATTCTTTCATTTGTAATAAATAATCATATAACATTGAAAAATTCTTTGAGTGACTAGTGCACTTCTCTAAAGGTGTATTAGAAAAAGACTTTACTAATCCTACAACCCAGCGGATCCACCAAGACTTGAACTCTGATCCTACCAACGCTGAATACTACGGATACATTTACAATTAGATTTACATTTGCATTTATATTTATACAGCATTAATGTTTCAAGCGCGCCTTACTCTATGCGCGTTCAGATCATAATATCCATGATGGTGTAAATGAATCATGAATGCACGATTATATTCTTTACTGTATTCTTCCTTGATTGTTCTAATGCTGTATTCTAGGGTTGTTCGACGGTTGAACAGAAACTCTACTTGCTCTTCTTCTACAATGTCCACTGTATCATTTGCCTGGCTGCATGCTTCAATGTGTGCTTGTTCATATCCCGGTTTGTTCGGTGTTGCTATATGTCCAGCAGGAACTTGATCACGCGCAATAACAAAGTTCGAACGCCGTTTTGTACCCAATTTCCGAGATAAATCACTATGCGAAGTAATACACTCTTCTTTATTCGTATCAAATACGATTAATGCAGTTTCCATAGGATGGAATAAATTGCGTGTTTCCATAATCATAGTTCCCTCAGTCCAACGCTGTCCAAATATGATATGGTTCCTTTTTATAAAATTGACCGTTGAGAAGAGCATGCGTTTATCACCAAATATTCTGAAATTGCGGAACGGAATATGTTCAACCAACAATTCTTCGACCGGAGGCAAGACACCGTTGTATCAAGAAAATAAATCTTTCAAAGTCCTCGGTTGTGAACTTATTCATTCTGTAAGAAGGAACAGCGAGAGGTCAATGTTCATGTAATTGATATAATATCCATTCTACCATTTATAGTCACTGATTCAAGTAACTTGAAATTCTTGTAAAGATTCCTGCTCAAATCCGGACACATAAGAAAAATACGTTGAACATTATGAGAAATTAGAAAAAATGAACTAACGTTTCCATTTGTATTTTTTAGATTTGTGAAATTTTAAATTCTTACATTACAAATCGTCAAAATAGAAAATTTTTAAATTGTTACTTTACAAAATTGTGAAACTTGATATTGTAAACGTTCAAAATAGAAGAGTTTCCAGTTTCGAAAATTAACAACTAGAAAAGATGGGATATATGGCATTCCAATTCAAGAATTCTGTAATTTTAATGAATTACATACAAAATTTTTTTGGAACAAGATTTCGGATTCAAACATTCATTTTTAATCTTCAAAATCATAAAAAATGTCACGCTTCTTTCGAATTGAAGTATTTCTAATTTTGACAATTAAAGATTAAAAATGTGGCAAGTTTGATATATTGTAATTGAAAATTTTGTAATTTTGATAATATTATTTTGAAAGTTATTCAGTTTGTAAGATCTGGAAGAGAAAATTTGACTTTCTCTTTCCAAAATCATTCAAACTTAATAACTTTTACTTCTAGGATTGACAATTTAAAATTATGTAATTTTGAAGGTTCAATTTAGAAATTTCTTTACTCTAAAAGATATTGGATTGAAAACGTTACTTTTAATCTTCAAAATCATTTAAATTTAATCATCTTCATACGCCCGCTGTTGAATTTATGTTTTCTCTCTTCATTTTGATGCTTTGCTTTCAAAATGTCTTTTATTTAAAAGATTTAAAATTAAAAAATGATCTTTTTGTCTTAATATTCTCGATTTTTCATGTAAGAATACAACAATGGCATTATTGAAGGGAAAGCTCTTATATTAAATATTTCTATATCTTCTTTATATCTTCATAATAGAGATCTTTATTTAATAAATACTAGACCATTAAACGCGCGCGCAAGCGCGCGCGAACTTTGGTCACTTACCCAAATTTCGAATAATTATTTATGTGTTCAAAGTTTGGACCACTTAAATTCTTGCTGAAATTAGATTCTGAAATAATGTATTTAGTGAATCCAGGTAGTGTAGAATTATTTAATTCACGATTAATATCATTATTAAAAGTAGAGGGCGAGGCGTCATTTGAAGATTTCAAGTGCACGACTTAACGATCGTAATAAATCCGGAAACAAATATCAATAATAATTAATATAATTATAAATTTAAATGCCAATAATATGTCCCTGAAAATTTATCATGTTATTAATAAATGAATATCTAAGAAAATTCACGAAATATATCATGAAGGAAGGCGGCGTGGTAGTGCTAATGTAGACATGAAAATGTTCACAAAATAAATTATGATAGATACGTCAAATACAAACGATACGTTATTACCATATTTATAAATAACACATCAAAATATATTTTTAAATCATTGAAATATATTGTTGCTGCACTTCTAGGTTATGTGATTTAATATTGTGAAAAAACTTAATTTTTGTAGAATGACATTTGCGGATACATTCAGGGCCATTTTTGTGAATCAGGGCATGAAAATATTACACGCCAAATCATTAAAATATTAAAACCTATAATTTTCAAAGTTATATTCCAATGCGATACTCAATTCACGATATAAAAATCATTAAACATGTATTTGCATTAAAATGTTTAAATAATTTACATGTTACATTTTTTAATTTGAACTTTTTTTCTGAAAATATGATTTATTAATAAACTCCTATACTAATTCAAAAAAATGAAATAAAATTTGAGTAGAAAAATAACAGCGTATCAAAATACATTGTTAAATATGTGCATATAATTTTGAAAATTAATTCAAATATTAATTTCACGGCTCCGTTTATACATCAGTGCATCAAAAAACATCGCTAAATCGTTCAAACATTATTAACTATAATTTTAAAAATTGTATTCCTATCTGATACTTAGTTAACAAAATAAAAATTATTAAAAAATCACTTGCATTTAAACGTTCAAGTAATTTGAAAAAACAACATTGTACGCAATACATCGCTGAATATTTAAAACATAATCTGCATATAATTTTTAAAATTGAATTCATATACATGCCCCTCTTTTTTCATGCTTATCTCCATGTTTCAGGGAACTATATTTAAAAAATTGAAACTTCGATAAATTAAAGCTTGGAATCTGCTCTTTAAAAAGAGACCAATAACATAATTAAATGTTCACCTGTTCTCCAATTATAATGAAAATTGTAGAAGCGTGCGTCGAATTTACACCTTTTGATAATAACGTGCGGAAAATAACAGACGAAAGAATGCAGTAAATATTTGACCGTCAGAGTTTCGTCGAAATTTGAAATTTTAATTTAGAGAATATTCAATTTTTTTAATTTCCTTCTCTAAAACATGCAGAAAGTTTAATTTGGTAAGCGAGAATTGTTCACAAAATTTGTCATTAATTGTATGATTGCAATACAGAGATATGTATTGAACATAAGTAAGCTTTGATTAAGCAGATTATAGCAATTATTAAACTACATAACCATGATGTTAATAAAAAAAACGTGTAACTTAACAAAAAACTTAAAATTCAATGTTTATGAATTTTAACATTGCGAAAAATAATGAATCAGTAATTGATTAATCATTTTAAGACATAAAAACCAATGAAAAATTATTTTCATTGTAACATTCAAATAACTTTTTCTTCATGTTTAAATGCAAATTTGAATTATTAATAACATTTTAAACTAATTTCAGAAAAATTAAAAACATACTTACATATAATTTTGAAATCTGAACTCAGATACTCAATTCACAACCTCACAAACATTGATAAAAATTACATGATTGGAATCGAGGAATTTATAATATAAATAAACTTTCATTATACGAATTATAGCCAATACTCAATTATATAAAATTTGAGTAAATAATAAATTTATGTACTTGATTGAAAAAAATTAAACTTGGTGTAGTGCAATAGTAATACTTTATTATTATGGGCCCAAATGATTTTTTTTTAATTAGGATATAAAAATTCCTTATGAAATCACCTTTCATTGAAAACAAAAAATTGATGAGTTTCTTCTGGTTCCAGCGATATCGTCATTTCATTGAGACCATTCGCTGCGCTGTGCTCAATTTTTTTCTATGTTCGGCGGTGACTTGGGTTTAATACTTACGGATTGCTTTAAATGAAAAAAGTAGTCGACTTGTAATGATGATTCTTATGAAAAATTTCTATTAACAAACATCGAATATTATAGATTCGTCATGTGTAAAGGATATTTCGGCATTAATATTAATTTATTTTATTAATAGAGTTATTAATAGTCATTAATTTAATTAAAAGTAATTACTAAAGTTTATAGGAATTTAGTACAAAAAATTTGTCGTGTTGTATTATTTATTAATATCACAAACAAATTGTTTAAAGAATATTCAGCCAGTGTTAGCAGTGACATGATTTTATGCCTGTTCATGTCTATCGCGATCATTTGTTTATATAATTTGATTCTAAATGTAATGAATAATATCGAAGAACATATTTTCAACTCTAAACTATACTGGCAATATAATTCAGGGATAATTAGGAGATAACATTTTTTTACTTCAATGTCCACGCTGGTAATTTGTCGACACAATTTGTTTCCAAAATTATTAAATAATATCGGGAGACATATTTTTTCGATCAAGTATCACTTTATCGACAAAAGTCAGTAATACTAATGTCGAAATATCCTTTACAAATGAGCAATCTATAATATTCAATGTTTGTTAATAGAATAATAGAATAGAATTGCAAGTCAATCATTTGTTTTTCATTTTACGACCCCCTAAGTATTAAACCCAAGTCACTCTAAGCACGGCAAACATTTTTCAAGAAAATAAAACAAAACAAAAAAACATCGTTTTTTTTTGTATGAAAGGTAATTTCATATATATCCTCATTTAACAAAAATTGAAAATAGAGAATTTGGCGAATAATTGAATCAATAATTTGTTTGGACTTTTTCCAGACGAAATTTCCCATTTTTGTATGTAAATTATTATAGCTTGAAAGTGTATAATTTTTTATCTCTGATATATCCAAATTTCAACAAAATGCAAGCATCAGTTCCGGAAATGTCGGGAATTGAAAAAAAATTAGCCAAACAAAAATTCAATATGGCCTAACTCTCAAAATCTTTTTTTTTTTTTAATCCTTCGGGGCCAAAATATATCTTATATAGCACTATATTTTCAGAAATTTTCATTAAAATCGAACTACCACTTGCAGATTTTCTGAAAAATTGAAACATTTACATATAATTTTGAAAATTGAATTCAGATACTCACTTCAAACCAGCACAGACATGTTGAAAACTCATATTATTGTAATAGAAATATGTTAAATATAAATAAACTTTGATCATACGAATTATAGCCAATATTCAATTACATAACCTTAAAATAAATGATAAATATATGTTATTTATTAGAGAATAATTAAAATTATATCTTTACTTAATCTAATATTACGACAAAAATTAATCATTTAATATTCAATTAATCAGTTCATAACACCAAAGCATTAACCAATTATTCTCATTAAAACATTCAAATAATTTTTGATTTATATTTTATTAAACTTGAAATTTCATTTCTGCAAGTTTGAATTGTCAACAACTTTTTATACTAATTTTGAAAAAATTGAAATATAATATTGGATATACTCTTGAAAATTAAATTCAGATACTCTTTTAAGCATTAATCTATCATTTTTATCAAAAATTTCAATTAATTTTTACTTTATATGTTTTCCTTAATTTCTACTTTCATTTCAAAAGTTTTATATATTATTAACCTTTTATATCAATGTCAACAAAAAATTAAAATATATTTACATATAACTTTGAAAATTAAACGCAAATAATCATTCCACAACATCACAAACATTTACCGAAATTACATAATTGCAATAGATGTACATCAAATACAAATAAAGTTTTATTATACAAATTATATCCAATATTCAATTATATAACCTTCAAGTAAATTATCAATTTATATTACCTAATTCTTGAGAACTAAATTTTAATCTTTATTTAATTCAATATCGCGAAAGAAATTAATCAGCTAATAATTAATTAATCATTTCACGAAATAAGAAGCTTTAATTTATACTTTTCATTAAAATATTCAAATAATTTTCAGGTTATATTCTTTTTTAAATTTAAAATTGCATTTCTATACATTTAACTTATTAATAACCTTTTAAAATAATTTTGACAAAATTAAAATATTTGTATATATAATTTTAAAAACATAATTCCGATACTTGTTCAACAACATCACAAACTATAAAAAAGATTATATAATTGTGATAGAGGTATTTCAAAGAAAAGTCAAAATTTTATTATAAAAATAATAGCCCACACTCAATTATTAACCTCAAAGTAAATAATCAATTAATGTTACTTAACTGAAAAACAATTTAAATTGAACCCTTATTTAATTAAAAATGTTTAACAAAATTAATCGACTAATAATTAATTAAACTGTTTACAACATAAAAACATCAAACTACTTTTTCGATTAAAGCATTCAAATAATTTGCACTTTATATATTTTTTTAATTTTAACTTTCATTTATGAAAATTTTATTTATTAATAAGCTTTTAAAATAATTCCAGAAAATTTAAGTTTGAATAGAAACAATTAATAATAATATGCATAATTTTCATAAAAAAGTAATAATAAAATAATGTTTAACATTATTTTCATTGAAATATTTAAATAATTTTCGATTTATATATTTTTTTAAATTTTAGATTGCATTTCTGACAATTTGAATTATTAATAAGCTTTTATATTAATTCGAGAAAAAATTAAAACAGATGTGCATATAATTTTGAGAATTGAATTTAGATAATCATTTCACAATATCACAAACACTAAAAAAATTATATAATTGTAATGAAAGTATTTTAAATAAAAAATAGACTTTTAATATACAACTCATAGCCCATATTTAATTGCGTAACCTTAGAATAAATAATAAATTTATGTTACACAATTGAAAACAATTAAAATTCAATCTTCATGTGATTTGCTATTATGAGAAAATTTAATCAGCTAATAATAATTAAATAATCAGTTCAAAACATAAAAAGCACTAAATAATTATCTTCATTGAAGCACTCAAATAATGTTTACATTATATTTTCCTAAAAAGTTTAATTATTAATAATCTTTTAAACTAATTATAAAAAAAATGAAAACGTATATACATTTAATTTAGAAAATTTCATTCAGATACTCATTTCACAACATCAAAAACAGTTTTTAAATGATTTACGTAAAATGAGGGTATTTCGAATATGAATAAACTTCTATTATAAAAATAAAAGCCAGTATTTAATTACATAACCTTAAAATAAATTATTGATGTATGTTACTTTATAGAGAAAATTCAAAATTGAATCTTTATGTAATTTAATATTGTGAAAAAAATAAATCAGCTGATAATGAATTATTCAGTTCACAAAATAAGAAGCATTCAACTCTCATTTTCATTGAAACATTCAAACGATTTTTGGTCCATATCATCTCACATGCGGCAAGTCTCTGCGGCAAGTCACACCTGCAGCATGTCACATCTGCGGCATGTCACACCTGCGGCATTTCACATCTGCGGCATGTCACATCTGAGGCATGTCACATCTGTGGCTTGTCACATCTGCGACATGTCACATCTGCGGCATGTCTCATCTGCGGCATGTCACAACTGCAGCATCTCTACCTAGCGACTTTTCTCCCGCGCGGCACTTCTCACAGTGAAATTGACCTTTTTTGCGGCATCTCTCACCAGTGTCAAGTCTCCCAGTAGCATCTCTCCCCTCCAAAAAAAATATAAGTCCACTTAAAAATGGCAAAACTGCGGCGAGTCTTCCAGGACATATTGTCTCCTCGGCGGCATCTCTCACGCGGCAAAAATTTTCAAGTATATATTAAACTGACAAAACTGCAGCAAGCCTCCCGGGACACATTGTCAAATCTGCGGCATCTCTCTTCCGCGGCAAGTCTCCCCAGCAGCATCACTAATCTAAAAAAAATTTTCAAGTTTACATCAGTGTGGCAAAACTGCGGCAAGTGTCACAGGACTAATTGTTACAGCTGCGGCGAGCCTACCATGCTATATTGTCACATCTGCGGCATTTCTCACCAGCGGCAAGTCTCCCCAGCGGCATCTATCGCGCAAAAAAAATTTCTGAGCAGTCCTAGAGATATCAAAACCACCGCAAGTCCCTCCGGCAGCATCTATTGCCCAAGAACATTTTCTAAGTAGTTGAGAAAATGGCAGAACTGCGGCAAGTCTCTCCAGCGACATCTCCAACCCAACTTGCTGCAGTTTTGTGATCTTTGGAAATACTCCAAAAATCTTCTTGGGCGATAGTTGCTGCTGGGGAGACTTGCTGCAGTTTGATCATCTTCACAACTGCACAGGAAATTTTCTTGGGCAGCAGATGCCGCTAGGGAGACTTGCCGCAGTTTTGCCATCTTTGCGACTCCTTAGAAAACTTTCTCGGGTGAGAGATGCCGCTGGAGAGACTTGCCGCAGTTTTGCCATCTTTGCAACTGCTTAGAAAACTTTCTTGGGTGAGAATGTGTTCGTTAAAGCCAAAGGAGCTTTAACAAAAGAGAAGTCACAATCACCAAATTACAATTGTCGATGATTTGACCTTAATTTTAAAAGGTCTGGGCGCAAATGTGGGGGAAATACAAAGACTGAGCGCGTAGCGCCAGGTAATTATATCATCGAGCGCGAAGCGCGAGAACCGACAGTCGCGCGCCCTAGGCGAGCCCAAACTTGCGAGCCGCGCGTAAAACGCGCGATGAGAATGTGCCCGCGCAGCGGGCAGATTTTTTTTCTTGTTGTTTCTGGTACTATGAAAATTTAAATTAAATAGAGAATTCATATCGCGGTTATAAAGTAAAGGGTTTAAATGAGAGAAAATTGCATACACGATTTGCAGATATGTCAACGAGATGATATGAGAGTCGGCAAAAAAAGTGTTCGATCTCTCCCCGACTTACTACTCGTATGAATACGATGCAACGTCCAATACAATAACCATTGTCTTTGTAGACAATTTATTATTTTTATGTTACCTATTCCCGCGTAGAAAATTGTCGGGACAGAGTTGCGTCCAGTTAGGGCATCGTCTAGACCATCTAATCGATACGGTCTTTTTGGGCCCTAATAGGGTATTAGCTAACTCGTAATGACCAACAAAATCTCGAAGTATCAAACCCAAATATTTTTTTGCACATTTTCAAAAATGACCAGGGGGTTTAAAAGTACCAAAAATGAAAAATGAACACTAAAAAAATGAATTGTTTTCCTCATCATCTAGCCAGCCTTTTGGAGCCCTGATTGGGTGCTGGCTAACTCGACATACCAAACAATTTGCTATGTGTCTCACCCAAATATTTTTTTGTACATTTCCAAAAAGATCCAGGGTGTTTAAGATTATCAAAGGTGAACAAAAAAAAATAACTTTTTTCTCATCATCTGATCAGTTGTTTCGGACCCTAAACGGATGTTGGCTAACCCGACATGACCAAACACTTTTCTAAGTGTCTAACTAAAATATTTTTTTTTTCAAATTTTCAAAAAAAGGCAGGGTTTCTAAAAGTATAAAAAATGAAAAATGTCGGGCGCTGGATAGCTTATCAGCACCAAAAATTTGGCTAACCGGGAAAAGATATATTTGTGGTCCGAGAGAGATTCCTCATCGGAGGATCTCCAGCCCACTATCTTGCTCCTCAGTTCCCCCGAGCATAGAGTCAAGTCGAGAACCTCACTCCTGTTTTTAATCTATAATGTGGGAGTATCACCACGATTTAGAAATTCGAGCTTAGTACCTTCTAGGTATTCAATTAAATCTCTTCCTCTGCCGTTGATTTTTGTACTCTAACACATTGTACGGTGAGAGTTTGCGTCTCAGTCCAACGGCAAAGGAATCCTGTTCTCCTGGCAGTGCTAAATTAGAGCCTCCACCTCTCTAGGAGGTGGGTGCCCCCAGG
This sequence comes from Andricus grossulariae, assembly GCA_011634705.1. Taxonomy (NCBI): domain Eukaryota; kingdom Metazoa; phylum Arthropoda; class Insecta; order Hymenoptera; family Cynipidae; genus Andricus; species Andricus grossulariae. The sequence continues at coordinate 104,755,651 of JAABKJ010007545.1, read as the reverse complement.
GAAGCAAGCCGAGGAGATATAAACCTCTAGCTATTCCCCGCTCCTGCCCCTGAGTCCCACCTTAATAATGGTGAGGTCCCTGAAGCAGAGCTTACGAAACCAAAATCAATCCCATACCCTTGACGGCCATGCATACCCTTAGTATGTCAGTGGTGCACACTGACATTCACATGGTTAAAACCTCCGCGGCGCCTTTGTTGTCGTGCAAATTAATCTGTATCTTTGAAATTCGCGTCTCAGCTATTAATAGGCAAATTTGGGGAGTTTCCGGACGTTTCTGATCCACCTACGAAGCCCGTAGATAGGGGTGGTAATCCAGAGCCCGTCTGTCCCCTTTGGTCTGGCTCCCTCTCTGTTGGAATACACCTTTCACGAATCGGTTTGTAGAGTGTGGTTTTGGAAGCTCAGGCGCCCCAGGACGGTTGACGGATCTTCGAGGGTGCCGGAAATCAGTAAAATAGGTCTGCGGACCTTTGGAGACATTTCGTCTCCTTGATCTCTAGGTTTACTCCCTAAACGCCGGAGTTCTCTCCATTATCCAGTCCCGCGACCAGGTGTCTGCAGCCTGCACGACAATAGCCTCCGACCTGATGTAGACGTCGTTGAATCTGGAGCGTGCTCCTCGCGATGATAACCCGACGGCTCCTCGCTTCAAGATAACCAAACGGCAACGACAACTCTCACCAGAGTGTTGTTAGGCACCAAATCCCTCCTCTTGCCCGTAGAGCGAACTGAGGAGTTGCTCCAGATGATGTTTCTGCCCCTTGAGAGTTGCCTTGACTGCTGTTTGAAAGCCGCTTCAAGTTGGCTCTCCTTCTCTGTGCACCGCCTCGGTTCCTGCTCCATACGAAGAGCCCCGTTAACTATTGTTCCACCGTGGCAACAAGATTGCTGTCATCGGTGTTAGAATTCTGCATCGCTTCTGGTAGGCTGGCCTCTCAGGAGCCGTCCGCCTTTGGCGGACAGATGAATCTGTTTTGGTTGAGGTTTCAACTCTATGTTGAAAATTCGTGTTTTTGGTTTAACTTGAACTATTTTAATTTTTAAATTAAAATATTGCTTGGTGGAAACATCAGCTACTATATTTTTCATTGAAAATTCATCTATTTCATTTTTGGTTCCATATTTTTCTTTTTTAGTTGAATATTCAACTACTTGGTTGAAAGTTGGACTTCTTTCTTAAGAATTCATTTTTTTGTTGTTGAAGATTCATCAATTTATTTGAAATCTAACTATTTCATTCATTTTTTTTTTAGATGAAAATGAGCTTTTTAACTAAAAATTAACTATTTCAGTTGTGTTAGAAGATTGATATTGTTTAGTTAGAAATTTGCTTCGAAAATTCATCTCTTTTGATAGACATTTGATCTCTTTTGATTGAAAATGTAATTGTTTGATCAAAATTATTCTGTTTTGGTTGAGAAGCTTACTATTTTGTTGAAAAATTGTTCTTTTTTTGTTTTAAAATTAATTTTATTACCTGAAAATGGAACTATTCGATTTTTGGTTGAAAAATAATTGGTTTTAGTTGAAAATTGAACTGTGTTGTTGAAAATTCTGGTATTTCGTTGAAAATTCTGCACTTTTTATATAAAATTAATCTTTTTGGTTGAAAAGTAATCTTTTAATTTGAAAAATGCACTACTTGGTTGAAAATGTATCTATTGCAAGGAATGAAGGGTTGTAGTACCGTAGTACAGAAATAGACGACCAGCATTTTTATCGAAAATGTGCTTATTCCATGAAAGTTTTTTTGTAAAACAAATGCACATTGTGTTAAAAGAATTTTATTTAAAATATAATTTTATGATACAATAATTTAAAAAACGTATTTAAAAGATTAGTTAAAATTAAATTAAAAATTCAACATAATATATTAACAAAAGTTTAATAAGTTAATTTTCATGAAAAAACAACAAATTTTTAATGAAATAGTTGAATTTCAACTAAAATTATGAATCTCCAACCAAAAAACAAAATTAATTTTTAAGAAAGAAGTTCAACTTTCAATCAAGTAGTTGAATTTTCAACTAGAAAATATCAATTTGAACCAAAAATGGAAGTTGAAAATTAGGTTGAAAAATTCTTAATAATATTAAGAATTTTTCAACCTTCTAACATTTATATTTTTTGAAACCATCATCGTTTAATGGCAGAGAAAATATTATTTTTACAAAAAATTTGAAATTAGTTTTTTAATCGCTATCCAATGAGAAAAGTTGACTTATCAGTAAGCTTCTAATAATATTTTGAAACATTGAGCTCTTTTGAATAGAAAATGTAAGTAGAGTATTAAAGAGCAATACATTGGTAAAAGGAATTCAGTATTTTTAATTCGGAATATAAAATTTAAAGTACAAATTCAAAATGTATGACTTTTAACATTTATTGAGTGATATTCTTATTCGCACCAAGGGATTACAGCCAAGTCTTTTTTTGTATGCTTGTGTGTATGTATGCATGTATGCATGCATATGTATGTATTTTGTATGCAAAAGTTAAAAAAAAATTAAATGCATGTATCAATGAATATAATAATATTTCGGAAAGATATTAGTCACCTTATGAAAAAACAATTGATGGTAAGCATCTTTTCAAAAACTTATTCCGATAAAAAAAATTGTACTGATTTCTTATTTGAGGACGAACTTTTAAGGAACCGTTTATACTCATAGTCTTTCAGAAAAAATAAATAAATTCAGAGTTGACCGAATTTGCAATTTAGTATGCGAATGTGACTTCTACTTTTGATTACCCAATATAGTATACGTTCGCATTTTTTTGGAAACCAGTTGGGTTTGTAAATCATCGCGTGCAAAAAACACATTTCGAAAGGCGAGTTTCATTTCCGCGGTCAGACGGTGAACTTTAGATCAAAATAGAGCACCTTTGAAAAAAAGTTGCTTACAACAGAATAAAAGAAGGTTGAAACTAAAACTTTTTTATATTTAAGTCTCTGATGATTCTATTAATTTATTGTACAGAAAGTTAACTTTTCTTGGAAGATTAAATACTAGGAGAAGAGGGAACTATTGTTGAGATAATTTTACTCTTTTTCAGAATAAATGATAAAAAATGATCCTATCTGGTCATATTTTGGTACTTTTTTTTGGATTGGTGAAATGTCAATGGTCGGATGTTGTTCAAACGACAAATGGACCTGTTCAAGGAGAAATTTTAAGGACAATTGTCAATTCAGTTGAGTACTCATCTTTCAAAGGAATCCCTTATGGGGAAGCGCCAATTGGATACAACAGATTTAAGGTATTTTATATATTATTCAACTATTGGGCAATTGGGCCATTCAAAAACTACATCACACTGCACACTCTTTTCCCTATACCCTCTTTTCCCCTTTGTCAAAAAGTTCCTCTTTCTCCCCTGATTTCAAGAAACTTTCCCTTTTTCTCGTTTTGTCGCCTAATTTCCAACTGAATTAGTAGAACCCAATAAGAAATTATAACTATTTTTTGTTAAAGTTAATTCTTTTTAATCGAAATGTCTACTATTATATTTTTGGTTCAGAATTCATTTCCTTTGGTTAACAATTATACTGTTAGGTTGAAGATTTAACTATTTTGTTGAAAATTCGCTTTTTTTAAATTGAAAATTAATTTTATGAGCTGAAAATTTAACTCATCCATTTTTGACTGAAAATCGATCGCTTTTATATGAAGATCCAACTACTGAATTTTGCATTAAGCATTCATCTTATTAGATAAAAATTAAAAATTTGGTTCAAAATTCAACTACTTGCTGGAAAATTGAACTACTTGGATGAAAATTGAACTACTTTGTTAAACATTCATTTTACTGGTTTAAGATATAAATATTATGTTAAAAATTCATTTTTAAACTAAAAATTTCACTATTCCATTATTAGTCAAAAACTGATCATTTGTAGTTGAAAATTTAAACATTTTGTTGAAAATTTATGTATTCTGTTGTTAATTAATCTTTTTCGGTAGAAAATTAATTTTTTTGATTGGAAATTGAATTGCTTGGTTGAAAATTGTACTTTGTTAAAAATTTATTTGATTGGTTTAGGATTGAACTATTTTGTTCAAAATTTGTTTTGGGTTTTTTAGTTGAAAATTAATCTTTTCAGCTAAAAACTTAACTAATACTTTTTTGGCTACAAAATTATCGATTTTAGTTGAAAATTCAACTATTCAATTTTTCGTTTAGAATGCGTTTTTTTCGGTTGAAAATCAACCACTTTGTTGCAAGTTAAACTACTTTGTAAATGATTCAATTTATTCGTTCAAGATTGAACTATTTTATTTTAGATTCGTTTTTTTAATTAGAAAGCTTATCTCCTTCACTGAAAATTCAACTACTTGGTTGACAATTGAACTGCTTTATTAATAAATGATTTTATTAGTTTAAAATACACCTTTTTGTTTGAAAATTTGAATAGTTTTTCATTGTTTATTTTTTGAAAATCAATCGTTTGAACTGAAAATTTTACTATTCCATTTTTGGTTGAAAATTCATTGTTTTTATTTTTTATTTATTCATAATGTGTCCCCTAAGCGTTTATATGACTTCCATTTCTCACAATCCTTCCGTCTACATATTTTATAAAATCTTATCCTTACTATTTACAGTTATTCACACCTATTGACAGAAAATCTTATATCTAGATGCTTTTTCTATTTTTTACGATAGCGCAATTTGGGACATGTTAGCGAACGAGTGAGCGAGCGATCGAAAGCGAAAGTGCAAGAGAGAGAGAGAGAGAGAGAGAGAGCGAGAGAGAGAGAGCCATAACGCAAACGCATCTGAATCTACTTACGCTATTACATAACCATTACTTACAAATTTCTACGCTTCTAATTTAAGAGACTTCCGTTTCCTTTTTCTTTCCCTTCTCTTGTACCTCCATTTTCCAATTTTTTTTGTATGCATTCTTTCATTCTTTCTCATTCGCTTCCCTAGCAGCCTCTAAGTCCTTCATCCATTCTTCCCCCACACCATCCTCACCTAGAATCTTCACCACATTCTCTTGCTAGCTTCCTTTATCTTCCATTTCTCTCTCACATCCTTTCCATACATGCTCCCATGTGGAAACATGGGAGCATATATGGGAACTTTCTGTTATCTTTCTTTTCCCAATCCATCTCCTCCCTTACCTCGTTTCACAATATAAATCTTGCTATTCTGGTCTATCGGCTCTCTCTCTCCATCCCTTTTCTGAATACTTTCATACTTTTTCCTTTTTTATCATATCATGCCATTTATTATATTTTGATTCCTTAATCATTCTCCATCTTTCCCTTAATTGTCTTTCCCTGTCCCTTCTCTCCAATTCTTTATAGCTTACTCCATTCCCCTCTCCTATATCTCTAGCACTAAAAAACTCCCTCCGTTCTTCTTCCGCTCTTGTTAGTTCTATCTCCCTCCCTCTCCTTTCTTCTACCTCATTTAAACACTTTTTCGTTAACTCCCCTCCTTTTCCCTTTCTTAGCTTCGTCTCAATTTGCCATGCCCTCTTTCCCGCTCTAGTACTTAATTTAACCCTTTGCACTTTTTCTCTCACCATATATCCAGGCGTCCTCCAGTCTACCCCTAGCGTCCACCTTATATACCTTTCTTGTAAACTCTCGATCTCTTTCCTTTCTTTCCATCCACATACCTCTTCTTCATAACCTAAAACCGGCCATACCAGCGTATCAAATAACCACATTCTCCTTCTCCAATCTTTCTTGAACATTCTTTTTCCTATTCCTCATATCTGTTTCATTATGCCTGCCGCTTTTTTATCCTTTCTCTTATATGAGGTCTATGATCTCCATTTATTCGCAAGGTATATCACAAATATTTAAACTCTTTCACTTTTTATAATTTTATTGCCTTCCATCTCACTGACCATTCTTTCTTTCTTCTCCCACCTTTTCTAAACCTCATTATCTTTGTCTTTCTTACATTCAAATTTAACTTTTTCCCACCTAAGCATTTCTCTAATCCTGTAATTGAGCCCGCCATCCCTTCTTCATCCTCTGCCATCTTTATAGTCTGCCTATGCCAGTGTATATATCTTTTCGTTCCCTATTCTAACTCCTCCCCACCCTTTTCTCTCAATTTCTTCTCCCAAGTCTGATATTAATATATTAAATAAAAGTGGACTCAGAGGACATTCTTGCTTTACTCCTCTCATCAACCAGAAACTATTTCCTACTTGCTCTCCTACCTAATCTTTTTGGCTTAAAAATTGAAAGCTTTCGTTGATATTTCGACTTCTTCGTTAAAGGTTCTATTATTTTACAGGCAGTTCAACCGTTTGGTTGAAAATCCATATTTTTGGTTTGAAAATTCAACTTTTTGTAGAGAATTCGCCTTCTTGATTTTAAAATTCAACAATTTGGTTGCCATTTTTTTTGTCCAACACCTATGCGAAAAAGACGACTTTTTTGTCTGAAAATAGTGGAGAAAATGAGCGATTTCTCAATCGTCGACGTGAGCGTTGAAAAATAGTATGTTTTTTCCACTAGTGAGGAAAAGTTTCCTAAGAAGTGGGAAGAAGTACGTGGAACAGTAGGAGAAAGTGATACTCTATCGTGAATTTGTGATTGAATAAGTCGTCACGTGGTGCCACCTACAACTCAGATGGGCGCTTTGCAGGAGAGTCAATGTATGCCCATGACTCGTCCTCGAGTTGCTATTTTCAGACGAAAAAAGTTATCTTTTTCGCGTAGGTGTTGGACAAAATAGTATGTTCCCCTCGTGAAGAATGGTCGATTGTGAACTCGCATTCTCTTGAGAATACACTATTCTCTAATGACTGAAAAATCCTTCTTGATTGAAAATTCAACTCTTGTCGAAAATTCGTTTATTTGGTTTGAAAATTCATCTCTTTTGGTAGAACTTTTTTGATCAAAAATGCAACTGTTTGGATAAAAATTAATCTTTTTTCGTTCAAGGATGCGACTATTTTGTTGAAAATTCGTATTTTTTGGGTGAATTCAACTAATTTTTATTTAAAATAAAAATCTCTTTTTTTTAATTCAGTTTTTTGTTGTTGGTTGAATTCTACTGTTTTTGATTAAAAATTAAAATCTTGTTATGGTTGGAATATAAACTATTCTATTTTTCGTTGAAAATTAATCTTTTTTGTTTGAAAATTTAACTACTTGGTTGCAAGTTGAACATTCGTATTTTGAATAACCCATTCGCCATTCTAAATTAAAAAATCAACAGTATTCTAAAAAATTCATCTTCTTGGCTGAAAAATTGAACTTTTTGGCAGAAAATGCACTGTTTTCTTGAATATTCGTCTCTTTTGCTTGATAGTTCAACTATTTGGTTGACAAATCATCTTTCTCGATTGAAAATTCATCTTTCCGGATTTAAAATCCACTGTTTTCTAAAACATTCAACTTTTTAGCTGGAATACTCAAATATTTTTTTACTCATGTGGGAGGGGGTTGTTCTTATTTGTTACGTCACCCCAGGGGGCTCAAGCTTCGATCTGTGATGAAGAAGGGGAGGGTTGAATAAAGTATTCAAAATACCGTGATATAGTTTTTGAACGGTCCCAATAAAGAAAAATGTTTTAGAAATTAAATTGATTGAGAATACTAAAAATCCTTAGATTGATTCAAACTACTCATAATAGTCGAATGTTTTTTTAATTACACGAATCGTTATTCATAAAAATCAAATTGAACGTTTTCACAGACTCATCATATTTGTATCATATTTTTTCATCAATAAAATCACCCGTAAAATAAACTGTGGGCTTAACATTTGACTCAGTTTTAATTACATTATTGGAAACTCTATATTTTGGTTCAAAATCTACCGAACGACTGTAATTTTGAAATTCTGCATTTTTTATAACTTCTCCATTTCTTTAAAATATTTTAATTTTTTGTATGTTCCAGAGTCCTGCACTGTCCTTTCTATTTCAAAATTTTAATGACTATTTCATATTCATCAATTATATATTACGTCCTTTGAATTACTGTGAAGAAAAATTTGTAACTGTTATAAAATTAATTTTAAGACGTTCAACAAATAATATAAAAAAAAAAATAATATTAATCTGTAACTAAATTTTATGATTCACTAGCCTCCTGTTGAAAAGAAGCCATGGACTGAAGTTTTAGTAACCACTCAAGAAGGAAGTAACTGTATCCAAATGGATTTCGTTTACGGAAATATAACTGGAGCCGAAGATTGCTTGTATTTGAATGTCTATTCCCCACATGTAAGCATGTAAAAACATTTACGAAAAAATATATTTGTATAAATCATACATTACTGAATATATTTGATTATTTATAAATCTTGAGAAAATCCACTAATTAAAAATAATCTTATAAAAATAGTTATAATACATATTTTTTGACAGACAAAATTATCAGATAAATTTCTCGATTTGAAGCCAGTAATGGTATGGATTTATGGTGGTAGCTTCAAAGCAGGATATGCAAACAGTTCTCTTTATGGACCCGATTTTATAATCGAGGAAGGCGTCGTCCTCGTTACCTTCAATTACCGTTTAGGTCCATTCGGTAAGTCCTTCATAGACATAAATTACTCGAGGCTTCTAGTTAAGAAAATAGAAAATAATCTATAGCGAAACCTTAGTTATTCATTTTTTGTGGCAGTTTTTTATTACGTGGAAAAATAGAGATTGGATAACATTAAGTAATCAACTTTTTATGCTAAAATTATGATAAGAAAATTTCGAAAAAGTAGTACAAGCACAAGAAAATAGTGGTGCATATTTTTCTAGTAAACATTAATTCTAGGTATGATACTTTTTTTATTCAACAGGAAATATATTTTTAGTGTATTGTAATGATAGTATAAAACTTTTCGCAGTATTTAAATTTCTTTCTTCCCATTATAATCAACGTTATTTAATCTTTCCTTTTATGAAAGTCTTTCTAATTCACTGTAATTTGTGCCATATTTTCAAATTGAAAAAGCAAAAATTACATCATGGTATTTCGAACACTTTTTCCATCCCTTCTCTTCTTCGTGACAGATCATCACATAAAGCTTGAACCCTCCAGGGTGACTTTTCAAATACGAATGTCCCACACCCTTCAGGTCAGAATTTGTTCTTTGATTTAATTTTATGAATACCTAAAATAAAACACAAAACATGCAAACATAATAATTTAACAGACATCGCAGCCCAAAATGGTCTCAGAAAAGGGGGCATAAAGTGAGGTTTTACGAAAATAAAGAAATAAGAGGAGGAAACATCTTTTTAAATAAAATTAATGTATAGGTACTGGTACCATATTGAATTTAATATAAAACACTTAAAATTTACAGTCGTATTGCATTTTTAACAAAGTAATTGAATTTTCAACCAAAAAAGATTAATAGCCTATCATATGAGATAAATTTTCAACGACATCTTGGAGTTTTCAACAACAAAATTAATCTTAGACCAAAAAGTTGCATTTACAACCAAGTCGTTAAACTTTCAAGCAAAAGAGATAAATATATAATCAAATAGTTTAATTTTTAAACCAAATGTTGAATTTTCAACCAAGAAAAATTAATTTTCAATCAAGAACTTTTTTTACTAAAGAAGATAGATTTTTTATCCAAATGGACAAATTTTCTATTCAAAGAACCAAATTTTTAACAAATTAGTCGAATTTTCGAACACACAGTTGCATTTACAACCAAATTACTAAACTTTCCAGCGAAAGGGATGTATTTTCAAAAAGTAGTTGAATTTTAAACAAAATACTTGAATTTCAACATGCAAGGATGAATTTTCAACCAAATGGTCGAATTCTTAAACAAAAGAGATTAATTTTTAACCAAAAACAGTTCATTTTTATACAAACAGTTCAATTTTCAAGCTGAGAAGACGAGTTTTGCGGAGACAGTTAAATTTTAAACCCAAAAGGATGAGTTGTCTATCTATAAAGACGAATGTTTAGCTTTCAAAGAAGTCGTTGAATTTTTAATCAAAACAGATTAATTCACAACGAAAAATAAAATAGGTAATATTGCAACTAAGAAAGTTTAAATTTGAAATGAAGAACAGTTGTATTTAACCCAAAGAGATGAATTGCCAACGAAAAATGTAATAGCTGATATTACAACCAAAAACGATTTCTATTTAAAGTAAGAAAGCAGTTAAATTCATCCAAAAAAGATTTTAATTTTGAATAAAAAACAGTGGAATTAAAACAAAAAGGACGAACTATCAACGAAATAGTGGACATCCGGTCATAGGATTTTTTTTCATTCACTCTGGGTAATAAGTTTAACAATCTCCACTTAAAAAATGTAAGATTGTATTACTTTCATGCCAAAAAGGCCGTATAAGTGCGATTACACGATTTCCAGGAAAAGTTTGGTGAAATTTGACCAACAACCAGAAATACGATTTTTTATCTCATTTTTCCTTTCAGCTCGTCTGGGTAATAGGTTTAATAATATCAGCTTTAAAAATGTAACATTTTATTACTTCTACATGAAAAATCGATCGTAAAAGTGCAATTACACGACATCCAGGGCACGTTTGGTCGGATTTGACATTTTTTGGGTGATGGAAAATTCATTTTAAAATTTTCGTGTACACCTCGTGAATCATGTGTGTCGAAATTGTACGTGAAAAAACAGTACAATCATTTTTTTTGGGGAGAAATTAACATTTTTAACTCCCATTTTTTTTTAGGGCAAAATTCAAAAAACCAAAAGTGCCAAGTTCTATTATAAACATTATCCTACAGTAATACGGGGAAAAATTAAAATTTTAATATTAAAAATTCGGAAAAATTAGTGAAACCGTCACACTCAGACTTCTCGAACTTCAGCGCAACAGTTGAATTTTCAACCCGAAATTATAAATTGATAACCAAAAAGTTAATTTTCGACCAAACAGTTGCATTTACAGCCCAACAATATGAATTCTCATCAAAAGCCTTGATTTTTTAATCCAAAAAGATGAATTTTCAACAAAAAAAGTTAATTTTGAACAAAATAGTTGAATTGTAAACACAGAAACGATCAATTTTCAACCAAAAAAAATAAAAGTGAAATTTGCAGTTCAAAAAATTGATTTTCAACAACAACAAAGACACATTTTCAACAAAATAGTTAAGTTTTCAACCAAAAAGATGGATCTTTCACTAATTAAGTAAATTTTTAAGTTATCAGTTCAGCTTCCAACCAAGAAGTTGAATTTGTTACCAAAGAAGATAAATTCTTGATGCAAAACTTAATAGTTGAATTTTCATTAAAAAACGATCAATTTTCAGCAAAAAATGGATTAATTAAATTTTTAGTTAAGAAGATTAATTCAAAAAAGAGAATTTTGAATAATATAGTTCAATATTAAACCAATAAAATGAATTTATAACGAACAAGTTCAACTTTTAACCCAAATTAGTTGGATATTGAACCAAAAAAATATGATAAAGTGAGAAAAAGGAGAAGTTTCTTGAAAACAGGGGAAGAAAGACGAATTCTTCAAAAAAGGGGGATTACTAATTTTCATTTCTTTATTCATTAAAATTTTTTTCACATTTATATTTGCCATGTGTAATGTCACACTTTGGGTTAAATGCCCCCCCCCCCTAGATCCCCCTGACAGTATGACGCAGTTTTTGAATGACCCCTAAAAGAAAGTCCTGCCAACTTTAATTATTTGAGAATTTCTGTAGAATTTACAAAATATTATTATCAAGAAAAACCTAATGAAAAAATCAAGTTTGAATTTAATTTAGCACTGTCGCAAATTCTTCATTGCTCTAGATCTTGGTAAATGATGGTAATAGGAATCTATCCAGGTAAATCAATTTTTAATGATATCGAATATTTTGTTATGAATTTCATATTTCCAGGATTTTTGTGCCTAAACCATCAAAATGCAACCGGAAATGCTGCTCTTAAGGATCAAAATTTGGTCCTCAGATGGGTTCAACAAAATATTGATAAGTTTGGAGGAGATCCAAATAGTGTGACACTTATGGGCCAATCCGCCGGAGGGGTCGCTGTGGATTTTCATTCTCTGTCACGCATGTCTCGAGGTGAACAAAAAAAGCTGGAACCTTTGAAATATGACCCCTGACTTAAGCCACTTGATACTTAGCATTATGAAATTGAACACCTGACCCCACAAAATTCTCACTCTTAACCTCAGAGATTTGGCACCTTTCCTTTTCCTTTGACCTTCTGCCCTGTAAACACTCATATTTTACCATTTAAATTTGTTCCTTCGAATCTTGTCCCCTGACCCCTGATATAGTTATAAAATCCTTCCTAGACAGCGCTTATTGACCTCTTCTCTGACCGCTTTTCAAGGATATTTAATTGCAGATCAATTTTTCGAAAATGGTTTCTAATTTAAGGATTGTTTCATCGATCAATTGCAATGAGTGCTGCCGTTTTCTGTCCCTGGGCATTTCATACACCTTTGGAAGCCAAGAAGCGAGCTTTTAAACTAGGCAATTTACTTGGAGAAAATACAACCAATGTAGAAAGTTTGTTGGAAACTTTATATGAAGCTTCAGCAAAGGACATAGTGGAAAAAACGGAGAAAATTAGTTCCGTAAGAACTCTGATATACACTTGCATCGTATTTGAATAAAACTAATTTCTTGAAAAAATTAAAATCTGATAATAAATTAACAATAACTTTAAATTTCAGATTGATCCTCCGTTCAAGCCTACATTAGAGGATCCAAAAATTGCTCCAGATGAAGAAAAATTCATGACAGAATGCTACCTGACAAAATATAAAATGGGAAACTTCTACCAAGTGCCTCACTTAACGGGTTTCACGGCCTTCGAGAGTGTTGCCTTTGGCATGGGTATAAAAAATAAAACAATGAAATACTCCATTCCCGCATTAAACTCACTTTTATAGTATGTATATGAAATAACTTTCTAAATAAAAACTTTTTTTTAGGTGCGGATCGAATACATAATTTATTGAGTTACGTTTTTAAATCAGTTAGCACCGTTGCTAAAAATTTACCAATTGTTTTACCTTATTATCGAATGTCGACTGAGAAAATTGGTCATTTGCCTACTTCAGCTCTCTATACAATCATTAATGTAAGCCAACATTTTTAACAATATTTTTATAATTTATTTCCTGCCTATTTTAAAACATTTGCTATTTTATTTTCAAACTTAGGAAACATCTGATTTGATGTTCGTCGCTGGAATAGACTATAAGCAACAATTGCTCGTACAAAAAAAATCATACCCAGTTTATTATTATCGGTTGACTTTTGACACTGACGAATCTCTACACAAAGTCCTTTACAACATCAAATTGAATGGTAAGATTTCATTGATATATCATTTCGTTTTTCATAAAAAGGCTTAAAATCTCTACTTTATTTCCTTTGCATAGGGTAGGGAGGTGCATGACCGACTGGTTAACATTCATTGCTCTATAAAAAGATAATAAGACGTGCAATTCATACATGTTTTGAAATTTTGAAAATTTAACATTATTGTATATCATATTTCCACACGCATTAGTTATCTTAACAAAACAATGATTTGATCATTCAATTATTTCGAACAAAGCCATATCTCGTCTGCATTGCCCCACGTGCCGGAGCAACACCGACTTCGGTTTTTTATGAAATATAAACATCTTAGGATGTGAAAATTGTATGGCCTAATTCTTTGGTATTTTGTGAATTGGAAATTTTTCTTCGGAGCATATGCAGCAAGAATTAAAAGGTCTTTTTATTAAAAATCGTGCGATAGCGGTGGTATGGCATCTGATTCTTATATAGTGAAGTCTCAACTATTTTCTAAATTTAATCTTTTCTGAACTTGGATTAATTTCAAGTTTTAGAAATACATGATAGAATGACGTTTCATCTACCAGTAGATAAAATTTTCATGCTGTAATTATTTCAATTAATGTTGCAAACGTTACATTCTTGCGAGCGAATCTTTAATTCTTTAGTTGTCGCTCTCGTCCCAACGGGCGGTCCTGCCTAGCTCTATCCTACATATTGTATATTCTAAAGATTATTTTTAAAGATTTAAGGCCATGTGAGCGTAACATCAAAATTATTTTCACTTTTTTTTCAAAACCAACTTACGTTCACACGAAACGCGATATCGAGTTGAAAATTTGGGAAACTAAATATGAAGCACAAAGAACGTGGGTGTGATTCTAAATTTGTATAATTAGAAAACAAAATTTTGGTAAGGAATTTTTTTTGCTTTCTTCATAATTATACAAATTTAGGATGAGACCCGCGTTTCTTAGTGCTTTATATGTATTATTTTCTTAAATTTTTAACTCAATAACGCGTTTCGTGTGAACGTAAGTTAGGTTTTAAAACAATGTGAAAAAAATTTTGAGGTTACGCACACATGGCCTTGCAAGACTTTTCCTGTATTTCCTGTATTTCTATATGATGGGTGACGGACAGCTTTGCACGTCCATCTGTGCACGTCCAAGTCCAAAGGAGCCCATCTGTGCACGTCGAAATTTCGACGTGTACAGTTGCCCAAGTACTGTCTGTGCACGTGCACAGTTGTCCAAGTGACAACTGTGCACGCTGAAATTTCGACGTGCAAAGTTTTCCAAGTAACATCTGTGCACGTGCACAGTTTTCCAAGTGACAACCGTGCACGCCGAAAACTAGACGTGCACAGTTGTCACTTGGAGAACTGTGCACGTGCTCAGTTGGTAGTTGGACAACTGTGCACGTTGAAATTTCAACGTACACAGATGGGCTCCTGTGGACTTAGACGTGCACAGATGTCACATTCCTAACTGTACACGTGCACAGATGGAACGTGCCTAACTGTGCAAGTGCACAGATGTCACTTGCCCAACTGTGCACGTTTGTGTCCTTACGTAAGTGTTTATACGAGGGCGGTCCTTTATATCTGCGTATGATAAATTTTTAGCAGTTAAAAGTATTCAATCCTGGTGGAATGGAGCCTACTAACTTTTTTAAAGTTTCTTTAAAAATATTTTAAAGATTGTTTTTATGACAAAATTCATACCACATTATTATGGTATATACGAATTCGAGGAATTTAGAAAATTCAAGGCATTCCGAGAATTCAAGGAATTCAGAGAATTCGAGGAATTCAGAGAATTCAGAAAATTCAAGGATTTCTGGGAATTCAAAGAATTCAGAGAATTCAGGGAATTCCGGGAATTCAACAAATTCGAAGAATTCAGAGAATTCAAGGAATTCATAGAATTCAAGGAATTTAGACAATTCAAGGGATTTAGATAATTAAAGGAATTCAGAGAATGCAAGGAATTCAGATGATTCAAGGAATTCAAAGAATTGGAGGAATTCAGAGAATTCAAGTCATTCAAGTAATTCAGAGAATGCAAGGAATTTAATGAATTCGAGGAATTCAAAGAAATCAAGGAATTCAGAGAATTCAAGGAATTCAAAGAATTCGAGGAATTCAGAGAATTCAAGGAATTTAAAGAATTCGAGGAATTCAGAGAATTCAAGGAATTTAAAGAATTCGAGGAATTCAGAGAATTCAAGGAATTTAAAGACCTCAATACATATTTGAATTATTCACCTTTGTTTATAGAAATCCTAACCAGGCAAGACTTCGTGATAGAGGTTTACTTCTGAAAATTCAGCTGATAGAACTTGCAACATGCAGAGGTCGTTCATGATTCGGAGTTCCCGCCTGTGGAATAAGCTTCCGCCCTGTATTAGAGAGGCTCCCTGACAGTATCACTTTAGGAAGAGTTTCTTTAAATTTTCATTAGATAATACGAACTTACTACTGGACACAACACATTGGTAGTGGCTTTTCCGAACATTCTATACATTTATGGTCGGCTACTTTTGCTCCTCTTCCTATTTCCCTATATTGTAAAGTGTTAAGTTACTGTGCTTTGATACTTTCTTAGTTACAAATTGTCGCTTAAGCTCAAGTAGATTTTGATAGATTTAGTACATTTTTGTAGAACTACTTTGAGCTATTTTTATATTTTTGGTTTGTTTCTTCAATTTCTGAGTTTATTACTCACTTCTCCTTTCGTTTATAAATGTATTTTTTTTCTTTCATGTTATCAGTTTACGTTTAAGGACCTTAGATGTAAGTAAATATGTATCATATAATTTCTGTTCCTTAGAGGGCTACTTAGCCCTAGGAACTTTTTAATGAATAACAAATAGATTACAAATATTTTTTCTATCTGTGTTATTCTAAATTCACGTCGGTATTTTTCAATCTTCTCTTCTCTATCTCAATCTATACTACAATCTGTCGACGTATATCTTTCACTATATTCTTTAGAATTTCAATTTACGTCTATCTTTTACAATAATCTCTTCTCCATCTCATCCTATCCTTTATCTTTCCACGTCAATATTTTTCTATCTTTCTATGAATCTAAATTCCCGTCTATCTTTTTCTATCTCCTTGTCAATTTCAATTTACGCATATCTTTTTCAATCCTCTCTTTTCTATTGCATCCTATCCTCTATCTATCAAGGTCAATCTTTTTCTATCTATTCTTCAATATAAATTCAAGTCTATCTTTTTTAATCCCTTTTTCTGTATCTCATCCTATCCATCATATATCCACGTAAATCCCTTTCTATCCCTTTGTAATCTAAATTCAAGTCTGTGTTCGATCCTCTTTTCTCTATCTCATCTTATTATTTGTGTGTCCAAGTCAATCTTTTACTACCTCTCTATCGATCGAAACTTCCGTTTATACTTATCAACCCCCTCTTTTCTATCTTATCCATCCTTGATCTATTCATGTCATTCTTTTTTCTATCTCTGTTATTCTAAATTCCCCTCTATATTTTTCAATCTTCTCTTCTCTATCTCATCCTATACTACATCTATCGATGTCAATCTTTCAATATCTCTTCATCAACTTCAATTTACGTCAATTTTTTTATCTCTTTTCAATCTATATCCACGTCTACCTTTTTCAATCTCCTCTTCCCTACTTCATCGTATTATACATCTATCACCATCCATTTTTTTCTATCTATTTATCAATTTGAGTACACGTCTATCTTTTTCAATACCTTCTTCTCCATTTCATCCTATCCTTTATCATTCCACGTAAATATTTTTCGATATCTCTGTCAATCTAAATTCCATTCTATCTTTTTCTAACTTCTGGTCAATCTAAGCTCAAGTCTATCTTTTTCAATCCCCTTTTCTCTATCTCATCCTATCCTCCATCTATCCACGTCAATCCTTTTCCATTCCTTTTCAATCTAAATTCAAGTTATGTTGTTCAATCCGCTCTACTCTATCTCATCTTATCATTTATCTGTCCAAGCCAATCCTTTACTACCTCTCTTTCATTCTAAATTTCAGTCTATATTTTTCAATCCCCTCTTATCCATCTCATTCCATCCTTTATCTTTCGACGTCAATCCTTTACTACCGCTGTGTCATTCTAAATTTCAGTCTATCTTTATCAATCCCCTGTTTTATATCTCATCGGATCCTTTACCTATCAACGCCAATCTTCTTCTATTTCTCTGTCAATGAGAATTTTTTTCTATCTTCTTCGATTCCCTTTTCTCTATCTCATCCTATTCTTTATATATCCACATCAATCTTTTTCTATCTCTTTGTCAATAAAAAAACATCTATATTAGATTTATTTGTAAAATTTTCTGAATTGTAGAAACGAAAAATTAATTTTTTTTAAACAATGTTTGATAATTGATAATAAATAACCATTATTTGTTAATGTTTCTATAATTAGATTATTATTTTTGGTTTTGAATTCAAGGTCACAGATTCTAAGATTCTGAAAAATAAACTAGTTATTACACCAAATTTTTGGCAATCAGGATGTGAAGAATTGAAACTTCAATATCTTCTAGACCAGGTGGGCTTTTGGAATAGCAGTGATGGTATCGTCCACATATCTACAGAAAACGGTACATTGAAAGGCAAAGATTGTAAACAAGTATATTCCTGTATTTTCACCACATTATTAGCTGCAGCCGGAGAAAGGGGTGAACCCATCGCTAGGCCTGATTTTCGTCAAATGTAGTTTGAGGGAATTTTTCGTTTTTTAATGTTTTGAGCAAAAGAAATGCTATTGGTGATATGAGATGCGTTTTTACCAATTAAATTATTTAGCATTTTTGAAATAAATTTTGAAAGATTAAACGTAGGTCCATTTATAGTGGAAACAATAAATCTTAAATGGTTATCCAATTTATGAATCTTAGGAAGACCATACTCCCTCGGAGTAATTGAAAAATAATTTTTAAGCTGCTTAGCTTCAAGAAGAGATATGTAATTATTGTGATGTAAATAAGAGATTAGATTATTACATTTTTCTTGGGTTGTAGCAGTATATTCGAATTTAGAAAGTAAATATAAATCTTCATTTTGGAGAATACGAAGCATTTTTTGAAAATAATCGATTTTTGACATAGCTACCGTCACATTTCCCTATCCGCATTTGAAAAAATAACATCTGGATTGTCCAACTTGAACCTCTCAATACATTCAGTTTTGATGATATTATCACATTATTGACGGTTTTCAGGCTTGAGATTCGAAATATAATTTGGCATCATACCTCTACATATCAAACACAGGTTCAAATTTTTATATTTGCATTTTAACTATGTAAAAAATGTTCGTGAACTTCACTCTCTGTATTCTCAAATGTCTATTAATATTCTCATTCTGGAAATCAATTATATACATTTCTCTATAAATCAAACTTTGTGTAGATTACACAAAATCGAGAAGATCATTCTCAAGTTTATTTCGAAAAAATCTACGAAGTATGCCAGCTAGGCCAACCAATCAGCATTATGAAAATGTTCAGCAAGCTCTGATTCTTGTTTGTAAAAAAGCAGAGAGTCTCATCCTTCAGGGCAAAAAGTCTACTTAGCGATTTTCCACGTGAAATCCATCGAAACTATGAATGTCTTTTCAAATTTTGGTTTACATGAAAAAAAGATGCATAATGGGTTTCTACCTCAGTGTGAAGCAGAAGAGTAACATAATCCGATTCCATTTCCTCACACGGATGATTAAATAAGCGACCATTCAATGCTTTAGCTTTGATATGATTTATAATTCTCACGACAATAATCAAAGTCTCATCTTCAAAGAACATCCTATTGACCTATTCTAACCTTTGCATATTTTAAAATTCGAAGACGCTGATTGATTCTTGTGACTCACACAGAAACCTGGAACGATAACATGGTTTAGTTTTCAAAACTTTGAAAAAGTTTTAACCAAATTGAGTATTTCTGATTAAAAATGAATCCGCAATCAACGTTCTGGTTTCGAAATTGAATAGCAGTCCAATATTTTGGTTCTTTAAATTTAAACTTAAAAAATGGAAAGCCTTATAATGTTACAATATTTATTGAGAAAAATTGATTTATTTTGGATAGAATACAATTTCGAAGTTAAATATGAAAAATATAAATTTATTTTCATTTGAAATGAATATTGTACTAATTAGGTCAGAACAAAAAGAGCAACCTTATCATCGTTTATGATAGTTTCGCTATTATCTGATCTATGCGTGAAACTAGTTTAATATCGTCGACATTAACATTGAGGCAATACACATGTTTTCATGTCTATTCATATCTGTTCCTACAAATTTTAGAAAAACACTACACTAAAATAAGATGGATTTTTAGCCAAACTTTAAATTTTTAAATAAAATTTTATGTTACGAATTTGGTATATCAAGCTTTTTATAAAAATTTTATGTTATTTGAAATATAGATTTTTTTTATAAATATGAAATATTGTTTTGCATGAAAATTTGCTAGGAGCGTAATACCTTATAGCAATAAAGACAGATATCATAAAAAATGTGTTTTGAATTAGGAGTAATCAAAAATGATTTTGTTTCAAATTTGGGTCCACGAAAAGGCGATAGAAATGGTTTAAGGTTTTGTAAATATTATGTTCATTTTCCAACAAGGTGTTGTTGGATTAAATATGTAACAGGATTGTATAACTGAAAAAACTTACCTATATGATGTTCAATTCTAATTTTGTGTAGCGCCACTTCTTCAAGATCAATTATAGATGGTGAAAGTAATACATGCAACGAAATAAAAATTACCAAAAAAAGGGATTTGAATGTTTAGTCCAACGAGACTCTTTATTACATCATAAAAGGTAAAACAAAAAATTAAAATGAATATGAATACAAGAAACATATATTCTATGCTTAAAAACCTATGGGACAATTTAAAGCTGAAAACTGACTTGACCCCAAAATCGCATAAGAAAAATCCTGATTATTGTCTACGACCGGAAGGTCGTAAAATCTTGAGAAATTTTGTGAATCTGCAGTAAAAACCAGCTGTTTTTCTAATAATATCTATATCAACACCTTTCCTCTTCGCCAATGACGTCGATGCTGAAAATTACTATGAGCAGTGAACTGAACATCTAAACCAAACCTTACCAGGAAGTCCTTAACCCAACGACTCAAGGATTGTGTTCTACCAGCTCTGAATGGTTTCTTATATGAAAAAAATAATTCCTCTGTGGAATTCCTAGTAGTCTGGGTTCCTAACAAAAATGTTTCCAAGGCTGGAATGGGACAAATAATTTCGTTCTCCTTGTATCGAGGAACAATCAGTAGAAGTGGTTTTCTGTTCGACGCGGAAGTCTTAATCTTATCGGTTATCTTAATGTCAAAAATGTCATGCTTGACCAGAATAGTATTAATCTTAATCACGGAGAGAGCTTGAATGCGCTGACCCGTAATCAGAGCCATTGGGGTAACTAACTTCTTTGACAAAATTTCTAATGACATTGTATCATGTTTGCCTAACTGAGACAAGGTGTCCAAAACGATTCGTGGGTCCCATGTCTAATCAAATCAATAGATTTACGCTGGCAAAATGCCTACCATTTCTTAAAGGCCAAATCATACTGTTTAATCGAGGACTCGCTTCATGAAGAAAACAAGATATCTATTGATCCCAAGGGTACTTCCCTCCGTTCAAAACCTGTTCGGATAGCACCGCGGCAACCAGGGCCCTATTTAGAGAAAATAGCAAATTAGTATTTGGATTCACAATCACAAGTTCTCCCACTAGCATGGAAGAAAATAGAGGGAACCAAGCTTGGGTTCGCCATTGTGTAACCACTAATATCCCCCTAGAGCCCTCGTACTCAATCTTCTGAGTCACTCTCAATATGATGGAGAACGAAACATATTTATCCATGAAACTCTGAAAGCATCTACCAGGGGTGTTAGTTGAAATTTTCCGGTTTTTTAAATTAAGAAAACACTTAATCCTCGAGGCAATCTCAAAAAATTTGTATTCAAAGTATTGACCATTTCACGAATGGTTTTTCGATTTTGCCTATCCATTTGCCTATCGTTCAGTTGGTGTGGTACCCATTTTTAATACTTTTGGATTTTACCCATGGCTTTTAAACGTTGGAAAATTGCTCCTCGGGTCACATTTAGTGTTCGTGCCAATTGTTATTGCGATTGGGTTGAGTCTTCATTCAATAGCGCCTGCAATTCCTCGTCTTAAAACTCTTTCGCTGCACCAGGATGTTCATTAGCTATTAAATCGAAATCTCCACTTTTAAATTGACGTAACCATGTCTCACATATTCTAATCACTGGACCATGTTCATCATAACCTTCTACCAGCAATAGATACATTTCTCTAGCGACATCTATGAGTAAAACCGGCAAATTTCAACTATATGAATCTCTAAACCGTGAAATATATTTTTCGTCTTTCGACTTGCAAATAAGTCAATCTCAGGTTTTCCAAGAGAATTGACAATCCTCTTAAAAAATTTTGGATACAAGGAGTATTTAGTCTCTGGCTCCAATCTACGGGATTCATGATCTGCTTCTGTATTATCCTTGGATTTAATATACGATGCGAATACCAAAATATTTCCTTTTTTAACACCAACACCAAAGGGAGCGCGCGATTTGATTAAGATTATTATAGGAAATTGCAACCGTATTATCAATGCGTAGTAATATATTACAACCTTCAAGATATGAATTAAAGCAATTTAAAACCGAAAAAACAGCCTTCAATTTCAGAACATAAATTGGTAATTGGCACTCTTCGTTAATACAAAAACCATGAGATCTAACTCCATCACGGGCAATGTTCCACCCTATTAGAGAGGCATCTGAGAACATTTCAAGAGAATATTCCACCGAATGTATAGAGTTTGTAGCCCCGAAAGTATTTTCAAGCCACCAAAGTAAATTGCGCCTTAGATTTCTTGATAAAAACATCTTAATGTCATAATTATCACCATTTGACTTTAAGGCCCACAATTTCTTGCACTCCAGGACTTTCATATGATCCCAACTGTACCTGATAGCAGGACAGCAAGAGACTGAATATCTTGAAAACTCAATGAAAACGCGAATCTCACACTTCCTGGTATTCAAACATTTATTCGCTAATTGGTTAACATTCTCTTTTTTACTAATGGGTAGTTCCATAATCATGTTAATTAAGTCGAAAATAAATCCTGGAAAGTTGCAAAACATACTTGGAGAAAATTTGCTCTTTTCCTTATTAATAACGAATCCGAACTTCTCCAAAAAATCACAAGTCAATCGAACTGCTTCTTCACACTCGCCGTAAGAATCTCAAACAATCAAGAAATCATCTGAATAAATTACACAACGAATTCCCTGATTTAAAAAAAAAATTATCAAGGGTTTCATAATTTTGTTAAAAACGAAAGGAGCCATGGAGAGTCCAAAAGGGAGACAGTTAAATTCATATAAGATGTTACTAAACCGAAAACAACTAGTAGATTTTGGAGCGAGAAAAACATCCAAAATAAATTCCTGATTAGACCAATAACATACGGGAACTGCTCCTTTCTCCTTCAACTGGTCAGTCATTTCTGAAACAACTTTAAACTCTGAACTTGACTACTCTCTCTCTGAAAACAAATCCATCTGAAAAACCTGAGATTTGAAAGGAATTTTATAACCTTCCATCCAAGATAATATTATTTTATTTGATGTTGATTCCTTCCAAGTACAAATAAATTTAGCGAGTCTACCCGCTAGCTTACCTACTTTGAGAAAGGACTTCTTCTCTGTGGATGTTCCTGCTTCCGATTGGGTCTGCGGTTGTTCTTCGGTTTCTCTATATGAAACATTCAGATTTGATGAAATCAAGTTTGTTCTTATATTGGACTCATCGTGATGAAGGTCACAGTAACATCCCGAGCGTTCAGGAGCTCATTTAGACCTTACCCCACAGCTGCCAGAGACGCTTTAAATTTGAGCTGCTTCTCCGAAATTTTGTCGTTTCTCTTAATTGCCGACTCAAGATCTAACTTAATCCACAATTCTTCAATTCCAGGATTCAATGTTGCAGGTTCGATGTCCGAACAGTTTGATAAAGGCGGATATTTAGACACTAATTTTTCCAAATCCTCTTTAGGGAGACCTTGTTCGAAGATGTCGCTCCAACGGCCCGCCGCTTGCTCTCGAATGGGCTCTGACAATATTTTTCTTGAATAATACGAGATCCAGTAGCTTTTATCACACCCTCCTTCAAAACAAATTCGTCCCGAGTTGCAGCTGTCTCTTAAGTTGCCGCTGAAGATGCAGGCGAGACTACGTTTTCCTTAGTATAGAATTGCCGTGTTTTTTGGAGCATCTGTTTTTTCTTGTGGAACTGCCATCAAATCTGCTGAAGCCAAAAAGTCTACGAAGCCCACATCACGAGAGCGATCATCCCTGCGTTTAAGATCCTTTCGCTGATTATCGGATCCAGATCTTGCTGAAGGCGAGTCAGGGGAGTGATTGGATTCTGAAGAACTATACTGCCCTGAAGCATGACCGGAGGTTAGGTTCTAACCTAAAAACACGGCCCACATGCACAAAATGTTTTATTTAATCAGAGTGTTAAAACTCCCATCCGTTTCGGATTCTGACATCTCTTGGCAAAAGTGATTACTTAAACCAAAAAGAACTCCGACAGAAAATTCTTTACAAGAATTGTTCAAGGTCATAACTTCTTTAGGAGACAAAAAGGCTTCCGGCATGTGAAGCTAGTTCCTATAGCCATAACAATCTTTTATAGGTTAGATCCTGAAGATGGAAACCTAAGGATCTATCAATCGCACTCATCTCATATCTGACAACAATGAAATATAGGTTTTGGTCACTTGCTGCGCTTGCGATATTTCCTCTTATAGTTCTGCTTCAATCCTTCCTCCAGCAATCGACGAAACTCTCTTTTGAAATAGAAATAGTCGGATTCCAATGAATGTTTTCTTCTCCTTTTTTTTATTACCCATTTCTCCACTTTTGGTTAGGATGAAAAGTGAAAACGTGTATGAACTCTGATACACAATAATAATACACCAATTGATCTTGAAGAAGTGGCGCGAAATACAATTGATAATTTTGCATTTCATTTGAAAAGTAATGTTGAAATTCACTTGAGGTATTGAATGTCTACTATGATTTTTTGATACAAAATATAAAAGGTAGCGGATTAGGGTGGTAATTCTAGAGTTTTCATCAAAGAACAAAAAGAAAATAAATAACGCAAAATATCCAAAATATTTGAACAATTTTATTCCTCCTTCCTTAACTCTAAAACAAAAAAATATAGGATTGAGATTGATGTACTTATATATAAAAATTCAATTCTTTCAAGCCCTCAGTATGCTCAATTTATTTCCGTCAGTTTTGATTGAAAACCAATAAGGGTTATTCTTCATCTTGTACGAGAACGTCCTCTTCTATTTAAATTCGGAAATCCTACAATTCCGTAGGCGATTTTTGGAACTTGCATGATACCTGGTATAATATTACATTCTTATAATGAGAAGCTATTGATTTTATGTGAAAAATGACTTTCGTGGATTCAATCAAATGTCGACGTTCTGAGGCACCCTGAGTCGGAAAAAATAGTTTTTCCGTCGGTGTCTGTCTGGCTGTCTGTCTGTCGCCGTCATCGTCTGTATACCGGATAACTTTTGAAAGACTAATTGGATTGGATTGTGCTTTGGCACACAGTTTCAGGGACCAAAAAGAAAGATCGAGTTCGTTAACCAGCTATTTTGGATAGAAATTCGAAAAGTAGGAGCATTTTCAAAATTTTTCAGACAATTTTTTTTTTTAATTAGAAATTCCATGGACGGCTATTAAAACAATTTATCCGTATGACTTTTTTCGATAAAAGGAAAATTGGCAGAGTTATACCATTTCCAAAATCCCCCCAGAAAAGCAAAAATTAACATTTCAAGCCAAATAAAGCGTGATATGAAACAAACTCAAGAGAATAAAAACGTTACTTTTTGATAGCCCTACAAGATTATTATGACTGTACTGATTTTATGTGAAAAATGACTTTCGTGGATTCAATCAAACGTCGACGTTTTGAGGCACCCTGAGTCACAAAAAATAGTTTTTACGTCGGTGTCTGTCTGGCAGTCTGTCTGTCACCGTCTGTACATCGGATAACTTTTGAAAGACTAATCGGATTGGATTGTGCTTTGGCATACAGTGTCAGGGATCAAAAATAAAGATCCAGTTCGTTAACCAGCTATTTTGGATAAAAATTCAAAAAGGTAGAGCATTTTCAAACATTTTCAGATCATTTTTTTCAAAATTTATAAATTTTATGGACGGCTATCCGTTTTAAGGCCCCCTGAGACATAAAAAATAGTTTTTACGTCAGTGTCTGTCTCTCTGACGTCGTCGTGGTCGTCTGTATACAGCGTAACTTTTGAAAGACTATCAGAACAACCTTTTGAATTTTCATGAAAATTCGAAAATTTAAATTTTGATCGCACAACAAATAATAAACAGTCAAAAATTCCATTTTCTGGTCAAACTATGCAAGGTACAGAAAAAAATGAATCAACAAAAATTGTTACCTCAAAAAGGAGCACAAATTTTTCATGAATTATTTTTTAATGAGACGCGTAGTTTCTGTTTTATTCGTAAAAAAACATTAAAAATTGAAAAATTAAATTTTGGAACAAACGACCCATGCTATGAAAAAGATTGAAAACTCATCCAAATTTGTCATCAACAATATTTTTATATGACGCGTAGTTTTAGCTTTAATCGTAAAAGATAAAATTCAAAGTAAAAACAATTTTTTTTTTGAAAAGTGACACAAAGTACGAAAAAAAATTACTCGACAAAAGTTGTTCACCCAGAAAGGATATACAAATTTGTTATTAGTAATTTTTAGATAGGACGTGTAGACTTTCTTTTAGTCGCAACAAATAAGATTGAAAATTAAGAAGTTACATTTTTCGAAAAACGACCAAGAGACGAAAAAAATGACAAAAAAAGTTGCTCTACCAAAGAATATCTTCAAATATGTTATAAACTCTTGCTATGAAAATATATTGTAAATAAAAAAATTAGCTTTTTGGAAAAAAGGATACAAGCTACAATAACATTTTATTCAACAAAATTTTTCGCCTAAATTATATCTACAAATTCGCTATGAAGCGTATTTTAAAAATATCATTAAAAATGAATTAAAATTATGGAAAGACGACACAAGTTGCAATAAAATGTTTAGTAACATTTTTTTAAAATACGATACGCTTTTTTTAAACTATAAGAATAAGCCAATGAAAATACGTACCTTTAAATGCCAAAGCATGTTATGAATTGTAATTGAACAGTTCGCATTTTTGATAAAATCGAGTGCGGAGCACGAGACACGCGATGAGAATGTGTTCGTTAGAGCCGAAGAAGCTTTAACAAAAGAGAATTCACAATCTGAGAGACTGTGAGTTTAAAATTCGAAATCTTTCAATGATTTATATAAAACTAAATTATTCAAAAGCAATGAAAAGTAAATATTTTGAATTACAAAGTAATCCATAATCAATAATGTTGTGGTCTTCAAATTTCAAAGCAGTCGAATAATTTGATGCTTTGAATTAAAAATTAAAAAATTGAAGGCTTTCGATGGTTGATAAATTATTTTTTGTATTAATTTGAGATAATTATCCAAAGAATTCATTTCGTTGGAAGTGAAAGCAACTTTATTATCATTTCCGATAGCTTTTTTATTATCTGTTCATTATTTAAGATGCTTATTACAATTTTAAAACAATTCTACAAACTGAGTGTCCACATATTAAGTGGCGGTAGTGTTACTTGCATGAATGATTTGAAAAATGTGTTTTAAATTACAGGGAAAAGAAAGGATTAAAATAAATCATTAAAAATATTCAAATCTTTTTATTCCGCCTTCAATCTTTATTACTCTAAAACAAAAATCATTTAAGTGTCCTGCAGTAGAAATAGCAACAAACATTTTTTATTTTATTCATTTTCCGTGACCGTTCTAAATTTTTCTTTCAGTTATAAAAAAAATCTCACACCTAGAAAATCAGTCATGATGATAAAACAACAGTTGAGTTCTCAACTCAAAAAGATAAATTTTGACCCAAAAATGGAAGAATTAAATTTTCATTTGAAAATACTAATTTTCAAACAAGAAAAAAGGATTGAAAAAAAACAGTTAAATTTTCAACCAAAGTGAAGAATTTTCGATTGAAAGAAATGCATTTTCAACAAAGTGTGATAGTTGATATTTCCACCAAAAACTAGTTGAATTTTTAATCAAAAACAATTTGACTAAACCAAAAACTACGAATATTTAACAAATTAGTTGAATCCTCAAAAAAATAAAATGATTTTCAAATTAAAAACAGAAGTTTGAACAAAAGAGGTAGACTTTCAAACAAGAAAGATTTTTCAGTCAACAAAGAAAAAAATTTCAACAAAAATCTTGAATTTTCAAGCCAATAGCCATATAGTTGAATTTTTTGTGAAACTTTTCAGTTTACATTCTGAAAATATGTATTTTCAGCGAACAACATTAATTTTCAACTCAAAAATATAAATTTTCTACTAAAATAAATGAATTTAAAAAAAAAAACATAAATTTTCAAGGACAGAATGGAATAGTTAAATTTTCGATTTGAAAAAATAGTTTCCTACTAAAGAAAAAACTTTTAATAAAATAGTTACTTTTACAAATGCACAAATGAATTTTGGCAAAAATAAATTTTCAACCAAAATAAAATAACTTTTAACGAAATAATTAAAATTTCAATGAGAGAAATTAAGTTTTAACCGAAAATAGACAGATAAATTTTCAGTAAATAAAATAAATGATCAACTAAATAAAATTATTTTTCTACGAAATAGTTCAATTTTCAAACAAGAAAATAAATTTTCTACAAAAATGTAAAGTGTTAATTTCCGGTTCAAAAAATTAATTAAAAAAAAGTTAATTTTGAACAAAATAGATGAATTTTTAACCCGGAAGAGTAATTTTCTATCAAAAATGCCCATTTCCAACCAAAAATAGAATAATTAAATTTCCGGTTAAAAATTACTTTTTAATAAAAAAAATAACTTTGCACAAAGAAATGAATTATTAACCAAACAGGATTAATTTTGATTGAAATGCATATTCCTTGACTATATCCCTGCCTAGTTTTAAATTTTCCGACACAACATGTGCAGTGAATAATAATAAAAAATTATAAATTCAAAGAAAAATATTTCGCTCAATTTAAAGTTTTTGGAATATACTCAAAAAACAGTTTTTATAATTAAGTCACAAGCACACATTTTTAATAAAACTGAATATTTCGAAACTCAATTTTTATTGAGTGAAGCAAAAATTGTAACTAGATAATTTTCTTATTTTTTTACTAGTAATTATCACCTAAAGAAATTAACAATATGCAAATCTTCATATTGAATTTTATTCCACAACAAAATACATGGTTCATTTTACAAATAGTTTCAAACATTGGATTAATTGAGGACGATGCTGAGCTCACAATTTAGATTCTCTACAAATTCTGATAGGTTTTGTTTCTGAAGTATATTTTTGATTTAATGAAGAATTTCGGAAAAAAAATTTTTTATATCAGATCTGCAAAAAATGGATTGCGATTGTTGTTGGCCAACTAAGGGTCATTTCCGATGTAATTTTCTGCTTAGAATCCGAATTCGAGGTCAGAATTTTTCCAGCGCGTCAGGTTTTTGATATACCCTAACCTAAATGTGCGAAAAATGCGATTTTCTGATATATTTGAGCTTATGTTACATAGCGAAAAACTTTTTTTTTTGAAATCGGGTCATGCCATCTGAAAGTAAAACTCGCAAGCTTTAAAGAGCTTTTTTGAAATTGAAGATACCATTTTTCCTCGCAGAGATATCTTTCAATGAAATTTAGCCAATCAGGAGGCTTTCCCCTTCCATACGCGACGCTTGCGCAGTTGAAAAAGTCGTGGCCCGTTAATATCACTGTAACGCAGGTTCGTGCAGTGACGTTACCGGACCGACACTTTTTCAACTGCGCAAGCGTTGCGTATGGAAGGGGAAAGCCTCCTTATTGGCTAAGCTTCATTGAAGGAAATCTCTGCGAAGAAAAATGATATCTTTAATTTCGAAAAAGCTTTTTAAAGCTTAAGAGTTGTACTTTCATATGGATTGACCTGATTTTAGAAAAAAAGTTTTTCACGATGTAACATCAGGTCAAATATACCAAAAAACCGCATTTTTCGCACATTTAGGTTACAATATCTCAAAAACCTGACGTGCTGGGAAAATTATGACTTCGGATTCGGATTCCACGCAGAAAATGACAACGGAAATGACCCTCAGTTAGACAACAACAAACGCAATCCATTTTTTCCAAATCTGCGATTTGGTGCAACGAGATCTTTAGAGTAGAAAATTAAATATAAGAGAATCTTGAACAAATCTGAATTACTTTTTCGAAGTCTTCGTATTTATACACTTTAAACTAACCTAGATACGTCTGCAGCCGAATTTTTATTGAAGTGCTCGCATTTGCTTGGCCAAGGGAGAGGAAAACTGCAGAAAACCTTTCCCGAGCACAGCCGGTTACATTTATCTTTTATATAAGAGGAAAGTGTTTTCTCCAGAAGTTCACTCGATCAGTAAAGTAATCTTGCTGAATACTCACAGATGGATTATTATTTTGTAAAATATTTCCAATCTCAAGGAAAGTTCTGTTTTCTGCAAAAGGCTGCCAAATATTAGGATCAGCCCACTGATCAGAAGTTGGTTTTCTGAAAAAAAAATTGACACACAGTGAGCATTTAGTGGAAATTTGAATCTTTACATAGAAAAAGTTGATATAAACATTCGAACATAATAAAAAAATGTCTATAGTAATGGTAATATTCACCCATTTATTGCAAAAGATGTCCACAAATCTATCATTAAATGAATGACAGAGTCATCTTTTTTAGTCAAGGACTTTGGTGGAACTTGAGGGAAAATGTATAAAATATCATCGGCATGAGGAATGCCGAAAGTTTTGTTTTTCCTTTTTTTCTGGCCACGATAAGTAAACAAATAATAATATACAGAATTGTTTGACATTTTGGCCAACTTATCAAGCACGGCAATTTGCGGATATAAAAATCCACTATCACCTATAAATTTGGTCAGTTCCTTCCTAAGCTGTGTTAAGAATTTAAAAATTAGTTATGAACAAATTAAATTCAGTTTGCTTAATTATGTCATCAACTTGTCTAATATTGAAACCGAATCCATTTCAAATCAAAAAGGTAGGTATCCTTCCAACCGTATAATCGCTTGGTGACATAATGTTGTTTTTTTATAAAAAAATTAGGCGATTTGAGGAAAAATAGGAATTTTCGAATTTTCATAACAAATGACAGATTCGACATAATATTAAAAAAAAATTTGCTTGATAAAAAGAAGTTATACAAAAAATGTCTCTTACTATTTTATGCTATCTTGCATTGTTTGGGTAAAAATAAAAAAGTAAAATTTTTTGCGGAAAAAATAATGTTCGTGGCCCCAAAAAGACTGGTTTGGCCTGCATAAAACTCAAATATCAAACATCAAACATAAAAATTCAAAGGCTTCTAAGAAAAGCCTAAAAATAATCAGATTTTTTTTCTTGAATCGGAAAAATATTTGTCGCCTAATTCCCACTATAAACAACACATTAACAAGGCAGTGTACAATTACAAAGTTATTTGAGAAAAAATTCTTACCATTTTTGGACGAGAAGAATTGATTTTTCCATTAAAATAATAATCTTTAACTATTTCTGTGAACTTCGATACGTCTACAGGTATTGGATAACGATCAGCAGTTAAATTGATGATATTTTCAGCAACGTGACTCATTGATTCCAATGTTGAGTTTGTATAAAATGCTATGTTAAATAAAAAACTCTTTGAGAAATAAAAAATCTTATTACTTGCATAAAAGCAGAAAGAAATGCGTCAAGTGCAATAGTATCGTTGCCCAAATTGTATTATCTCATATTATTGCTATAAGCTACATTTATTATAAAAATTCCTTGGAAATCGTTGAATATTAAGAAGTTATCAAAACAGCCTTGCAGAATTTGCTGTTTTTCAA
The DNA here is from genome assembly GCA_011634705.1 of Andricus grossulariae. NCBI lineage: Eukaryota > Metazoa > Arthropoda > Insecta > Hymenoptera > Cynipidae > Andricus > Andricus grossulariae. The sequence goes on along the minus strand of JAABKJ010007545.1, from coordinate 104,724,264 downwards.
AAAATAAACAATAAATTATACCTTTTTCCTTCTTTAATAAATGAAACCTTTTCAATTATGCCTTTTTTAAACAAGGGGCACTTTCAAATTGTGGGATATCCACTGAACAAGGAAAACTCACGTAGAGTAACTAAGAGGCCTTCATCAGCAACGTTACCACTGATGACAGGATAATTTTTCATTTTATTTTGTTTCACCAAGTTTTCAGGACTATCAGTCAAAAATGCTTCTTTTGACTCTGGCTCATCTGTCGGCATCCAGTATAATGCAGGAAAATCAAACATTCGGAATAACAACGCAGTCAGTAATTTTTCAGCACTCTGTTCTCTTAAACATTTGACAACATCAGTAGAATTAATCATGGAACAGCCCAATTTTTTCGCAAGTTGATCTACGTAAGGTTTAAACAGACTTCTTTTTCGATAAGACCAAGGTGCTAACACGCTTCCACTTTCAATAATATATTGATGAAACAATCCTAAAAGAATATGAGAGACATATTAATAAAGAAAATATTGGAGTCTACCTTGCCAGATGAGTAGATTATAACAATTTACATTAATCTTGCGATCAAATATAATTTTGGAATCTAAAAACTTCGAATAACACTGCATTTTTGTTTGTCAACCAAAATTTAGACTTCTACGCGTCTCATATAATGATAAAAAGCGGGAAAGGGGTGCTTGATATTTCTCACTAAAACCCATTATGTTTTTTATTTCTTGTTTCAAAATACTCATTTATAGTGATTTGAAATTGTTTTGCAATATTCGAGGGAATTGTCAATTGATTTTAGTAGTTTGGAAGGAATTAATTGATTAATTAAGAAAGGGATTAATTTAATGACTTTCACAGATGGGAACATTTGAACTCCTATCTAATATAACGCTGCTGAAGACTGGTGACATTCTTAGCATAAAACATCAACCAATTGTGACTCTCGGTTTCGAAATCTGGTCAGGAGTAGGTAGCGAATCACATGGTAGTCAAGGGGTCGGTTTGATTATGAATGAAAAAGCAAGACATCAAAACACATGAAAGTTTCGCCGACCTGTCGTTGTGATTTCGTCGTGTCCTGTGACCACCCATCTCACGGTTGTGAAACGTGACCATGAATGGGATTTACCGCGGTCCTACTGGGAGCCGATGTAATTTTTTAAATGACAGTTGCTCCCTGTGGGACCCTGCGGTGGTTGTTAACCTTTAGTTTTTAATTATATATATATATATAAATCTGTTAATTGAACAATTATCTTAGTCCATCCATCTGGAACTTTTGATTCAAGTCACGGTTGTATACACAGGTCCGGGGGTTATCGCGGTGGGGGAAGTTCCCTAACGTAAGCCAAAAAGGTTCTCGAACTGGTCACTGAGTACAGTGGCGTCTGTGTCGAGCTGAGTAGGATTTGAAAACGTGAAGTCAATTTCTAACCTCAAAGTCTCAACGAACCGAATCGTGAAGTGGTCTATGTGAAGAATAAAAAAAATAATGAAAAAATGCCGTCTGCTTACTATGTGTACTGAAGTGCGAAAATAATTCTAAATTTAAAGGCAACAGGGACAGCTTTTAAAGTGCCAAGTAATCCTGATTTACGAATAAAATGGGAATAATGTGTGCCCGACGTGAATTTTTGTTCTCCACGGCACATATATGTGAATGCCATTTTTCGGAGGATATTTTCAGAGAGAATTTAAAATGTGATACTGCAGGGCGAATTATTTATCGTGTTCTGTTAAAATATCCTAGTTTGCAAAAAGTTTTCAAATATTTCAAGTTGAACAGCCCTTTTTTCTATACTCTACTACTGCGCCACTACCATGTGGGTTCTCGGACTTGTGTATACAAACGTGCTCCAAGTTAACTCCAAAATTAATTTCTGTTTAGAAAACCCTTCTGAGAGGTCCATAGTCATGCTCTAAAATTTCCCGAACAGATCAGTTGCCAATGACAAGGATTCAGTTTTTCGAAATAAGTCGCTCCAAGATGAATCTACATTGAAGACGCCGGATAATAAAATGTGAAAATGGTCTGTTTTGGAAATGGTTGAAATTTTATCGCTGAACATGTAGAAAACAAGCTATTTAAAAAAAAAACACGAGTCTCAAATTTTCGGCTAAAAAATTATAAAAAATGAGGATTTTCTGAAAGTCATAAATCGAAAATCAATGGGACTAGACATTTTATACCTGCTACAATTGCGCTTTTGATCAAAAATTATATTCCAATACGATGAGCCTTGAAAGAAAATATTAAGCCTACAAATTAATTCTCGGCCCCCAACTTCTACTGATTATAAATGCAATTTGAATTTTATTAACACCCACGACACGTACATTCTTTATCGCCATGTTTTAGCTTTAAATCGAGCTATCAAAGTGCATACTACTACGTACACAACCCAAAATATCAGTGAAGACGCGATGTTGTTCGAAAAGGAATATTTGAGGCACTGCCTTCCAGCGGTTTCGTGAAGGAAATTTTAACCTACAAGATGATGAGCGCCCTGGACAAAAAAATTCAATCTGCAATTCGACAATTGCCAGAAAAATGGCAAAAATGTATCCAAAGTGAAGGAGATTACTTTGTTGTTCGAGTTTGTATTTTTTTTTAATGCATTATAGACCAATCGATACGAAAAAGGCCGAGAATTAATTTGTAGACCTAATACGCAACTTACAGCGAAAGATGGACAAAATCTACCTGGCGCACTCTATACTGAGTATATATATTTTGTACAGAGTTAGTATAGAGTGCGCCAGTTACGTGTTTTCTATTTCTCACCGTGAGTTGCGTATTTTCTTTTAGGACCCATCGATATAATTCGCTGATTGTGTTGACATTTTACTGATAAATTACCATATTTTACCGAAAATGTTTAGATACCTTAGGGATCGTTCATAAACTACGTTACACGTACTTCTTTAGTTCAAATAAAAATGAGAATATACCTTCCGTGAAGTGAAAAAGGATACAACGGTATAAACAACAGAAAAACGCGTAACTTAGTATATAAAAGATCCATTAAAAGACACCGCAAAAAAATGTGAAAGGATCTTGATAAGCTAGCAAAGCCGTTTCATCTGCGAGAAAGCCAGCAACGTCGATTCTTCATCTCCGAAACTCCATTCCGAATGAGTGCAAGAGATCACACGCTTTTGACGACTTTGTTATGCTACAATTCATGCATTATTGTTTTTTTTTACCTGATCGTAATGATTCATCCTTTTTGATTAACCTTCAGATGGCCGGAAAGCTGATATATCGGCTCTGAAGGAAAATCAGTATTTTTCTGTAAGAAACAAGACCCCGGGGGCTTCTGAGGTCGCTGATCACGAATCTGGGGTCAGATTTGAAAAACTGACGTCAGGGGTTCCCCAACTCTCCCCCAAATGCCCCGAATTTTTGATATTCCTAAATCTCGGTGAAAACGTGACCCGGGGTTGGTGGGGTCGCTAATTTTGATAAAAAAATTCGGGCATTTGGGGGAGAGTTGGGGGACCCCTGAAGTGCATTTTTCGAATATGACCCCAGATTCGTGACCAGCGACGCCAAAAACCCCCGGGGTCAGGTTTTCACCGAGTTTCGGAAATATCGAAAAATTGGGGAATCTAGGGGAGGGGTTTGTGGGCCCCCTGAGGTGAATTTTTCAAATCTGAACCCAGATTCGTGATCAGCGATCCCAAAAACCCGTGGGCCCACGTTTTCACCGAGTTTTGGGAATATCGAAAAATTGGGGCATTTTGGAGGGGGAGGGAGGGCTGAAGTGAATTTTTCAAATCTGACCCCAGATTCGTGATCAGCTACCCCAATAACTCCCAGGGTCATGTTTTCACCGAGTTTCGGGAATATCGAAAAATAGGGTCATTTTTGAGGGGGAGGGGGGCTGACGTGCATTTTTCAAATCTGACCCCAAATTCATGGTCAGCGACCCCAAAACCTCTGGGGTCACGTTTTCTCCGAGTTTCGGAAGTACCGAAAATTGGGGCATGGGGGGGGGGCTGACGTGAATTTTTCAAATCTGACCCCAGATTGGAGATCAACGACCCCAAAAAACCCCGGGGTGATTTTTTTTAGCCGATATATCGGCTCGGCCTGTGACATGAACTTTGTATACAGTTGATACATGATACAAGAAACAAATTAAGACACTTGTAAAGGATGGGTTGATACCTTAAATCCCGACCACCTGAAGGGTAATCGCAAATTCGTTAAGCTTGTCTGATTGATTTATTTATTCGCATTTTTCATGATTTTACCGAGTTTTCTTTTACTCATGATTTTAATATTTACTAAAAAAATTCTCATGATTTTTATTTGTGATTGATATTCTCCTAAATGTGTCTGGGCATTGTTGATAGATTTTTGTATGCTGATTCCAAATTTAGCGGCGATAATGCTCCATCAAGGCAAGATATATTAAAAGCCTGAAGCTTCGATTACAACTTCAGATAAAGACAAGTAGAAGACTTGAATGTAGACCCGTTGGTAACTGTGCTTTTAGTCGAAGCTTAAAGCTGTCATTGCAGCTCAAGTAGAAGGTTCTATCACCTTTCGTTAATTTTTTTAAGACACTCACATACAGCCAAAAACGCGATTTTTGACTTTTTAACCCAGTTTTTCTCATAAGCTGGACGCGATGGCACACTTTTGTTCTTTCGTACTTGTATTTACTGACTCATTACTCACGCTCCACCTGCTTGATCAGATCTTTCAATTTCTTCTGTTTATATCGAAGTCAAATCTGAACGATTCTAGCATTTTCAGTAATTTGTTTTTGTTTCTCAAATCGAAAATACCCTAAATTTGTTGCATTAAATATCACACTCAGAGAAATGGTTGGCTGGCACATCTATTTTTTGTTGGTTAAGCAATAGTTGTTCAGAACGTCTGTTCAGATTTACAGACCAGCCAAGTCTGTTGGACGCAGAGACCATTCTTAATTGTTGCGTATTCGTTGATCACTGCAGCAATGCATTGGAACCTTTAACTATCGAATAGTTAGCACAGCCAACTAGTTATTGCCAGTGGTCCCAAACGGTGCTCCCTGATCTATTGCGCTTGCGTCAGGGAGACACTTTTGAGCCGTTGGCAGAAACAGCATGCAAGACTCAAGAGATTATGATCTGTGTTGCTTTATGTTGCTTTGTCGATATCTCGAGCATTCATGTCGTGTGCTGTGATTTTTTTAATTATACCAAACCTATTTTACCTAGATGCGGCAAGGGCCAGGAGTGGGGACCCTGAAAATATATAGCTAACTATTTTTCGCCTGTATCGAGGTGCTGCCCTCTACAACTTTTCATTGTTTCCATAGGAACCGCGTCCAAGCGCGTGAATGTATCACCGTCAATGATTAGCATGAGTGAGCCCACGAATATCCAGGAAGAACTATGACTTGAATTATGTACTTCGTGAATGAGCAGAAGATTTAGAGTTTAGAGAATCAATGGATACAAAAAAATGGAATTTTATACTGCAGTAAAATATTAAATTTACGTAGATCAGCATATATATAGATTTTTTACCTGAAATGTTTAATTGAATTAAATTTTCATTTTTCAGGAGAAAAAAACCTTCTCAAAAATCGAATTCTTAAACAAAAATGAGAAAGTACATTCCAGATTTGATGGAGTTCTACAGATCTCAATAAACAAAATTTAAAAAAAGTTAATACTTTTCGAGATACATAGCGTCAAAAATCGACTGCGGTCAAAACCGTGTAAGCCCATCGAAATTTTAATTTTTTTTAATTGTTTTTTTAGGCTGAATTTTTAATAGCATAAATAAATGATTATGTAAGTAATTATATACGAATTAGCCTAACTAATACAAATTATAATTATACGAAAATAAATGATCGATTGCTTCTTGGTTTCAACCGTGGAGTTACAAAAGTATCTTTTTTCTAACATATATAACAAATTTTGTAAGACACATAAATATAGTGTATAAGGTTATTAAACAATAAGACATTACACAGTGTATCGGAAGGTTGTTTGCGGCTCGGTGGTTCGCAAAAGACTGACTGCTCGTCGGGCCTTAGGGCCTTACGGCGCTAGTGTCGCATCACTTAGAAATCTGAATTCCCTACAACTCGTCCAGCCTGACAGATAGTTTGACTCAAACTAATACTCAAAAGTAACTTAAACTAAATCACCGCACAAGAAATAATCGCAATAAACATGACATATTGTAGAAATAAGGTCGTCGTACCAAGGTTTCATATTACATGATTCCCATGTACCTATGTATGGTTTTTGAGTAACCTGAAAATTCTCGACATCACATAGTCACCTAACTGGTATTTTCGTGGATCTTTGCGTTTTTTGTCAAAATAAGCCTTATTATATTCCTGAGACTCTATTTTTCTCAACCCCTTCGGACCTAACCTTTTCGAGGTCACGGGCCTCATCGCTGTCTTTGACTTGCTCCAAATAATCCGCCACAGGATCAATCACAGAACCACGTTGGTTTACCCCGAATAATAATTTACTAGGACTTGTTCCTGTAGTGCTGCGTACGGTATTATTTAAAGCAAATTCAACGTCGGTTAACATTTTGTACCATAACTTGCTGGAAGAAGGGTCGGAGAGTTTTGCCGACATTGGAGTTATTACGCGATTGACCCTCTCCACCTGGCCATTTGCCTTAGTGGATGCTGTCGCAATCAGAACATGATTTATTTTATTTTCTTCTATAAAATCCGTAAAATCTTGCGATGTGAAGCAAGAACCACGGTCAGAAAAAATGGTTCGCGGCCTACTGTAACTTCGGAAATAATCATTCAGACAATTAATCGCTTCTTTGGTGTCTGTACTTTTAACGGGGTACAGTTTGACAAATTTCTTGAAGGAGTCTATTACTAGAAAAACATATTGCTTAGCTGCAATTCGTTCATCAATCTGACCTAGATGATCAATATGACACGTCATAAAAGGTTTGTTACCCTTCGGTATTGGGCGGAGACAACCCTCACCCTTCCCTGTGGAAGGCGAAAATGCTATGCATTTTAAACAATTGGCGATATAATTTTTTGTTTTTTCACGAATTCCCCGAAACCAGTAGTTACTTAAAATCGATTCGGTTGTTTTCTCTGTACCAAAATGGCCCAGTTCATGGTGGTATTTTCTTAATACGTGAACTTCCATTTTCTCGGGTACATAAAATAAAATATCGTCGTTACGCTTCCTGTAAATTATACCGTTTCGCATTTAGAATGGTTTGTCCTCGGTGGTCTGAAGTCTATCTTTCAGTTCGCGGATTTTCGGATCAAGGTTTTGGCTGATAACTAAATTCGACTCAAGAGTGTTATCTTCGACAACTAATACATTAACAGCGCAGCTGAATGCATCGACATGCTTCATTTTTTCGCCAGACCTATGTTCGAATGTTCTGTCGAACATTTCTAATTCATGAGACCACGCATAAATTCGTCGATTTACATCCTTTTTATTCAACGTGAGCTTTAAAGCGTTACAATCCGTAACTATCTTAAATGCTATTCCCTGGAGATAGATTCGGAATATTCGTAGGGCATATATTACAGCTAGGGTTTCTAACTCGAAGCTGTGAAACCTACTCTCTACTTCTAAAGTTCTTTTGGAAAAATAGAATATGGGATCAAAAAGACCGTCAGATTTACGCTGCAGCAAGGCTGCACCGTAGCCTACCTTGCTAGCGTCACAATGAAGTTCGGTTTCGTCCTTAGGGTTGTAAATGCTCAATACCGGTGATTCTATTAATTTAGCTTCAAGTTTTTTCACCGCCTGAAGTTCATCTGGACCAAACTTAAAAGGGGCATTTTTTCTCAGCAAATCGTAGTGGGGCTTAGCAATGACAGAAAAGCCCTCTATGAATTTTCTGAAGTAGGAGCACAGTCCTAAGAAGCTCTGAACTTGCCTGATATTCTGGGGTAGAGGAAAATTTAGAACCGCTTTAATTCCGTGATCGGTTGGGCTGATACCTTCGGCTGAAACTTCGTATCCGAGGTACTCAATTTTAGTCTGAAGAAATTTGCATTTATCTAACCGCAACTCTAATTTATTTTCAACTATAAGCGCGAAAACTTGTTCCAAAATTATGAAATGACATTCCAAGGATTCGCTAGCTATCAGAATGTCGTCCAAATAAACGACAACGTCTCCGGATTTAATCAGCTGATCAAAGATTTTGTTAATGAATCTCTGGAATTTTGCCGGTGCAGTTTTAAGACCAAACGGCATCTTCGTATACTCAAATTGTCCGAGGGGTGTTATAAACGATGTGTACCGAATTGAATCTTCCGCCATGTCGATATGGTGGAATCCGTCTTTCATGTCAAGTAAGGTAAAATATCGTTTACCACGCAATTTATCAATTTGATCTTCTATTAGCGGAAGTGGATAATTATCTCTTAACGTAATTTTGTTTAAAAATCGATAATCTACACATAGTCTGTATTCCGAATTTTTTCTTTTAGTTAGTACTATAGGGGAGGCATAGGGAGATTCGCTTTCGCGGATAATACCTTTCAATAGCAGGTGCTCTAAAATTTTGTCTAATTTCTCTTTTTCTTCAAAAGATAATCGTCGCGGCGCGAAATAAATAGGGCGATCGTCTGTCAAGCGTGAACTTAATTCGGTTTTGACTTTTGGAAATTCCGGGCGTTTTTTATTCAGATATTCAGAAGTGAAGAGCTTTTTAACCTTTAATTGCACCTCGTGATCTAATTCCGAATTTATCTCTAGTGAAGCAGTAATTTCGGCTATCGCGACGTGTTACTAACCCTAAACGAACAAGAGCACGATTATTTATTCCATTATACTCACGTCCATCGTACGGGATCATAGTCTTAACAGGAATAAAGGATTCCTTCACAAAACTTATCGGGCTTCCTGTGTCTAGGAGAGTATCCAGGGTGAGAGAGAGGCTTGCCTCTGCGGAGTTGACCTCAAACTTCGTCATCTTGAAGCACTTAGGGTGGAGCGGATTCTCTGAAGATTTGCTTAATTCATGCTGACCCAGCGGAATTTCAGCAACGTTGCTCACTTGTTGATCAGGAGAAACATCATTCATATTGTTGACCTGCTGTTGACTCTTCGACAGCGGCTTCTTACGTGGACAATCCTTGGATTCGTGACCAATTTCAAAACATTTTAAGCAGGCACGTTTCGGTCTTACGCGCTGCTTGCGCACGGTCGCCATATGTCCGAGTTTGCTGCAGTTATAGCAACGTAAGGGAGTCCTATGAGTTGACCTTTCATTTTTCGATTAGCTGTTGGGTTTCGGACTTGCAAAAGGAGTACTTTTATTGCCCTCTTGATTACTCTTAACCTCATCCTTCAGCGTGATTTTCTCAAACGCTTGCAGAAGTCCTTTCGTTTCAGTAAACCGCTGAATTCTTGCTTGATTACGCAGTAATGCATCCGGAATTCCATCAATCAGATAATCCAACAAGTCTTCTTCCTCAATCGGAACTGCGTTTGCAAGAATCAGCTTCTCGTGGAAAAAGTCACTGAATGACTCTGAAGTTTTCCACAGGCGGCTTTCGAATTTTTTCCTCAATGCCAATCTGGTTTGACGATGGTCGAACATGGATGCTAATTCTGTCAGGAGGTTGTCCAGTGACATTCCAATAAATTCAGGCTTTGAGTGAAACCATCTTAAGGCCTTACCTTTAAGCTTAGCACCCATCAGAAGTCTACCGTTCGCGTCGTCCAATTCGTAGGTGTTGCACAGAAGTTGGAACTGTTCTTTCTACTTTCGGAAATCTTGCCCAGTGCCATCAAAATCACCCAACAAATCCTTAAGGGTTGTGATATTAATCTGTCGTGCAAAAAGTTGCGGTTCGGGACGAGCGGGGTTGTTGCGCATAAGATCAATCTCTCGCCTTGCGAGTTCATGTTCCCGTTCCATTAAATTTCGTTCCCGAATCAAAAACTCCACTACTCTGTTGTCCATACCTGCCTGATTCTGTCTTAGGTTTGGCTGAGTTGGGGGGCTGCACTTCCATTCAGGGTTTGCCTTACGCCTGGAATGGATTCAGTATCTCCCCTTCCGGTAACCTCCTCGTCGAGTTCATCGAGTCGTACGGTGGGCTCAATTTCCTTGGTATCCTCAAGCCAACTTTCCGTCGGGTCTGCCTCCTTCAATCGCCTAATAAATTCAGCTTTCGTGCTATAGGTTGCTAATTCGCGACCAGCGAAGACTTCCTTAACCCTTTTTAGTCACCTGGGGTGTCACAGACCCCAGCCTTTTTTTGAGCTCAAATACGGTCCATTAAATCAGATAAAATGGAACTTGTCTCGCCATCTACCGTTAGATGGAATCCTTATTTAGAGATTAAGGTCGGTTTAGTATGATTCCGACGCTCAGTGCGCTTCCAGCAGTCGCCCAAACAAGACCTTCTCAAGTTTTTGGGTGCCATACACCCTATGTGACTATTACGTTTGAAATCGAAATTTCAAAGTATTTTTTTTTCTCTTGTTTTTGTTTATGTAGCATCGAAAAGTGAGTGCATTGAAGTGAAAAGTGTTTACAAGAATTGAAAACAAAAAATTTACACGGTTCTGTTTTCGATTGTCAGATGGCCTGCAATTTAAGCTCTGTAAGTGTTCGACAGCAGTTGCTCGAAGAGGTCGACGATCAGCCCCCTATTGGAGGTGATGACTCCGGGGACGAAGACTATGTCTCAGAGCAATCAGAGGATTCTGATAGTCAGGATGGGAGTGAGGAAAATGACTCTGACTTAGAGAGCGTTGTGCTGAGCGAGAGACTGTTGCAGTCACGGGCTTGTGGTCGGCCGTCTACGGTTTTAAGAGGCGTAAATGGTTTCAAGTGGAAAACACTTATGTTGACTCGCACTTCAGGTAAAGCTAAAAGTAGACCATGTGCATACATTATATATATACCGGGTGTTTTTTTTCTCTTGAGACATCGAAAGTTCTCCAGAAATACTTTCGAATTTATATTTTGATATGGTGGATAATTCGAAATAATTTTTTTTTTGAACGTAGATTGGCTCATCGGCAATGTGCCAATTTATATTCATGGGCCCATAAACACCAACGTAACAACAGTTGAGGAATACTGGGAATTGTTGATCAACAACGAAATTATTGAATTGATTTTCCAGCACACGAATCGACGAATTCAAGATGTATGTGCTGATATGATGGCTACTGATCAACTCACGCAAACTTATCATCACGAAACTAGTGTTGCAGAAATACGAGCCTACATAGGAATGCTATATTTTAGCGGCCAACGGAAGCAATCGTCAGTCAGTTATGAGTGGCTCTGGGATTCAAGCAATGGTACTACTGCGTATAGATGCATCATGCCTCGAGCAAGATTTATGTTTCTGTCAGCAAATTTACGGTTTGATGAAAAAATCTTCAGAGATAAGAGTGACATATTCGCACCTATTCGCAAGTTCTGGGACATCTTCATAAGTAATTGCCAGCAGTATTATACGCTCCACACCAACTGCACCGTTGATGAGCAGCTTCTCGGTTTACGAGGAAGGTGCTCATTCTGAATGTATATCAAGTCCAAGCCCGACAAGTATGGATTGAAAAAAATAAGTTTAAGCGACGCCTCAACTTCCTACATGGTAAGTTATTTGACAAAAAAATTTATCTAGTTTTTCATTAAAGTTTTATTTATAATTTTTATTTTTTTATTTGCAGTATAATGCCACACCATACTTGGGCAGAACGACAACCCCTACGAATGAATCTGTCTCAGAGTATTTTCTGAGAGAAATTACACAACCAATCCACGGAACTGGGCGTAATATTACGTGTGACAATTGGTTCACTTCTGTTCCAATTGTACAAAAATTTCTTGATGCGCCAATAAATTTACGCATCATCGGTACAATACGCAAGAACAAGCGTGAAATTCCCCAGGAGATGAAAGTTGTTCAGCGCGAAGTTCCGGCATCAAAGTTCTGTTTTACAAAGCATCTTACGTTGCTATCGTATACTCCGAAAAAAATTAAATTGTTATCTTATTGACATCTTATTTACACGGTAATACCAGACAAGTTGATGGTAAACCCGAAATAATTGATCACTACAACAAGAATAAGGGTGGAACAGATTGTTTCGACATGTTGTGTCACTCCTTTACTGTAAGCCGGAGGACCAATAGGTGGCCGATGAGATATCTTTTTGGAATTCTGGACCAGGCGGCTGTTAACGCGCGAATTCTCTTGAAACGCAGAAATAACATAAATGCTATTCCTGATAAGGTACCACCTGCGGCGTGCCTCCATCGCTTGTTCCTTCATTTGATAAAGGCTCACTTGCAGGAGAGGTACACCATCCCAAGCCTCAGAAAGGAAGTAAAACTTGGTATTCCCAACATACTGGGTCTACGGGAACCGCTGCAACCTTTCAGAAATCGACCGGAAAAACTAGATAAGCACAAAAGGTGCAACATGTGTCCCAGAAGCAACGACAAAAAAACACAGTTTCTGTGTATTAGTTGTGAGCGGCCTATGTGCGACAAACATCGCGTGTTTATGTGCGTGGAATGTGTCCAAGGCATTGAATAATATTAATTTTACTTATATCTTCCCTCTTTCTACGTATAAATGATTAAAATTTTTTTTTTTTCGATTTTTCAAAAATAAACAATTATTATTGCATCAGAACTTAAGTTCAAATTTATGCCTATTTTCCTTCATTCTCTCATAAAAATAAATATACTTTTTGGAAATGTCTATCATGCAGTGGTATCCACCTGAAAGCAGGGGATTTCAGGAGTACGAAACGATTTGTTTTTTGCGATTAATTTAAAAAAATTAGAACAATTTTTGCAAAAAAAGCTAAATTTTTTCGATTTTTTTTTTCTTACAATATTTTTTGCTATTATAGAATCAATTTTTTCGTCAATAATCGATATGATCTCATAAAGGGAGGCTCAAATTATAAACCAGTATATTTATTTATTTTTTCTTACAGTCTCCGAAGATTTATAGCAATGCAAATTTGCTGGGATAATTAGACCCCATGTGACTATTACATTATTTTATGGAGGTGTGACTAAAGAGGATTAAGCCCTTTAAATCTGCATCAACAAGCAGTTCGAAATGTTCATGCGAATGAATCCAGGACGTCCCATTCGTATATATGACATTCCCGCTATGGTTTCAAAAGCATTGGAGATTGACGTTACCGAACTCAACATCAAATCCGGATTTAGAGCGACGGGTGTATGGCCGATAGATGCGGATATATTCCAGAAACTTGATTTCATGTCGAGTGCTACGACGGATCGACCGAATCCAGATCACGCTCCGGATGAAGTCCATAACGAGGAAGAAAGAGGCGAGGAAGAGAATCAAGAAGAAAGCATTCCATCGCCCACATCGATTTCAGACGTATCAACGTTCAGTTTGAATTCAACATTGGAATCGCTTGCGCCTATCCCGAAAGCTCCTCCGCGTAGTCAAAAAAGGAGAGGACGACCAGCAGGCCGAACATCAGTATTAACGTGCGATGCAGAGTTCCAAAGAGTCACGGAAAAACAAAAGGCTAAAGAGCATAAACAAAAGGAAAAAGAAGAAAAAATGAGGAAACGTGAAGGAAAACGTGGAAAAAAGAAGAAAGAAGCGGAACTGCAGCAACGCAGGTCTACGCGACATTCAGGAACGCGCAATTATTGCTAATAAAAACTTCTAAATGATTCGAAATTTATCATTAATCGTCTTTAGATTGCATTCTTTTGTCTCCAAAGAACAAGAAAAGCTAAAAAATATAGTTTGTTTCTAAATTCTCGGCGAAAACATGGGGGGTCGGTATCGGACCAGCGGGAGGTCGGTTATGGACCACCATTTTTTAGGATAGCGAAAATGCAGATTTTACGTTTGCTCAAAAATTTTCTACTTCTGGTATGCAAAAAAAAATTCAACCCTTGTCACAACTTAGTTTAATGTATTCCCTAAAGAATTCATGAAGATTAGAACGAAAGAATTTATTTGCTTAACTTTTATGGCACTTTCTAATTAGGGGGTCGGTATGGGACCACCTTACCCTAAGTTTTTCAATATCACTGAACCTTAATTCCAAATTAATTTTATTTTTTATTTTCATCAATATTTTTATAAATGAGAACAAATTTTAGGCAAATATGCGTTATAAGAATCAATGGATATTTAATCTATAGTTACGAAAGTACAATCTAGTAAAATTTAGATTTTAGTGGTTTTTTATTACACGTATAACACTCACCCGTAATGACGGAAAATCTGAAATCACTACCAAAGAAAATTAAAAATATTTCTTCAGGCAAGTTTTTAATTGTTCAAGAAGGGCACGATTAAAAGTAGAAAGTTGAAACATAATTCTGACAAAATGTAACACAATAATCTTTAAAAATATTTGGAATACCAATAATCAAAGTCTAATTTTGTTAATTTTGAACGTCTTTCATACAATCAACCAAATGATTTCTCACACTACTATCATTCAGTCATTTGATCCGTTTTACTTTTCTCTTACATCTTTTCAAAAAAATCAGGTCTGAGAACGACTGTTGACGTAGTCGAAACGCTACTTTTGATGCTATGAGACCTCACAGTATCGTATATTAAATTCACGATGGCCAGTAATCAACACTTTTTTAATTTCTTCAATCATCATTTTCGCTTAATATTCACCCTGTTCGAAACCTGCACATCTTCTTGAACTATATTCCTATAAGAAGACGATGTGTAAAAAATGAGTATAAATTATATGTCAAATTTAAACACAAATCTATTAGGAGTGACTTGTTTATACACCCAGAAAAAAAATGTTCTTAATTCAACAAAATCGTTTTGTTGGCCGCGTTTGCTTGATTTCAGAAAATATTTTGGTTAAATGAACAAAATTTTCGTTTAGTTGACCAAATTCGTTTGCTTCAATCAATTAAAGTTTTTGGTTGAATCGTTTTGTTGATTTTAGAAAATATTTTATTGATTTAACCAAATTTTTTGGTTGGATCTAACAAATAATTTAAGAGAGCATTTTACTAGAATCAAGGAAAATATTTGGTTGATTCATCCAAAATATTTTGTTGAAAGCATCTTAAAAGTGACGAACGCTCGCGAACGTGGTACGATCGTTTGCAGCGTCGCGAAAAAAAAAACATAAAAATGTTTGCATCTCGGTGATCATTATCGTGTGTGCCTACAATTGCGTAATCAGGTTTTTGATTTAAAAAAAAACAACAATTTTTTTAATCAAATAAACAAAGAATCCAACCCAATTTACATTGCAAATGGCTTGCTTTGGAATTTTCTAATCTTGCGATATTTAGTAGTTTAAAACCCGCTGTGGTCATCGGGGGTCCAAAGGACCCCACGCAAACTTTACGGCTAAGTCCCATCAAACTGGCAGTTCAGAGTTGGACCTGTGGGGCCATCTATTATTGTTTAAAATTACTACAACAAGTTTCGAGGGGGTTTAAAGGTCGGCGTGGCTCCAGTCTGCCTGTAGGCATCGAATAGTGCGAACGTTTTTTTGCGGGCTCCAGCAGACCCCGTGTGACCATAGTGCGACAAAATTGGCAAAAAAGTTGAATTAAAAAATTCATTTTTTTGTGTATAAAAGTGTATTTTGAAATGTAAGTAGCATTCATTGTATGTGCATATATATACATATATATTTTTTTTTAATTTGATCAGTGAGTAATAGTTTTGAAATTTTATCGATGGCTTATAATCTTCGAAGTCGGAGCATTGTCAGTAGTCTCATAGAAGACGACGAAGGCAACGAAGCTTACGATGGCGAGGGTTCAGAAACGGAAGATCACGTTTCCGAGGAGTCCGAGCACTCCGAAATTGAGAGTGATCATGCTCAAGAAGAAGAAAATTCGTCTACGGACGAGAAAGTGGCGGAAGAATGGGAAAGCACGTCGAAAAACCGACATCTATGTATTAGAATCCCGCGCTCGAGGTCGTCCCGTGTCAAAGCTGAAGGGGAAAAATGGCTTTGCTTGGAGTACATAACTTCAAGGCGTCACTCAGGTATGTGTTATATAGTGTATTATATAAGCGTATTATCCGCAGCGGATCTCAATCGTATAAAATCGAATATTAAATTGATTTTTTTTGGTCAGTTTATTTTATTTTATTTACGTGCTATAAATCAATAAACAATTAAATAAATAAGGAAATGAATAAAAAAATATTTTTTACGAACACTTTTCTTGTTTATAATAATAATAGCTGGTTTTTCAAGATCGTTTTGATGACGTGGAACTGGTGTTTGTGCACGACCCTCCGGCCTTGCTGAAAATTTGCAAACCGTTGAAGAATTTTGAAGCGCTCTGTTTACGGACGAAATTATAGGCATAATCGTTCAGCACACGAATACTGAGATGGAAAATCACTGCGCAGACTTGATTGAACGCAACCACGACACTCAGACGTACCGATTCATGCTTTTGCCGGCGTGCTTACGATTCGACGACAAAAGCACGAGAAACAGAGTCGATAGAATCTCGCCGATTCGTCCAATATGGGAAATTTTCATTTCAAATTGCACGAACTGCTACCAGCCAGGTCGGGACTGTACAGTGGATGAAATACTCCTAGGATTTCGCTGTAGATGCAAATTTCGCATGTACATGAAGTCCCAGCCAGATAAGTACGGTTTGAAGTTTTTCTCCTTGAACGATCCGACTATATCATATGTAATGTACGCGATCCCGTACTTGGGCAAAATATTGCTGGACGATGTACTTGAAAACGAACAGATATTGGAGTATTATTCTCGGAAGGTCACAGTTCCGGTTCATGGTACCGGACGCGCTGTTACCTGCGACAACTGGTTTACATCGGTGCCACTTTCGCAGCGCATGAAAGCGGAACCGTTTAATTAAAAAATGACTGGCACTATTACAAAAAAATAAGAAGAAAATTCCTGCGGCGATGAAGATAGCCTCCAAGACGGTACCCGATTCTAAATTTTGCCACGCCGCCGATGGTATAACGCTTGTGTCATACACACCAAAAAACCACAAAATAGTGCTGGTCGTTTCAACTGACAAGCTGACAACAGATATCCAAAATGAAAAATCCGCAATAGTTTTGCATTACAACGCGACAAAAGGTGACACGGATGCTTTCGATTGGCTGTGCCATTCACGTACGGTGAGCATGAAGACTAACCGCAGGCCTATGAGAGTTTTGCTTGGCATGCTCGATCAAGCTGCGGTCAATTGGGGTATTTTGTTCAAATGCAAAATGGTTAATGAAGGTAGCAATGATAAAATCAATGCCAAACAATGCTTTGATAAATTATCCATTTTTCTCGCCACGCCACATTTGCAAAATCGGTATGCAAACCACATACTCCGGGCGAATTTACGTGCAGAAATCCATGCCATTCTCGGGAGGTGTGCACCACCTGTTGCAGATTGTCAGTGAATTGCCGAAAAAAACGTGTCTGCTCTGCAAAATGAAGATGGATGAAAAACAAAAACCCAATGTAGGTCCTGTCTTCGAACCATGTGCGATGAACATCGCATGCCAATTTGCACTGACTGCGGTCTCGGAGAGGATTAAAAAATATTTTTATACTGTAAAATAAGATTTTTGTACTTTGTTATTATAATTATGCATGAAATAAATCAATTTTTCAAAAAGAAAGTTTTGTCTTGCGCAAGGATCAAGTTGATAGGTCAAAAAGAGGGGAAATGGCAACAGTTTTTCTACGGCGCAGTCCATTGGACCCCTTGTGACCGTTCCGTTATTTTTCGGAGGTGTGACCACAACGAGTTAATAAACTACCAAATAATTCACACAAAATGACACAATTCCATTGTAAGCCATTTACAATGTAAATTATGCTGAATCTTTTATGGTTAGATGTACTACAAGTTTTGGTTAACAAGTGCGTCAATCTTCCCTCACCTTTTTGCACGAAACTTACAGAATCGAAAGTTCAAAATGGATGAGTAATAATGCCGTTCTAGTTGAAAATTCGTGTATTTTGATTAAAATTATATGTTTTGGTAGCAGTTAATCTTCTTGGTTGAAAATTCAACTGCTCCAGTTAAAGATGCATAATTTTAGTCAAAAATTAATTTATTTTTTATTTTTTTATCTAAACATGTAACTATTGCTTTCAAAATTACTTTTTTTTGGTTGAAAGTTTTTGTTTTATGAAAAAATAACTATTCCAATTGCATATTTTAATATTTTAATTGAAAATGCGTCTTTTTGATAGAACACTAATTTTTTTAACTGTAAATTTAACTATTCAATTTTTGGTTGAAAATAACAATATTTACAAATTGTTTCGAGTTATTTCGAGATGGTTCGAGAAATAATCGAAAATGGCGCCATGCGTTTTTTAATATAAGGATAATTATGTACTTTGTTGCTGATCACAAGGAAAACACTTTCAAAGTCTATAAGAAAGGGTAATGAATTTTGTATGTGAAAAATGGTCTTTTTGTTGTTTTTTTTTGTCCCCAAGGGAATTTAGAAGAAAGGGTGTATCGAATTGTATATCGAATTCTTCCTTGAATTTTGCCCTCGCGTGCTGACCATATAACTTTTTAGGGGATACAAACTGGCCAATGCATAGGGAATAGCCACATACAATATCCAATAGTGGACCAAACTGGGGTGGAAATCCACCAGAAAGAGGGATCCTTTTTTTATTTTAATGCGACCCCTACATATTTTATGATCAAATTCTAAACATAAATAAAAAAAAATCAAACTAAATAAATAAAAATAAAAATTGAACAGTATTCATTTAGGACAATGTTCATTAGGGTGGTCCAAACATTTTTTTTTAATTTTCATGCATATCGCCTGAAAATGTTTTCGAATTTACAGCAAAATGAATCCATTTTTTTAAAAATAATATTTAGAGGTAGCGCAAGTCCCATGAAGTTTAATACGTATTCCCCCCATAAGAAAAAAAGTCGTTTTTGTAAATTGTATTAAGAATCGTCAATATTAGCTGAAACGAGTTGAAACTCAATTTTTTTCTTTAAAATTGGCCATAGAATATGAATAAAATGTTACTTTTCAAATACCACCCCCATTAGTATGTTTTATAGGGTCCCAACGAAACCCCATAAGTGAAAAAAATGTGTTTTGCGCGTTTTTAACGTAAATTATGATTTTTGTGCAGTCTTTTTAATGCAAATTGTTTCTAATACATAAAATACTACTTTATAATGATGATTAGATTTCTAACTAAAATGTTTAAACACTTTATTATTGTTTTTGGCTATTTTCTCTTAAAATGGAGATTGAAAGTCGCAATTTATTTAAAAAATTTCTACTTTTTGTCCAATTTTTAACTTTTATAGAAAATTTAATATATAATATAATAATATAATATTTAGAAAATTGAAGTTTTTTCAAAAATGTTGAACTTTTTGTCCAATTTTCAATTGAAGTAAGCTAAATAATTAATTCGAGTTGAAATAATCAATTGTGTGAACAATTAAATATTATAATTAAAGTTAAATTGATATAAAACAAGAAAGTTGCGGTTTCTTCTGAAACTTACAACTATTTGTCTTCTTTTTCACTTATGGTGAGTTAATAGTTAATTTAATTTAGCAAAAATAATTATTTAAATGAATTATTATTATTTATGATTATCTTCTCCTTTTTGAAAGATACAAATTTGCGTTTTCTTCTGAAATGTTTAACATTTTACTCACAAACATAGCTTTTTGAACAATTTATAATTGTTCCTAACTATCTTTTCTTAGATAAGTGCTAAAAACTTGTTGTTTTTCCTGATCTTCTGAAATTTTTGTCCACTTTTCACTTAGTAAAGTAATAATTAATGCAAGTTAACAAACATGCTTATTTCAACAATTGATTATTGTTGATAACTATCTTCTCTTAGAGTAATACTAGAAAGTTTTCTATTCTGAAATCTTCAGTTTAGCTTTGACTTTTTAGTTATAAACAATGATAAATTGTTTGAACAAATATTTTTAATAACTTGCATTATGAATTACCTCAATAAGCGGAGCGTGGACAAAAAGTTAAAAATTTCAGAAGAAACCGCAACCTTCTGCCATTAAGAAAAAAGAATATTATTAACAATAATAACAAATTGTTTATATAATTATGTTTATCAACTTGAATTAATCATTACTTTACTCTAATTAAAAAATAAACCAAAATTTAGAAAAAAACCTCAACTATCTAGTATTAATATAGATAAAGATAGCTATAAACAACAATAATATGTTTAAACAAATACTTTTGCTATATTTAATCAAATATTAACTTACTTCAAGTGAAAAATGAACGAAAAGTTGAAAATTTCAGAAAGAACCCGCAATTTATAGCATTATTTAAAGATAATCACTTATGGGGGTTTTTTTGAGACCCCATAAAACAGACTCTAAGGATGTGAAATAATTCAGACTTAATTAAAAATGTGAGAAATAAAATTTTTCAAACATTAAGTGTTTCGATTAAAAAATTTATAATTTCAAACGATTTAAATTTTAAATTGTCTAATTATCAATATTTTAATTTAATATTATTCATTGTTTAACGATTTGGAATTAATAGATCATAATTAACTATTATAGAATTTTAGATTGAAAAAGATTTTTTAGCTTCAGCTTTAACATTTTAATTTTGAAAATTTTATTGAAAATTTTTTTTTTTAATTTGAATTTTTGTCATATCCATGGCTTTAATTTTAAATTATCTAATTTATCAAATGTCTGAAAGAAATATATCAAACTCAAATGCTAAATTTGAAAGATCTAAATTTGAAACAATAAAAATTTTAAATGCAGCGTTTATGTAAAGCGAAAAAGGCCAACTATTTGTTATTTATTATTATTTTTTATTTAAATTATTATTTTAATATTTTAGAAAATTTGATGTATAATTTTATGATTTGAAACTCTTCAGTTTCATTTTACATTTCGGAATATTTTATGAACCTTTCCAATTGTAAATTCACAATATGAAAGCAAAAAGTGAATGAATTCTTAAAAATGGGTAAAAAGTGGAAGCAAAAGACAATATTGTATAAAAATTAAAATTTTCAAATCCAGGCCTCAGAATTTAATAATTTTATATGGAGTTCTTGAAAAGAAAAAGATTATAGAATTCTCAAAAATCTCAGAACTGTTCAATTTATTTTATTATAAAAGTTTAAAATTTTAAATTTGGCAGTTTAATCGCATATAATTTAAAAATAATTAATTAAAAAGTGTTAAAGCTTTCATTTTATAGGTGTAAATTACTAAGGGTTGAAATTACAAATTTTTGAATTTCACATTTTTTTAAAGCTTCAATTCTAAAAATTTTCAAAGTCCAAAGAGTTCCACTTTGAATAATTCAATTTGCAGTTCAGTTTTATTGACTTTCAATAAACAAATATTTTATCTCTGAGAGTTTCAATTTTTTAATTTCGATAATCGTTGAAACTTTTTTTGAATTATACATATTTCTAATTAATCATGACAAAAGTACTAACATTTACAATTTTTTACTGTTTCAGGTGAGTACCTAGATATTGTGATCTCAGCTTGCAATAAATGCATTTGCGTCACTTATTGAGATAGTAAGTAACAATTTTCAATTATTTTATGTTTCTTCATCTTATAATTTTGATTCGCGTCCTTTTAATAACAAACTATAAATAAAATCGAATAAATAAATTTTCTGTCAAAAAAATTATGTTTTGAACCAATAGTTAAATTTTGAACCAGAAAGATGATTTTTCTGCCAAGAAAATTAATGTTCTACCAAAAAAGACGAATTTAGCATTTTTTTATTTTTCAACTTATAAAGGATGAATCAGGAATGAAAATTGAATAGATGAATTTTCAAACAAAAAATTCCTTTTTCAGCAAAAAGAAAACAAATTTTTAACAAACAACTTAATTTTCAAGCAAAGAGGTGAATTTTAAAACAATCAAATTTTTATTAAGTAGTTCTATTTTCAATCTAGTATTTCAATTTTCAAAGAAAAATGATGAATTTTAAACCAAATATTCAAATCTTCAACCAACAAATTATTTTTCCACTAAGAAAATTAAAATTCTATGAAAAAAGACCAATTTATAACATAATTTTTGACTTTTTAATTTATTAAGGATAAATCAGAAATGAAAATTAAATAGTTTAATTTTCAGATAAAAATTTCATTTTTTAGCAAAAAGAAAACTAATTTTCAACAAAAATCTTCATTTTCAGTCAACGACGTGAATCTTGAAACAGTGAAATTTTAATAAAGTAGTTCAACATTCAACCAAGTATTTCAAGTTTCAACCAAAAGTGATGAATTTTTAAACAAATATTTGAATCTTCAACCAATGAATGATTTTTCCACGAACAAAATGAATGTTCCACAAAGATAAACGAAATTTCAACATAATTGTTGAATTATGAACCAAAAAAAAATTTTTCATCAAACAGTTAAATTTTCATACAAACACTTCAATTCATATCCAAATAGTTGAATTTTCAACAGCAAGAAAAGGCATTTATTAAAAAGTACTCTAAATTTAAACAAAGTAGATTTTTCAACCAAAAACAAGAATTCTCAGGAAAACATGTAATAATTGATATTTGAGCCAAAAAAATTTTAATTTGAAGAAAAGAACATTTGAATCCCACCAAAATAGGACGAATTTTTGAGCAAATAGTTAATTTTTCAACTTATAAAGGATAAATTAAGAAACCAATTAAATAGTTAAACCGGATAAAAAAATTCATTTTTCAGCATTAACAACCAAATAGTCAAAATTTCGAAGATAGTTGAACCTTTAACAAAAAAGTTTATTCTTAACCAAAACTGATGAAGTTTCAAGCAAAAAAAGTGAATTTTTAATCCAAAGAATTTTTTAACAAAAAAAATGTTGCATTTTAAAACAAAAAAGATGTTTTTTCAGAAGTCAGTGGAATTTCCCACCGTCTTGTTGAATTTTCAACAAAAAGTTCATTTTCAACTAACAAAGATAACATCTACCAAAATAATAATTTTAAACCAGTTGAATTAAACAAAAAAAAAACGAATGTTTTAACAACATAGTTGAATCAACAACCAAATAGATCAATTTTCAATAACAAAAGATGAAGTTTAAACCAAATAGTTGAATTTTGAACTTAAAGTATATTTTTTGAGCCAAAGATGGAATATTCAAATTTTTAAGTTAAAAAATTAATTTTCAACAACAAAAATAAACGATTCTTTTACCAGATGAATTCAATCAAAAAGACAAATTTTTTACCAAATAGTTGATTTTTCAATTCATAAAGGAAGATTTTAAGACGAAAATAAAATATTTAAATTTTCAGATATAAAACCTAAAAAGTGGATTCTTCCATGCAAAAAAAAATATAAATTTTATACCAGAAAAGACGAATTTTCAAGGAAATGTTGGATTTTGAAGCCAAAAGGCGAATCATCTACAAAACAGTTGAATTTTAAACCCAAAAATATTATTATTCAACGAAAAATTAATTTTCTAGAATGTCGTTAAATTTTCATAAAAATAGTTTAACTTTTATCTGAACAGTTTAATTTAAAAAAAGGAATTTTTTAAAAAGTGTTTTGACTTCAGACTGAGGAGTTAATTTTCAACCAACAAATATTTTTATTTGAAATAAAAAATAGTTGGATTCAACCAAAAAAATACGAACTTTAAAAAAAAAGTTGATTTCCAGGTTGTAAAGATAAATCAGGTAGTAATGTTGATAGTTAAATTTTCAGATGGAAAAATTTATTTTTCAATAAAAAAGAATAATTTTTAACGAAAGGGGTGAATCTTAAAACAATAAATTTTTAACAAAGTAGTTTACGTTTCAACCAAGAAGTTCAGTTTTCAACCAAAAAGATGAATTTTTAACAAAATATTTCAATCTTAAACCAATAAGATGATTTTTTTCACCAAAAAATTAAAACAAAATCAATTTTCCAGCAAATAGTTAAATTTTTATGAAAATAGTAGGATTTTTAGCAAAATAGTTCTATTTTCGACCTTACTATGTAAATTTTAAACTAAAATGATGAATCTTCAACAATAAAAAAGAAAGTTTTCAAGAGAAATTTAACTTAAAACCGAGTTGTTTATTCCTCAACCCAAAAAGATGAATTTTTAAAAAAGCATGTAATTGTTGATATTTGAACCAAAAAAGATTTTTATTTGCAATAAAAAAAAGTCCTATTCAAGCAAAGAAGACGAATTTTCAGCCAAATTATTTTTGAGACAAAAATATGTATTTTTTAACCAAAGAGTTTAATTTTCTACCAAATTGATGAATTTTCAAGACAAAAAGATAAATTTTTCATAAAACAGTTGAACTTTTGATTCAAATATATAAATTTTTAACTAAAATGATGAATCTTCAACCAAAAAAAGAATTTAAACAGAATTAGTTTTACTTCCAACCAAGTAATTGATTTTCCAAAAAAAATACGAATTTTCAACCAAATTTATGAATTTTTTAACCAAAAGGATGAGTTATCTAAAAAACAGTTGAATTTCTGTTCTAAATATATAGATTTTCAACTAAAATGATGAATCTTCAATCAAACAAAAGAATTTGAAAAAAAATAGTTTTACTTCCAACTAAGTAGTTGATTTTTGAAAAAAAAGGAATTTTCAACCAAATTGTGTAATATTCATTTACATTTTTGAATTTCCAAGCCAAGAAGATGAATTTTCTATAAAAAAAGTTAATTTTCCGACCCGAAAATATAGTTTTTTTAAGCAAAAAGATACATTTTCTATAAAACAGTTGAACTTTCAACTCAAATATATAAATTTGTAACGAAAATAAAGAATCTTCAACAGAAAAAAAAGAATTTAAACAAAATTAGGTTTACTCTCAACCAAGTAGTTGATTTAAAAAAAAGAGGAATTTTCAACCAAATTGTCTAATATTCATTTAAATTTTGGAATTTCCAAGCCAAGAAGATGAATTTTCTATGAAAAAGTTGAATTTTCGACTCGAAAATATTATTTTTTTAACCAAAAAGATATATTTTCTATAAAACAGTTGATATTTTGACTTAAATATATAAATTTGTAACGAAAATAAATAATCTTTAACCAAACAAAGCAATTTTAAAAAAATTAGTTCAACTTCCAACCAAGTAGTTGATTTTCCAAAAAAATGACGAATTTTGCAAACAAATTATTGAATTTCCAAGACAGGAAGATAAATTTCCTACAAAACATTTGAATTTTCAAGACAAGAATATGTATTTTTTAATTAAATAGTTTAATCTTATACCAAACTGTTGAATTTTCAAGCCAAAAGGATGAATTTTCTACAAGACAGTTGAATTTTTGACTTAATAATATAGAGTTTTAACTAAAATTATGAATCTTCAACCAAATAAAAGAATAACAAAAAATTAGTTTCACTTTCAACCAAGTAGTTGATTTTCCAAAAAAAAAAAATGAATCTTCAACCAAATTCTGTAATTTTCATTAAAATTTTTTAATTTTCAACCCAAGAAGATGAATTTTCTATGAAAAAGTTGAATTTTCGATCCGAAAATATGACTTTTTGAACCAAAAAGATACATTTTCCATAAAATAGTTGAACTTTTGACTCAAATATATAAATTTGTCACTAAAATGATGAATCTTCAACCAAAAAAAAAAGAATTTAAACAAAATTAGTTTTACTTTCAACCGAGTAGTTGATTTACCAAAAGAAAAAGGAATTTTCAACCAAATTGTGATATTTCCATTTAAATTTTTGAATTTTCAAGCCAAGAAGATGAATTTTCCATAAAAAAGTTGAATTTTCGACTCGGAAATATGCAGTTTTAACCAAAAATATACATTTTCTATAAAACAGTCAAACTTTTGACACAGATACATGTAACTAAAATGATGAATCTTTAATCAAACAAAAGAATTTAAACAAAATTAGTTTTACTTCCAAAAAAGTAGTGATTTTCACAAAAAAAGACGAATTTTCAATCAAATTATTGAATTTCTGAACCAGGAAGATAAATTTTATACAAAACAATTGAATTTTCAGGACAATAATATGTATTTTTTAACCAAATAGTTTAACTTTCTACTAAATTGATGAATTTTTATGCCAAAAGGATGAATTTTCTACAAGACATTTGAATTTTTGACCTAATAATATAGAGTTTTAACTAAAGTGATGAAGAAGTCAAGAAGATGAACTTTTGACTCAGGTATATAAATTTGTCACTAAAAAGTTGAATCTTCAATCAAAAAAAAGAATTTAAAAAAATTAGTTTTACTTCCAACCAAGCAGTTGATTTTCCAAAAACAATTCAAATTTTCAACCAAGCTATTGAATTTCCAAGCCAGGAGGATAAATTTTCTACAAAACAGTTCAATTTTTGAGCTGAAAATATGTATTTTTTGATCAATTAGTATTATTTTTTACCAAATTGAAGAATTTTCAAGCCAACAGGATAAATTTTTTACAAGAAAGTTGAATCTTTTACCTCAAAATATATAGTTTTAACTAAAATGATAAATCTTCAACCAAACAAAAGAATGAAAAAAAATAGTTTTACTTTCAACCAAGTAGTTGATTTTCCAAAAAAAAATGACGAATTTTCAACCAAATTGTGTAATTTTCATTCAAATTTCTTAATTTTCAAACCAAGAACACGAATTTTCTTTCAAAAAAGTTTTTATTTTCGACCTGAAATTATGCATGTTTTAAACAAATAGTCCATTTTTTACCAAATTGTTAAATTTTCAAGCCGAAAATATGTATTCTTAGACCAAATAGTTTAATTTTCTGTCATATTGATGAATTTTCAAGACAAAAAGATACATTTTCTATAAAACAGTTGAATTTTTGACTCAAATATATAAATTTTTGACTAAAATGATGAATCTTCAACCAAACAAAAGAATTTAAAAAAAAATTAGTTTTACTTCCAACCAAGTAGTTTATTTGAAAAAAAAATGACAAATTTTCCACCAAATTATTGAATTTCCAAGCCCGGAAGATAAATTTTCTACAAAACAGTTCAATTTTAAAAGCCGAAAATATGTATTTTTTTAACAAATAGTTTAATTTCCTATCAAATTGATGAATTTTCAAGACAAAAAGATAAATTTTTTATAAAACAGTTGAGTTTTTGCCTCAAATATATAAATTTTTGACTAAAATGATGAATCTTCAACCAAAGAAAAGAATTAAAAAGAAAATAGTTTTACTTCCAACCAAGTAGTTGATTTTCAGAAAAAAAGAGGGATGTTACACCAAATTGTATAATTTTTATTTAAATTGTTTAATTTCCAAGCCAAGAAGATGAATTTTCTATAAAAAAGTTTATTTTTTGACACAAATATATACATTTTCAACAAATAATATGAATCTTCAACAAAAAAAAAAATTGTTCAAGAATGGCTTAACTTTAGACCGAGTAGTTGATTTTTCAACCAAAAAGAATTTTTAGTTTTAACAAAAATTCACCAAGATTGTTTCTCTCTATCCAAACATCCACTCACTAATTTTTTTCATAATTTTGAAACTGCTCTAATTTTTTTTTAAATTTTGTTCGATTAAACCTGAATAATAAGCCAGACCGTAATCCCGCAGAAAAAATAAATGAAAGTATTTCTAATAATAAAATCGATTATCATTCTGATAGGATTATAAAAAGGTTGACCTATATCAAAAAAAGAATCATCGATTGTTGATGAGATTTCATATATGTCGGACACTGATCCCAAAATATATTATATGTTTTATTAAGCAATGGGGAGTCCCATATCAACTTAAATCGGCCCCACTTTCTTTATTTTTTTTCTGAAAGGGGAGACTTTCCTTCCCTTGGACAAACCACTTTAATTTATGATAAGGGGTCGTCCATAAACTACGTTAGCAATTTTTTTACCACCCCCCGCCCCACCCGTCGCCAC
Organism: Andricus grossulariae; assembly: GCA_011634705.1. NCBI lineage: Eukaryota > Metazoa > Arthropoda > Insecta > Hymenoptera > Cynipidae > Andricus > Andricus grossulariae. Next base: position 104,696,396 of record JAABKJ010007545.1, on the reverse strand, counting down.
ACATTGACAACCGTAGTTTTATCTTCTATCAAAACTCTATCAAAACTTACTTATATACTTACTTATATCAAAAGATAAGAAAGAGGGTGATTTTTCACAAAAATAGGGTAATAATGGAGAAATAAATCCTTTCCAATAAAATTAATGTTAATACTATGTATAATGCAATATGAAACATTTTAAATTCCTCATATTTCATGTCGAAAGTTATATTAAATTATCAAAAAAAAGCCTAATTTTTTTTTAACCAAAAAGATTAATTGTCAACAAAAAGGTTTAATTTTAAACCAAAGAGGTAAATATTGAAAAATTTGAATTTTCAACAAACTAGTTCTACTTTTAACTAAGTAGTCAAATTTTCAACAACAAAAAAAGACGAATTTTCAACAAATTACATCGACTTTCAACAAAATTGTTGAATTTCGAAGTCAGAAGGATGAATTATTTACGAAAAGGTCAAATTTTCAACCTGAAAATATAATATTTCATCATAAAAGTTAATTTTCTACCAAGAAGTTAAATTTTTATGAAAGTAGACTAATTTAAAAAAAAATGATTTTCAACCAAGTAGTTTAATTTTCTACCATATTGTTGAATCTTTAATCAAAACAGGGTAATTCCGACCCAAACAATTGCATTTCTAATCAAAACGAAAGAACTTTTGAACAAGAAGAATAAATTTTGAGCAAAAAGACAAATTTTTAACAAATTCCATCAATTTTCAAAAAAATTGTGGAATTTTCAAGACAAAAGAACAAATTATTTACAACTAGTTTCAAATCTTAACCTATAAATATGACATTACATCAAAAATGTTAATTTTCAGTCCAAAAGTTAAATTTTGATAAAAAAGATTTAATTTTTAACAAACGAAAAATAAATAATAATAATTTTCAACCGAGTAGTTTAATTTTCCACCATATTGTTCAATCTTTAACCAAATCAGTTTATTTTTCACCCAAAAAATTGCATTTTTAATCAAAAATATAGAATTTTTGAATGAAAAGAATACATTTTGAGCAAAAAGACAAATTTTTAACAAATTCCATCAATTTTCAGAAAAATTGTTGAACTTTCAAGCCAAGGACAAGTTATTTGAAAATAGGTTAAATTTTCAACCAGAAAATATATTTAATCAAAATTGTTAATTTTCTACCAATAAGCTAAATTTTTATGAAAATTGTTTAATTTTTGAAAAAAAAAATTTTCAACCAAGTAGTTTAATTTTCTACAAAACTGTTGAATCTTTAATCAAACCAGGTTAATTTAGACCCAAACAATTGCATTTTCAATGAAAAAAAAAGAATGAATTTTCGAGTAAGAATAACTTTTAAGCAGAAAGACGAATTTTTAACAAATTTCATCAGTTTTCAACAGAGTTGTTGAACTTCTAAGCCAAAAGGACAAATTATTTACAAATAGGTTGAATTTTTGAACCTAAAGATATGATATTTTATCAAAAAGGTTAATTTTTTACCAAGAAGTTAAATTTTGATACAAATAGTTTCATTTAAAAATAATAATAATAATAATTTTCAACCTACTAGTTTGATTTTCTACCATATTTTTCAACCATTAACCAAACCAGGTTGATTTAGACACAAACAATTGCAAATTTTATCAAAAAGAATGAATTTTCGAACAAAAAGAATAATTTTTGACCAATAAGACGAATTTTGACATAATAAATCAATTTTCGACAAAATTGTTGAACTTAAATTCTAAGCCAAAAGGACAAATTATTTACAAATAGGTTGAATTTTCAACCTAAAAATATGATATTTTATCAAAAAAGTTAATTTTCTACCAAGAAGTTAAATTTTGATAAAAATAGTTTCATTTTTGAGAAAAAAAATAAAAATAATAATAATTTTCAGCTGAGTGGTACAATTTTCTACCATATTTTTTAATCTTCAATTAAACCAGGTTCATTTACACCCAAACAATTGCATTTTTTATCAAAAAGACGAATTTTCAACAAAATCAATTTTCAACAAAATTGTTAAACTTTCAAACCAAAAGCACGAATTATCTACAAATAGGTTGAAATTTTCACCAAAAAATATGATATTTTATCAAAAAAGTTAACTTTCTACCGAGAAGTTACATTTTTATGAAAGTGGTTGAATTAAAAAAAATAATAATAATTTGCAATCAAGTAGTTTAATTTTTTACCATATTGTTGATTCTTTATTCAAACCAGGTTAATTTAGAGCCAAATAATTGCATTTTCAATAAAAAGAAGGATGAATTTTCGAACAAGAAAAATAACTTTTGAGCAAAAACATGCATTTTTAAAAAATTCCATTAATTTTCAACAAAATTGTTGAAATTTCAAGCCAAAAGAACTAATTATTTACGAATAGGTTGAATTTTCAACCTGAAAGTATGATATTTTATCAAAAAAGTTAATTCTCTACTAAGAAGTTAAATTTTGATAAAAATGGTTTAATTTTTAACAAAGAAACAAAAATAAATAATAATTATTTTCAACCGAGTAGTTTAATTTTTTACCACATTGTTGAATCTTTAACCAAATCAGGTCAATTTAGACCCAAATAATTACATTTTCAATCTAAAAGGATGAATTTTCGAACAAGAAGAATATTTTTTGAACAAAAAGACGAATTTTGAACAAATTTCATCAATTTTCAACAAAATTTTTGAATGTCCAAACCAGGAGGACGAATTATCTACAAAAACGTTAAACTTTCAACCTATAAATATGATTTTTTATACAAAAGGTTACCTTTCTACCAAGAAGTTAAATTTTTATAAAAAAAGTTTGATTTAATAGAAAAATAATTTTCAACCGAGTAGTTAAATTTTTTACTGTATTGTTGAATGTTTGACCAAACCACGTTAATTTAGACACAAACAATTGCATCTTTTATAAAAGATTATTAATTTTCGAACAAGAATAATAATTATTAAGCAAAAAGACGAATTGTTGACAAAATACATGAATAGTAAAAATAAGTTTTCAACCAATTATAGTTTGTTTAAAAAAATTAATTTCAACGAAAACGAAACGAGGTTTCAGCAGAATAGTTCAACCCAAATGACGATTATTCAACCCAATAGATTAATTTTCTAAAAATAAAATAGTTAAGTTGTCGACCCAGAAGCTAAATCTTAACAAAATATGTATTTTTTTAACAAATCAATTCAACTTTTAACCAAGAAGTTGAAATTTCAACTAAAAAAGATAAATTTCTAATCAAATATTTAAATTTTTTTACAAAAAAGATTAATTTTCTAAGAATGGAATGCATTAATTTTCAACTAAGGACGTGAATCTTCAATTTTAAACCAAAAAGATTAATTTTTCAAAAAGAAAATTTCTACCAAAGACACAAATTTTCAATAAAATACATTAACTTCGAACAAAATTGTTAAATTTCAAAGTCAAAAAGACGAATTATCTCCAAAGAGGTCGAATTTTTAACTTAAAACTATGATTTCTGAACAAAAAAGTGAATTTTGTAACGAAAAGTAAAATTTTTATTAGAAAAGAAAACTGGAAAATTATCAACTAAAATGATAAACCTTTCAAAAAATATTTTTCGACAAAAGAATTAAATCAAAAACAATTATTAATTTTGAAAATAATCTAGGAAGTTTAAAATATATTTCGAGATTTTGAAAAGATGTCAACACACGAAATTTATAAGCTTTTTATGCATTTTGAAAAGTTTTGAATAAATAAACAAATTGGCACAGAAATTCGTAGAAAAACTAAGAATCATTTTTTGTTGAAAAATTAATTTTTAAAGAACTTTATTAGTACTTGTGCAGGATTTTCAAATAATTGTAGGAAAAATTCGAGTTTCAAGATAAAAAAGTTAATATTAGATTCCTGGAAGATTTTTAAATGATTTTTGAAACAAATTTTTGAGAGAATATTCAAAAAGATTTCGAATAAACTTCAACTTGTGAATTAATGTTTCTAGCTTGGAATTGCCCAAAATTATATAATTTAAAAAATGTATAAAAAATTTTATTCATTCATCAATTCATAGCATTGAAAATGATGGCGTGGATTGCTATTTTTTAAATAATTTAACTGTATAATGTATAAAAGTTAGAATTTTCAATTTTGCTGTTCAACGGATTTTAATTACAAAATTTTCTTTCGAAATGTTTTAAAAGATTTCATTTTTTACGTGAAACTTATGAAGCTTCGATTTTGAAATTTTAAAATGCAAAAGTATTCCACTTTGAGTGTTTTAATTTGCGATTCAGCTTTTATAACTTCAAATAAAAAAATGTTGTTGAAAATTAATGTATTTTCTTGAAAAATCGTGTTTTTTGGAAAATTCATCTTTTTGGTTGAAAATTTAAGTATATGGTTCAAAATTTATCTTCTTAAATTGAAAATTAAACTATTTGGTTGAAAGTTGAACTAGTTTGTCAACAATTAATATTTTTTTAAATTCACCTCCTTGGTTGAAAATTTAACTATTTCAATTTTAGAAAATTAATCTTCTGGATTAAAAAATCATCTTTTGTGTTGAATTCTTTTGTAATGATTCATCATTTTAGTTAAAAATTCATATTTTTTTGTTAAAATGCGACTTTTTGGTTAGAAATGCAACTGTTTGGTTCTAAATTGATCTGGTTTTGTAGAAAATTAAACTATTCGATTGAAAATTAAACTTTTTTTGATGAAAATGCAACTTTTTGGTAAAAAATTATTTTTTTTTTCAATCCTATTTTTGGGTTCCAAATTCAACCCTCTTGTAGATAATTTGTCCTTTTGGTTTCAAAATTCAACAATTGTGTTGAAAATTAATGTATTTTGTTGGAAAATCGTGTTTTTTCGTAGAACATTATCCTTCTTGCCGGAAAATTCAACGATTTGATTGAAAGTTGAACTAATTTGTCAAAAATTTATATTTTTTCAAGATTCACCTCCTTGATTGAAAATTAAACCATTCCATTTTTAGAAAATTAATCTTTCGGATTGAAAAATCATCTATTGTGTTGAATTCTTTTGTCAGGAATTCATTTTTAAAGATTCATAATTTTTATATTATTATATTATTATATTATATTTATATTTTTTATTGAAAATTCATGTATTTTGTTCAAAATTCTCCTTTTTTTGTCGAAAAGTTATCTTCTTGGTTGCAAATTCATCCTTTTGGTTCAAAAATGCAACGGCTTTGTGTTTAAATTATTCTGGGTTTAAAAAAAATCATACCTTTGGGTTCAAAATTCAACCATGATCAATTCTTTCACAGTTGTTCAATTTTCATTTGCAGTCAAAATGTTGTTCTTTTTTTGACCTTTAAAAAATTTTGTAATCTTTTTGAATCATTAAAATGTATTGAAATCTTAAAAATTTGGTTTACTATACCTTATGTAAAATATTTAAAATCCTTGAAATCTTTGACATATTTTTGAAGTCTTTCTTTAAAATTTGTTTGTGAAATCTCTTGTGTTCATTTGAAATCATTAAAATCTTTTGAAATCTTTTCCAATTTGTTGAAACCTTTTGAAATCGTTCAAAATATTCGAAATTTCGGGAAATTTTTAAAATCTGGTGTTCTGTACCCTTATTGAAAATCTTAGAATTCTTGAAATCTTTTGAAATCCTTATGAATTCTTTTGAATATTTGTGAAATCTTTCTGAAATCGTTTTGACTGGTTTGAAATCATTCAAATATTCAAAATCTTTGTGAAATCTTTTGAAATCTTCCAAACATATTTGAAATTGTTCAAATCTTCGAAATGATTTGAAATCTTTAAAACCTGGTGTACTGTCACCTTCTTGAAATTTTTGAAAGTTTTGTATTATTTTGAAATCTTTGAAATTTTCGTGAGATCTTTGAAATGTTTGTGAAATCTAACTGAAATCTTTTGTATTAATTTGAAATCATGAAAATATCTGGAATCTTCATGAAGTCTTTTGAAATCTTCTAAAAAATGTTGTAATCGTTTCGAATCTTTAAAATGCATTGAAATCTTAAAAATTTGGTGTAGGGGAGCGGCGCAGAATGCAACGCACATTAAGGAAAATGCACGATTAAAATTCAAATATAAAGTAAAAGATTGTAATGAAATATATTTTGTTTGTGCCAATATCTTACCAATGCTCTATGCATAGAGATAATTTAACTCAAGTTTATTAAAACAGTTAATTAATATGTTTTCCAAAAAGTGCATCTGCGCCGAGTTATCCTGCCTTGTTTGATTATGCGGCGCGTTTCGATTACAGTTCATCGTTATTGAATAAAAATCAAATTATGAAGAAACATTAGTAAAATTGATTGAAAATAAGATGAATATATTTACGTTTAATATTAATAACATATTTGAAGGATTATGTGTGATGAAATTTCAAGAAAAATTGTTTTTTTAAGAGTGCAGAATGTCTCACAATAATTTGAGGGTTGTCTGTTGAAACGTCAAGAAAACAATTTTTTGTTAACAGTGCAGAATGACTTTCTAAAATAAAAAATAACATATTGAAGGATATATTTAAATAATTATCAATTGGGAAACTGCTAACTGACCATTTTGAGTATTTCGTTTATAAACTCCCATCTAGAACAATGAAGGTTAGGAGTGCTACAAATTTTTTATTTTAAGATAAGCTTACAGACGTTTTATAAACAATAAATCAAAATTATAATAACAATAAGTATATTTCATTCCTTTCCAAAACAGTTATAATGATTCCACATTCAAATAATATCATTACTCTAAACGTTCTAAATATTTATTCTGTCAGAACAAATCTAACCCGAAAACTGGTAAAAAGTTTTCAAAAGCAATTATTCTAAAATAACTTTGAACTACAGGATAATTATTAGAATAAAACTCTTTTATGCATATTTGAAACAAAATATTATTACTCTGAGTAAATATCCGTATTGAATGTTAAGATTCTCGGAGCAAAACAAACCAAAATCTTGTGCGCCAAGTTACCTGCCGATTTTAGTCCCGAATGCGCCATATTAGTCGCATGTGAATAGTATTTAATAAAGAAAACATGACAAATAAATTTTGATTCTTTGACATCTGAATCCATTGCCTTTTATATGACCGTATGACCAAATTAATTTCATTCACGAAGATTAACTACTTCATTTAAAAAAAACGATCGAAGAAAATTTACAGTGAAGAAATAGTCCAATTCACTGAATATACATATACATATAGATTTGACTTTTTACCTTGAAAACTTAATAATATTATATTTGGTTGAAAATTAACTTTTTCGTTCAAAATTCATCTATTTGATTGAAAATTAACTTACTTTGGCAGAATATAATGTATTATATTTTGTTGGAAATTCATCTTTTTTATCAAACATTACTTCTTGGCTGAAAATTAATCTGCTTTGGTTGAGGATTCAACTATTTTCTTGAAAATTCGTATTTTTTGGTTGAATTCAACCTTTTTTATTTAAAATTAAAATCAAGTTTTGTTCAAATATTAACTATTACACGTCGACAATGTCATGTGTTACTAAAGCTGACCCACCTACTATTTTTAACCCTTTGAATCATACATTTTTGCTTACATACGAATTGGTAGAAGCCTTATGCACTGAACGTTTTTGGGATCGCTGATTATGAATTTGGAGTCAAATTTAATAAATTATAAAATTCAAAGTCGCGGATCTAATATAGTGGACAAAAAATGTAAAAATAAATCCTGTGGCATAAAAATGGGTTCTCGGGGCATTTGTGGGTCGCTGATTACGAATCTGAAGTGAAAATTTCCAAATTCAAAATGGCGGATCCAACATGGTGGCCAAAAAGATCAAAGATTGCCGCCGTGGCTTCAAATGGGTCCTCAGGGGTTTTATGGGTCGCTGATTATGAATATGAAGCCAAAATTGGGGATCCAA
>JAABKJ010007545.1:104562117-104688522 GCA_011634705.1 Andricus grossulariae | reverse complement strand
GCAGATTCAATATGGTGGGGAAAAAATTTCATTTTTTCGTCCGCTTTTGAAATTTTTACTCCAAATTTGTAATCAGCGACCCCCAAAAAAAAACCTGAGTAGCCGTTTTGAAGCCACAGGACCAATTTTTTAATTTTTTGGCTGCCATATTGGATTTGCTATATTGAATGTTGGAATTGGAATTTTAAATACAGATTCGTAATCAGCGAACCAAAAAACTCCTAAGGACTCATTTTGAAGCCACGGGACCAATTTTTTAATTCTTGGCCGTATTAGATCCTTTATTTTGAGCATTCGAATTTTGACTTCAGATTCGTAATCAGCGACCTAAATAAAAAAAAAACTGTTTTCAAAGTTTCCTAATATCAAGTGATGTTCTACAATACTTTAAACTTGCATTTTCGTTATTGTAATTTGTTAAAAATTATATGAAAAATATTTAAAAACGATGTCAAAAAGGTGCCATGCTACATAGTACATTGTACTATGCCGCAAAGGAATTACGAAATCTAAATGTAATTTTATATAAACGTAAATAGAATAATAAATAATGAAAAAAAATATATTTGAAACCAACATGAGAATACTTTTAATTCAATACTTTAGACTTTTTTTTCATTTGAGAACGATATTCTACGCGATGGGAGGGATTGAAAATATCATACAAAAGCCTTACGTAATTAATTATAATTTTTCTCGTTGTTTCGTTCAAATTTGAACTGAGATTATAGAACCCAAATAAGAAAATCCAACTATTATAAATTAAAAGATAATTTTTTTAGTTGAAAATTCATATTTTTTGTTGAAAATTAAGCCATTCTTGGCAGAAAACTTATCTTTTTTATTTAAAAATTGAACTATTTTATTGAAAAGTCATGTATCTAAATATGCCCAAAATGTTAAAAATATGTTTAAATATTCAATTTCCTTCTAAGTTGCTAATTGGTCTAAAATTATGCAAAAATAAAAATTTTAAATGCTTTCTTTCAATGAAAAACTCACTTTTTCGAGCTTTTTTTTTAGCAAAAAATGTATTTTATATTAATTTTATCATTTCATTAAAAATGTTCTAAATATTTTATAATACGATTATAAAAGAAAAATTGTATATACAATACAATTTCATTCACTGTTATCCTCTTTTTTTAAATGTAAATGCTTATGAATTATAATGAAAAAAATTAATTCAATAATAAAAAAGATACAAGCGTAGGCAGCGAGAATCGAGCCCGCAACCTACCGGCTACAAACCCGACGCACTACCGCCTGAGCTTCTCGGCCAGCTGGAAGATACATTTGTCTAATCTAATCCATAAGACCGACGGTGAAAACTTTAAAGACGTTTTTCTCACAATTTTACTCATAATTTTACTCATCATTTTACTCTGGGGTCACCCGGTGTGTATATATTGCTAGGCTAAAGTGCTTCGAACTCTCGACACTGCCTATGTGAGTCTTTTCCTAGTAAAAATTTGATGGCATCCCTTCGTCCAACCCTTCGCATTATATACGGTCTCTGTTTATCGCTTCGTCGTAACTTATGTACCACCCGTTATCTGTTGGCTTATTATGCACGTTATCGTCTCTGTTGCCTCGACGAGGGAAAAGGCATAAATTTAATGTCTTCGCACGCAGAAGAGGCTTCAAATGCTCGAAACCAAAATCGATCTTCGAGATTACCCAATGATTGTCACGAACCTTTGGTCTACTCGTTGCGTACAAATTTGTACTTTTTCCATTTTTTATAACTGACCTTTGCTCGTTCGCTATATACCATTCTTCGAATTTTACGACTCGAACATCTGCTCTAGTTGAGAAAAAAGGTCAAGTGTCTTCTTTTCTTAAAGTATATTCTTTAATTTAGGGTAGACGTATAGGTCAGGAAAAACTTGGAAATCAGGGAAAAGTCAGGGAATTTTATTGGTCAGGAAAAGTCAGGCATTTTGAAAAAAATCTTGCAAACTCAGAGAATTTCTATAATAGGCAGTTTAAATAACTGTCAAAGATAATAAGTTTGAAATTATTTTATCCCGTTTATAAGAGATTCTATGTCAAAAACGCTACAAGATTAATCTTCTCGTCTTTGAATATTAATGGTTAGGGAAAGTGAGAAATTGGTCCCGGTAAATATAGGAAATTTTTTAAATGAAGTTTTGCAACCACCCTGATTATAATATTCCTGTCAGTAATTTATGTGGCTTTTATTTATATTCCTTTTTTTTAGTTGCTTCCCCCTGACAATTATATTTGTAGTTAAAAATTGTATTATTTGATTGAAAATTTAACAACTTTGTTAAAAAGTCATCCTTTTTGGTAGAAAATTAAACTGTTTTGTTGAAAATTCGTCTTTTCGGTTTAAAAATTCATCTGTTTTAATAGAACCTCATCTTTTTTGTATAAAAATGCAACTTTTTGGTTGAAAACTAATCTTTTTTGGTTAAGGATTCAACTATTTTATGTACAATTCGTATTTTTTGGTTGAATTCAACTGTTTTTTGTTTAAATAAAAAATGTATTGGATATAATATCTATTATATCACATTATTCGTTTACACTTCATTCTTCTTGGTTGAAAATTGAATATTCAAATGAAGGTTTAACCACTTTGTCAGAAAATCATTTTTTTACCTGAAAATTCAACTATTCCAGTCAAGGATTCATCATTTTGGTTGAAAATTCATTTCTTTGATTGAAAGTCGAACTATTTTGTTGAAAATTGATCTTTTTTTTAAATATTCAAGTAATTGTGTAACAGTTGAACTATTTTGTTAAAAATTGATTTTTTGGGTCTAAGGTTCATCACTTTGGATGAAAATTCGCTTTTTTTTTACTTTAAAATTAGCAAGGTTTTGAAAAAAAATTCAAAAATACAGTGAAACCTGAATTTAGCTCCCCTTGATTGTGCCCTTCCGAGAATTGACGCCGCGCCGTGGGGTTACGTGAGCGGCATTTGCGGGGGGAGGTCCGGTGTGCACCCAGGCGTGTCAAAACAGAGAGAGAAGCAGGAGAGATAAAACAGGAGACAGACAAAATAGTTCCGAGTCTCTGGATTTAACGTCAAGGTCAGCCCCAAAATCGGCGCTAAATCCAGATTCGACTTTATTTTCCCCCGAAAAACAAGAAAATACCAAATAGGAAATTTATGGTAAGTGACCTATATTACTACCAATTATTAATACAAATTTCGGGATTCTTATTTTTTAATTTTTTTTCGTGGATATTGAAAGTCGGTCAAAAAGTAGATGAACTGGAATAATGAGAACCTTAATATCTTAAATACTGCAAAAACGGGATGGGTTTGAAATTGAATTTGTCAAAAAACTCATTTTAACTTAAAATTTGAAAAAATATATATATATATATATATATTTAGTTATTATAACGTGCGGTGGAAGGGTGTTCCCGCTAGGACCTGGTTAGAAGTTCTGGATAGATCCCGACTAAAACAGCGTTACAAAACCAGCCTGTTCCTCTTTATTTTTCCTGATCAGCGCCCAGTAAGAAATAGGAGAAATAATAAGAAATAATAGCTTCTAAGTCCAAGTTCTTAGGATTTTGAAAAAAATTATGTCGCCTTGACGCATTTATTTCCTTTTTTAAAAATAGCGATTATTTTTCTCGTTCTCATCAGTTTATTTTAAATTCATGAACTTCTGATTGGTTTCAAAGAAGAATAATTCTTCAATTTTGTGTTTTAGAGACGGTCACAAAAGCTTGAGCGATTATAGAAACGCTTTACAAAAGTCGAATGAAAAGCTGCGCTTTAGATTAGTATTCAAACAAGTCTTAGAAAATAGAGTTCTAGAGATTTATTAACTGATGACGCGAATCGATTAGTAGTATGATCATTCAGCAATACAAGTCGAGAGTGACAGAATGAGAGCGAACAGGAAATCACGTCATAGCATGCAAAGGCTTGATAAAATATGCATTTTAGCGGGTAGGAAAGACAGGGTCTCATTGATGTTTGAGGACCTGTGGAATGCAAATCGTCGAAAAAAAGAGTTCTTTAAAGACCTTCAGGACGAATGAAGGCATTTATTGTCGATTGTTCTTTGATATTTGCCGATCGATTATTAAAGATGTCAGGAATAGGAATTTTTCAACTATATGCATTTGGACACGATTTATTTCAGACTTTAAAATATCTTTATATAATAGAACAGAATTGAAGAAGGGAAAACTAAGCGATGCTACGTCCACTTTTTGACAAAATTGAGTTTTCTTCAAAAATCATACTTTCTCGCTTTTTTACACCTACTTGAATGATTTAATTTAAATATAATAATAATTTAAATTAGAGATATTATCATTAAAATTAAAAAATGTTGTACCAATACTTAGAATGGTCCAGTTTTCTATTAAATAGTCTTCTTTTTTCATGAAATAAAGAAAAATATGTGCTTCAAATGATTTTATAAACGATTTATGTACTATTTTTATTTATAATATTAGGGAAAGCTAAACGGTGCTGAGTCCATCGACATTTCCATTAAATTATTCAATTGATTGTAAATTGTTCCTGTAGAATGCCTTTTTACTTCAATTTAGAATTAGACGACTTTAATATCCTATATGTATATTATAAACTCTTATAAAACTTTAACGATGTATTTATTACTCAGTAGTATTATTCTAATTGAGCAGATTTTAATTGTACATTAATTTTATCCTTTCTAAATTGATATTTCGATTGCTTTTTAGGAGTGAATTTAATCAGCTATAAGTACTACTTTTATGCTTGAACTTTAACACATAATCACGGAAGCATTCGTTTCTGCATTAAATTGTTCTCCAATCCGAGTTCTGATCCCATAAATGCTTTATGTATTCAACGAAAAATGCATTATTCAAGAAATATTTTTTAAACACTGAAATCTCACAACTTGAATTTATTAAGTTTTATTATCGCAAAGCCTCACGATTTGTATCAAACTTGCACGGTTTTTTGAAAACGATTACATTGCAAAGGGATACGTGCGTAAGCCGATTTTTGAAACAATGTATTTTTAAAAATTAAAAAACAAAATAAGTTTTGTTTTGTTGCTACTTGTGTTTCCGTTTTTGTTTCAGAAAGTCAACCTTCTCATTTTGTTGAAACCATTCATATTTTTTCAAAACACTATAAAATCATTAATTCATTGGGAAACTCTACGAACAATATGCAGTGATTTAACATTGAAGTTTAACATTAATTTAACATTAATTTAATTAATTCATTCATTTTAAATTAATTGTAGTTTAACATTGAAATACAATTTTTATTTTTGAATAAACAAAATAATTAAGTGAAAGTGCTTGTTCAAGATTAAAAGTACTCTAATCGCAGAATTTAGTTTAAACTGTATAAAGACTTTGTTCTTTTAACAAAATTGATAACAAGCTTTTGGATAATAAATATTATTTACGATGCTTTAATACTCAGTAACGATTTTTAATTATTTCAAATCATTTTTTAACAAATAAAGCCTCGGTAGAGATAATATAGAACAGAAAATTATTGGGTAAAAATCTCTTGTCATACTATAAGCATAGTTTGAAGTAAAAATATTTTTATTGATTCAGCGTTATCTCGCCAAGGCTTCAAGTACAGACATTCGTCAGGTTTAATAAATTCAGGTTTAAATAAATTTTGTTTTCATGAACAGAATAAATAATAAATTACTTCGAAAATTTTTCTATTATACATTATGAATATTTGTTCATTGTATAAATAATTTTATAAATAAATTAAGGATTGTCAGTTTATATGAAATAGATTTTTTTAAGCAGAATGTGACTAATAATGTCCCTCTCTCATTTTTAGTCTATATATGGGCAATATTTATAAATAATTTTCAAAACAAAATTGATAAAATTATTTATTTGTATATATGACGTAAGATCATTAGATCTGTGTTGTTTAAAGAAACGGTGCTCAACTGTTAAAAAATGATCAAGTCGCGAGTTAAGCAAACAATTATTGCGTGGTGATGAAGTTTCATAAGCAATTTATGATTTATTCTGCTGAAAAAAAAAAGAAAATCTGTTGGTTGAAAATTGACAAAAAGCTGTAATTATTAATAAATTTTGTTTAAACAATTAAAAATTGTTATAAATTATCGTGAATAATATTCATTGTGGAAAAATTCAGTCAATTCTGTCGGGAAACGTAAGTCTTTACGGTGAGTAATAACAAAAACAGATGTATTTGTTTATAACATTATTTATCAAATACATCATTATTCTGGATTTTTAACAAACTGTAAACATAAAAAATTCAATAATTCAACAAAAAAATATAAAAAATAAAGAATCCAAGTATTTTTATTCTTGAGCAAGCACTTTAACTCATTTATTTGTCTATAATAAAAAAAATCTCTTAAATGTTCTAAGGGCATTAAAAATATTAATGGTAAAATAATCTTCCTTATTCTAAACAGAACATCAAATTTTAATTCATTCAATAAGAAATTGCGTACTCATAATGCTGTTTTAAATTTCACCTAGCCTCATTTACACGAAGTTTAACATACAATTACATCTGCAGAGCAACTAATGGAATCAAACCTTGTTAGATGTAAATTCCTTGATTATCAGTAGGGACTACATAATCTACTGAGTGTAAAACGGGAATGAATTTTTACGTTAATTAACAATACTTATTTCTTTCTAGTCATGCCCACACAGTTGAGTGGGTGTTTTCACGCGCCGGTAATTTCATTCCTAATTAAATTAGAGATTCATGGTCACGCTCATATTTTTGTTTATTTCACTTTCCAACCTGAAAATTACTTTTATTTGAATAACAAATATTTGATTTTGTTTTAAGGTAGTTGAATTTTCAACCCAAAAAGGTGAAGTTCCAATACAAAAGGACGAATTTTTTGTCCAAATTGAAGAATGTTCAACAAAACAGTTAATTTCGACCAAAAAACATAACTTTTCAACAAAATACTCGATTTTTCAATAAAATAGTTTAAATTGAATCAAATACTTTAATTTAAAATAAATCAATTTCAACCAAAAACTGTTGCATTTTCATATAAATACAAAAAATCCAGCCAAAAAGTAGAATGTTTTAAAAAACAGTTGACTTTTAAACCCGAAAAGGTGAATTTTCATTTAAAAATATCATTTTCAATTAAGAAAGATGAACTTTCAACAACATAAATTAATTTTTAACCAATGAGTTATATTTGCAACAAAATAATTGAACTTTAGAGCAAAAGAGATGCATTTTAAACAAAATATTTTAATTTTTAACCAAATATTTGAATTTTCTACCTACCAAGACGAATTTACAGATAAATTGTCGAATTTTCAATAAAAAAGGTTAAACTTCAATCAAAGACAGTTTAATTTGTAACTAAAAAGTTAAATTTGTATGCCAAAAAGACGATATTTTTAGATTGGACCAAAGTGTTGAATTGTCAACAAAATAGTTAAATTTGCAACAAAAAAGTTAAAATCACAATGAGAAATGTAATAAATGCATTTCAACAAAAAAAGATTAATTTCTACTAAAACAGATGGATCTTAAAACCAAAAAGACGAACTTTCAATCAAGATGCTTAATTTTCCACCAAAAAAGGCGATTTTCAAACAAAATACATGAATTTTGAAACAAATATTTGAATTTTAAACAAAAAAGTAACTTTTTAACCAAAAATAGAAAAGTTACATTTTCAGAAAAAAAAATTCAACAAAATAAAGAAACTTTCAACCAGAGATGAAATTTCAACTAAAATTATGTTTCTTTAACAACAACATTTTTTGTAACAAAGTTATTCATCCTTCAACCAAGTAAGTCAATCTTCAACCAAAATAAAAAGGTGAATTTTCAACAAGTAATGTAATAGTTGATATTACAACCAAAAAGACGAATTCAAAAAATAATTACAATTTCAACCAAGAAAGATTTCAGTTCAATTATAAATACCAACATATGAATTTTCAACAAAATGTTAATTGTCTGCCAAAATAGTTAAACTTTTAACCGAAAAAGACGAATTTTCAACAAAGCAGTTGGATTTTTTACCAAAAAGGATGACTTTTTAAAAAAAATATTGACTTTTCAACCATATCATAACATTTTTAACTGAAAATATAATCGTCAGGAGGAAAAAAATGTAAAAAATTAAATAAAAATATGATATTCTTCACTGACCAAGTTTTTACTTTCCCTGACCACGGATATTCAAAGACCAGAATCTTAATCTTTTAACATTACTAAATAAAGCGGTTTCAAATAAAAAATTAAAATTTGTTATTGCTGACAGTTATTTAAAGTGCCTGTTATAGAAATTCCCTGACTTTTTAAAGATTTTTTTTTTAAATCTCTGACTTTTTCCTGATTTCCAAATTTTCCCTGACCTACGGCCACCCTGCGGTTAAATAATACAAAATTATATTTTATTTATCGCGGTTCTATTGTCAAATACTAATTTATAGTGTTTTTTGAGAGAGAGGACTGTTATAAATAAAGGATATACGAGTTTGGAAATGGAAAGTACTTAAGCTGAAAGGTTTTGTTGAAAAATGGGAGTGATTAGGACTATTGGGTGGATACAATTAGTGGAAGAATAAAAAATGAGTACATTTTGTGGGCGATTTCCAACCAATCAGGGCATTTTGTTATTTTTTATTGACCAATCAGTTCATGTTTATGACGTAAAATACGTGACCGGAGAAGGAAGCCTCGGCTGTAGTTGGCAGTATCTTTCTCAATCTAAAGGGTGTTCCTCAGGATGGCAATGAACGTACTTTGTTATAATGAACTCAGAAATGAGAAAATAATACAAAGCTGATGAGCAAAGCTATTTTTCCTTTCGTCAAAGTATATTTATTGATCAGGAGACTCCTTACCAGAAAATTGTTGGTATTTAATTAAGCAAATAAAAATTAAACTATTTTCAGAACTAGTTTATAGAAATCTTAGAATTTCCACTATTTCGTTGAGGCTAAGAATATTTAAAGTTTAAAAAAGCAATTACTACTATTAATTTAAATCTAAAGACCGGAGTACCTGTCGGATTTGGTATATATCAGGATTATCTAGTGCATATTCCGTCTTCTCAGATTACTCAAGTACAAGCAAGATCCGTATCAAATAGTAATTAGGCGCTTAATTAGACTAATTTATCATAGAGTGCGTCCATCTCAGATATTCAGTAGTGTTCATATCGATGTAAGGAGATAATATACAATGTTTATCATTCAATCAATTATTGTATACATTTTCTCAATTAGTTTTAATTTTGGAATGGGGTTATATTAAAGATTATATTCCAAAGGATATTACTGATTGTATTTCATATTAGAAAGGGAAGGAAGAATTGAGTTGGGTTCTCGGGTCTCTAAACTCTTATATTTTAACAATGTATAACAATTGGAAGAGGATGAACCTTTTCGCGACATAAAATCCAGGTTGAAGTTTAACCTGGTATATATGGTATACAAGTAGATTGCACTAATATGTAAGGTTGATGTCAGGGAAATTAATGGTAATAACTCTAACCTTTGATGAGATGTTTTTGTTGGTATCTTCTACACGAGTGAGTTAACCATCATATGTACCTAATATTTATGTACATATATTGATAAATTTTCAATATTTAAAGGTTAAGAGGAAGTTTCATTAAAATACAAAATCCGATTTGAGTCAGTTCGGGTAAAGAGCACTTGATATCAGAATCTCATGATTATTTATTACCTACTATCTTTCCTGTAAGCATTATTTTTAGTTTTAATTTTTTTTCGAGAGCTTGTTACTATCCTTAATTGTCGAAAAAAGTTTATCACTAAGATTAGACTTTGTTTTATCAGTGAATGATTAATTCAATGAATTTCAAAACTTGAATTATAAATGAATTAGTTGAAAACAGAGAAGCCTAAAATGGAATCTAAAATAATCCAAATTAAAAATCTTTGAAAACTGATAATCTGATAGTCTGTTGAATTTAAAAACACGAA
Organism: Andricus grossulariae; assembly: GCA_011634705.1. Lineage (NCBI taxonomy): Eukaryota > Metazoa > Arthropoda > Insecta > Hymenoptera > Cynipidae > Andricus > Andricus grossulariae. Next base: position 104,678,568 of record JAABKJ010007545.1, on the reverse strand, counting down.
TTATGCAATTCCTCAGTAGAAACTTTACAATTCAAAACTTGATTACTTTCTCGCTTGCGCATCCGATCTCCGTTAGGATATAACATATTAGGAATGTTTCTTGAAGAATGATTTGAGAATAGAAACTCGATAATGGTCTTAAGGATATAACCATTACCACTGTTAGAAACGATATTCAATAAATTTGGTTAAAAACAATAATTTCATAATCTACAAATACTAGAGAAAATAAGAAAAATTTGTTTTTCCTATATAAAAAAAAATCTAAGTAACTATGAGAGTAGATTCAATTAGTTTGTGTAGTAACTTCATTTTTGATAAATCACTTCATAACAAATCAATGTATCAAATTAGTTCACATTAGTCATTATTATTTATTAGTTATTATTCACTGAGATCCCAGATAGAATACCGGTAACGTAATTCAATCAATAAAAGTAAACTTGCAATGAGAAACCAGGGACAGTTCACTGAGAAACTGGTGATAATTCATTGAAATTCCAGTTGTTTTTTCACTGATTTCTGAGTAAAAAAGTCCCTGTAATTTGAGCAACTTTTTTAAATTGTAGAAGCAGTGAAATATGGCTGAGATTTCAGTGATTAATAATTGATTATTATTGGATTTTCACTGATTGATGTCGCAACATTATATCGCAAAGTACCTACAAGTTTTTAAGTTTATTGAAATATTTTAAAATGTTTAAAAATTCGGAACCTTTTTATTAGAGTATTTCGAGTTCAAACCAAGTATCCTTCATATACTTTACTTGCTTTACTAGTTTTTTTAACTTTTTAAATTCTGGATATCTTTTGAACTCTTTTAAATTAACCGGGCAAAATTAAAAATTCATCGGGAGAAAACAAGGAATTTGGAATCATCCATCAGGTAGACACCCGGATTGGAAACGCAAACCTCACTGAATGAGTTTAGGAGTAAACACTCTCATAACATTTTCTGAATTTAGTACACATTAAACCGAAAAGTACATACAAGTTTTTAATTTTATTGAAGTACTTGAAGCTTTAAAATTTGGAATCTTCATATTTGAGTCTTTCGAGTTAAAACCAAGTATCCTTTATACTCATACTTCACTTGATTCACTAGTTTTTTCACTTCTTGAAATCTCTTGAAATGTTTAAAAATCGTTTGAAATAATTCAAATCTTCTGAACTCCTATTTGAACTGACCGGAAAAATTAAGAACTGACCGGGAGAAAAACGGGAATTTAGAATCATCCATCGGGTAGACTCCCAATAGATTTTTTCGCTCCCCATTTTTTTGTGCAGCCTTCACAACTGACCCTTATCTTCCTGTTTCACGATTGCATGGATTTTATCTTTGCAGAGTCATGGATGCAATAAAGTTTGTTAAAATACTTTATAACGCTTTAAAATGTTGAACCTTTATATTCGAGTCCTTCGAAATGAAACCAAATATCCTTCACACACTTTACTTGCATTACTATAGTTTTTTTCACTCCACATTTTTTTGTGCAGCCTTCAACTGACCCTTATCTTCTTATTTCACGATTGCATGAATTTTATCCGTGCAAAGTTCTGCATGCAACAAAGTATGTAATACTTATAATGAGCACACTTAAACAGGTGTGCAGTTATATGTTTGGTGTGTATAGCTTACAGCTCGTAACTAAGCTCTGATGTTGGAAAGAAAAAGGAAGGTTGGTGCGAATATTAAGGGTGTATGAGAGAGTAAGAATTAAGAGGCATAAGATTCCTGGACGTTTCTAAATTACTGCAGCTTTTAAAAAAGCAAGGATCGCGGATAAGCCACGGGCTGGTCACTCCCAGGGTAGTGCTCTCCTCTACACACACGCACATATATATAGGGATATGTAGACACCTTTAAATGCAATTCTTGATCGAGACACACCCGTCCATGCTTCCATGGGGTTCAATCAGACCCCGGACTCGAACCGCCCGTAACTCGAATGAACTCGACTGGTGAAGTTACGTCGTCATGTATGTAGTTGAGAGCGTGTGTATGTGTTGTAATATGTTTTTGCATGTGTATAAGCATTCCGAGTGGGATTATTTTTTGTATAAGTATAGGTATAGGTATTAAAGGAAATTTTGAATCGCGAAGGATTCAGTTTGATCTATTGTAGTCCATACGTCCTATAAACACTTTTAAGGTTCAAAATTTACCTGACGTATATAAAAAACTCGAGTAATTTAAAATTCAACAGCTTTGAAAAAGTGTTTGAAATGGAATAGTTTACAAAATGAGCGATTTGCAATAGGAAGTGTGCAGAATTGAATATTTTTTAATTAAAAGTATATTATATTAAACATTTTTAAATTGATCGCTATGAAAATTGAATAATTGTAGACTGAAGCATTTCAAAGTGTTCCGGTTTTACAATTTAATTTGGTTCAAAATTAAAGATTTTCAATATTGAAAGCTTTATTAATATTCCAAAATTATATATTTAAAATTTTGTAACTTATAAAAGCTCAACTAGTCTCAAATTGAAAAAGATCATAAAAGGAATAAGTTAAGTTGCGAAATTTATAAATCAGACTATTTTATATTAATAATTTTGGAAATTGTAAATGTTTAAATTGAACCGCATATAACCTGAAATTGAAAGTATTTTCAGGGATCTCAGTCCCTCTCTTTTTTACGTAACCCTCTGTTTCCCCCTTCATCCCTAAAATCTGAAAAATCACCTAAAATAAATAAAATCGAGAATTCGGGTACAATTTTCCCTTTTCGCCATTTTTTACTGAGTTTTGATTCATTTTTTAAGAATCATAAACAAAAATTCAAGAAATTAGAAAACATAACGCTTTCAAAGAGATTATTTTTGACGATACGAATTTCAAATATTTTCTGAACGATTTATTTTCTAATTATGTATATTTAAAGGACATCGTCGACGGCGAAAAAATCGCTAACAGGCTTCACAGGTGAAAATGTTCTAAAAACGGGAGTAACAAGGAGATTTTTCACGAAAATAGGGGAATAATTTTTTAAAAATTAATTAATATAGATACATTATTAATTCAAATTAAAATGCTTCAAATTCTTAATATTAAAAGTCAAAATTGAGTGTTTAACAAAATAGATGAATTTTCAATTAAATGGCTGAACTTTCAATGAAAAAGGTGAATTTTTAATCAAGAAGATTAATTTTCGACCAAGAGATTAATTTATTTTCCACCATAAAGACGAGTTTTCAACAAAATATTTAAATTTTCAATCAAGGAGATTAATCCTTAATCAAAAAAAAGATTAAAAAAATAGTTTAACAGATTAGTTGATTTTTCATTCAGAATGACGAAAATTTCAACCAAATTGTTGAATTTTTAAGCAAAAACGACGAATTTTCTACAAATCAGTTAAATTTTGAACAAAAAAGGTAATTTTCAACCCAGTTGTTCAATTTTCTACCAAAGTCGTAGAATTTTCAACTCAAAAGAACGAATTTTCAACAAAATAGTTACATTTATAACCAAAGAGATAAATTTTCAAACATTCAAGATTTTTATTTTAAAGAAAAATCAGTTGGATTCATCCGTAAAAACAAATTCCAAGAAAATACTTTATTTTTTAACAAAAAAAAATTTCAAAGTCAAGAAAGACAATTTCAACCAAATTGTCATTTATGTGTTTTTTCAAATGATTTATTTTTAGCTTACTTATAAAAATACTTTGAATAACAAAAATGTTCTGTACTGAAAATAATACAATAGAAAAAGTTGATAAGAATAAGGAATAAAAATCTATCTACTGATAAAATCACATTTGAAAAAATTCAAACATAAGCATTTTTCAATTCTGTTTATCTATTTTTCAATTTTTGATCTTCGTGAATTTTTTACTGATGTATTTTTATTAGTAGAAAGTGCATTATTATAATAATATTTCATGTTTAATTTTAAGTCGTTCGAAATAAATAATCTTTGAATTGTTATGTATACATCAGAATTCAAAAGTTTCACTTTCAAATTAAAAATTAAACAAAATGAAAAAATGTTCTTTTCTTCACTAAGAAAACTTGAAATTTGCTTGGGTTAAAAATGGAATATTTTAGACTAAAACAATATTTGAAAATACGATTTTTAATTGAATAAAAACGTTTAAATATAAATCTATTAATTTGATACTATTATAATATTGAAAATAGTTTATAAAGTTTCATGTGTTTTACTAAGGTTTTTGAATTGAAGCAGTGCAATTTTTTACATTTGCAAATAAATTGTTTAGTTTTGAAAGCTTTAGTTTTCATGTTTTTATGAACATCAAAGTATGTATTTTTTCAAATATTTAATACAAATTTTTGTTTTAATTTTAATTTGTATTCATGTTGGTATTTATTTTAGTAATTTGTACAGTATTTTTAATAAACGCACGTAAGGTGTAAGTTTGTACAATTCATTTTTTTTAAATTTCTGTTATACTTTTTGTATGTTTTGTTTTCAGTGATCATTAATTTCAAGAGTGAATATTTCATATTAAACATTTTTTCACAAGTTTAAGGACAATAAAAAAACGAAGCAAATATTGAATAAAATAGCAATAACAAGTTAATGGCACAATTAACTTTTTCAATATCATTTTTCTCAATATACACCACACTGCGAAAAATTCCAAATACAAATTTTGTCCAGGGATTATTTTAAAGTTGAATTTCCATAGAATTTAATCGACGTTTTGACAAAACTATTCTGATCTTTCCTTGGATTCTGCCAAGATCTGAACTTATAACAAGTAAGTCATGATAATGTTCGGACGTTTGTTTTACCTTGTTTTAAATTTTGGTCTAGAAGCCATAAATGTCTCATTTTTCTGATACATATGATGTTTTGAATTTTCATTTTGAGGTATTTTTTAAAAAATTGAGCCTGCACCGACCATCTTCGTAAAATCACGCCGATCCTGAAAAAGAATACTAATTTTTTTTACCTTTTCTAGTATCTTCTAGTTACCTAAATTTAGCTAGACAACCTGTAATTGAAAAAAATTGAATAGTTTATTATCTACCATTCGCGTTTCTAATTCCGTAAAATATTTCATATTTTCGCACAAAATAAATCTGTTTGTCAGTAAACAGAAAGTTGTCTCGTTAGTGTTTGTACCTCTTATTTCAAGTCCTGTTTCGCACCAGAGTCGGTAGCAGGACCGCTAATTAATTACACGACATTTTTACTTTTCGCCAGAAGCAAAGCAGGTTTTTACGTGGGAATGAAAACGTTCAAGCACCTTTCTGCAAGAGATAGAGTTAAAATGAAGATAATGTTGACAAGAAATGTTGTCAGGATTTCTTACATTTTCATTGCTTTACGGGTTATACGATAGGCACAAAAAGTACTTCATACTTTAAAATAAATATGAAGATTAGGAGCCGTACTTAAATTACGTGACGGCTTATTGGCCCTCTCCCAAAACCACCCCCCACCCTCCTGTAACGAACCGTAACCAAATATTTCTACCCCCAATCCCCTCCTACTGGACGTAATTTATGGTTTCCAGAAATAACAAGATATGGGATTTGAAAATAATGGAAATTTTTTGTATTTAAGGTAATACATGCTCTGCAGGATGAAATCTTCATTTTCAAAATACCTTGATTTTTCCTGGACCAATTTTTCATTATCCCTGACCATTAACATTCAAATACCAGCATTTTCATCTTGTAATATTTTTAACATATTATTATTATTATTATATCATTAAGCCTTTTCCCTTTCGGGGTAGGCGTGAAATTGCTCGGTTGGATAGTAGTAATGTGCGGATGGGCATATAGGTATAGGGTAGATAGGTACATAGGTGTAAGGTATAATCTTGTTGTAACGTGATTCTCACCAAAACTTCTGTTACTGGGAAGGGGGGGGGGAACCAAGATTCGCAATTGGTTGATGTTTTATGCTGAGAAGGTCACCAGTCTTCAGCAGTGTTGTATTAGATAAGAGTTCATAAGTTTCCATCTGCTAAATTCCCGGACAACTTCTAGGTATGGAGCCAAAAACTCTTTTTTTTTCTTTCAAAATTGAATTATTTTAGAAGAGTTATTTTAGTGAACAAGGAGCAAAAAGCATTCTGAGATAAAAGTCAGATTTTCCACCTATTTTCCCCTTTTTCGTGAGAAAATTACCCTATTTCCCCTTTTTTGAGCTCCTTTTGCGCTGTGATCCCTGATTATATTTTTGGTTAAGAATTCACCTTTTTTGGTTAAAAATTCAATAATTTTGATCAAAATTCAACAATTGTATGAATAAATTATCAATGTTGGTTAAATTTTTAACTCTGTTGTTAAAAATTCCTTCACCTTTTGTTTGAAAATTAATTGTTTTGTTTGAAAATGTAACTATTCCATTTTTTGTAGAAAATTGTTCTTTTTGGTTGAAAATACAACTATTTGGTTGAAAATTCGTAAAAGAGACAAATTTTCAAACAAGAAAAATCACTTTTCTGCCATAAAAAATGAATTTTTAATCCATAACTACGAATTTGGAACAAAACAGTAGAATGTTCACAATGGTTCAATTTTTAGTTAGAAAACTAACTTTATACAAAAGAAAGAACAAATTATCAATAACCAGTTGAATTCAACGAAAAAAATACGAATCTTTAACGAAATGTTTAATTCTTCAATCAAAATAATGAATTTTCAACAAAAAATATTAATTTGCTAACCACATTCACCATTTTTCAACCAAATACATACATGAATTTTCTACCACATAGACGAATTTTCGACTTATAAAGGAAAAATTATCAGCCACAAATGGAATACCTACATTTTCAGATAAAAAACATAATTTTTAACCAAAACAAAAAACCTAATTTCTAACAAAATAGTTGAATTTTCTAATAAATAGTTTATTTTTTAGGCAAATAGTTTAATTTTCTACCAAAATAGTATAATTTCAAACCAAAAATATTAATTTGCGACAAAACAGTTTCATTTTCAACCCGAAAATATGAATTTTCAACAAAAAAGGTAATTTAAGCCTAAATAGTTGAAGTTTCAACTAAAATGATAAATCTTCAACCAAAAAAGAAAAAAGAATTTTGTGCATAGTAGATCAACTTTAAACCAAGTGGTTGATTGAAAAAAACATGCTCAATGAAACATGTAATAGTTAATATTTCAAAAAAAAAAAAGAATTTTAATTTTTATTAAAAAACAGTTGAATTTAACTGGAAAATGGTGATTTTTCAACAATTAAGATTAATTTTCTACCCAAATGCTTGATTTTTCTACAAAATACATCAACTCTGTACCAAAAAGTTTAATTTTCTCGTCCGATTTTTGGTTTAAAAAACTAATTCAAAAAAAACGAATTTTGACTTAGTTGAGTTTAACTAATAAGGAAGAATTTTTAACAAAGTAGTTGAATTCACAACCAAAATTATAAATTTTTAACGAACAAGATTATTACATGAATTCTCTACCAAATATTTAAATTACCTATACTTGAGAAAGATCAATTCTTAACAAAAGATGCGATAGTTAAGTTTGCAGATTAGAAAAAAAAAAAATAATTTTTCAAAAAAAAAAAAAAAAAAATTTAACCAAATAGTTGAATTTTCTACCAAAAATATGAATTTCCTACAAACTTTTTCTAAATTTTTAACCAAATAGTTTAGTTTTCTACTAAATTGTTGAATTTCCAAGCCAAACATATGAATTTTCTACAACACATTTTAATTTTCAACAAAAAAGTTACATTACGGCCAAATAGATGAATTTTCAACTGAAATGATGATCCTTCGAATGGAACACTTAAATTTTTATTTGCAAAATAAATTTTCAACCGAGAAACAATGATTTTTTAACAAAATAGTTAATTTTCTGATCAAAGAGATGCATTCTCAACTAAAATGAAGAATCTTCAACCAAAAAAATAACTTTTTAATAAAATCGTGAAGTTTTTGACAAAACAGATATTAATCTTCAACCGAAAAAAAATAATTCTCAAACGAAGCATCTGATAGTTCAAATTTCAACTAAGAGAGATTTACATGAATGATAAATTCTCAACTAAGCATTTGCATTTTTAACGAAAGAGGATTACATTTTCAGCCAAGAAAATTAATTCTTAACAACAAAAATAAAAAATAAAAACGAATTTTCAGCAAAATAGTTAGATTTTTAACTAAAATTATGAATCTTTAACATAAAAATAAATAATTTTTAAGAAGAGAGTGTATCAATCAACCAAATAGTTGATTTTCTAACTAAAAAGTGGATTTTTCAATTGAGAAGATAAATTTTCAACCAAAAGTCGAATTGTTGAATTTTCACCTAAAAAAAATGACCAACCAAAAATGAAAGTAATTTTCAATAATATATTTGCAAAATGGAACAAGATAATTTAATTTTCAACCAAATAGTTCGATTTTCAATCACACGAGATAAATTCCAAATTAAAAATTTAATGAAAGACTTTTCAAACAAAAAAAAACAAAAAAATTAGCTTTTAAAAGTATTATCATATGTAGCAGTTTCAATGGGGAAAAACTAAATAAACAAATTCAAAAATATTTCATTATTATGTTCGAAATATTTTCGATCAAGTATAAAATCGTAAATTTACAGTAGTGCTGACTGACACGCGTATAGAGGATTGTTGCGTGCACGTAGTAAGTGAGTGCCTTACTACTCACGCAGATTTGCAGTCACTGCACCGTTGCAGGGCCATCTTTCCAAAAATTCGCGAAATTTTCTGATATTTCTCATCATGAAACGTGCTAAACAATGTTCTTATACATAAGAAAATATCTAAAGAATTAATTTCAAGTAATTATCATTCATAGGAGTTTCAATGTGGGAAAGCTAAATAAACGAATTAAAAATGAATATTATTATAATAATATTCGAAATATTGTAAATAAAGTAGAAGATCGTGCATTTACGGTAGTGCTGACTGGCATGCGTGAAGAGGAACGTTACATGCACTAGTTGCGTGTACGTACTAAGTGAGTGCCTCACTACTCATGCGGATTCGCAGTCACTGTACCGTTGCAGGGCCACCTTTCCAAAAATTCGCCAAATTTTCTGAAATGTCTAATCATGAAACATGCTAAACAATATTCTCAAATATCAAAAAAAATATCTAGAGAATTAATTTCGAAGCATTGTCATACATAGGAGTTTCAATGTGGAACAACTAAATGAACAATATAAAAAATGATTATTACTAATAATATTTGAAATGTTGTAAATAAAATATAAAATCGTAAATTCACGGTAGTACCGACTGGCACGCGTATAGAGGAACGTTGCGTGTACGTAGTAAGTGCCTTACTACTCATGCGGATTTACAGTCACTGTACCGTTGCAGTGCAATCTTTCCAAAAATTCGCCGAATTTTCTGAAATTTCTCATCATGAAACGTGCTAAACAATGTTCTCATATATAAAAAATATCTAGAGAATCAATTTGAATGAATTATCATACATAGGAGTTTCAATGTGGGAAAGCCAAATAAACAACATAAAAAATGATTTTTATTAATAATATTTGAAATATTGCGAATGAAGTATTAATTCGTGAATTTAGGTTAGCGCTGACTGGCATGCGTATAGAGGAACGTTGCATGCACTTAGTTGCGTGCACGTGGTAAGTGAGTGCCTTACTACTCATGCGAATTTGCAGTCACTGTACCGTTTTAGAGCCATCTTTCTGAAAATTCTCAAATTTTCTGAAATTTCTCATCATTGAACGTGCTAAACAATGTTCTTAAATATAAAAAACTATCTAGAGAATTAATTTCAAAGATGTATTATACATGAAAACAAAGAACTTCTCAAAACAATTTTTAAGAAGTGAAAAACTGTCTTTGATCGATTCAAATGTTACCTTAATAGGAGCGTCAGTTCTATTATTTCAGTCTTGCGATCAAATTGATTAAAAAAGACAAGGATTATTCCTGGTCAACACTTTAATCACAAAAAAATTAAAATCTTGCAACGATTCGACCTCAATCTGTCGGTCATCCCTGGGCAAATTATACCTAATAAAAATATTATAAAACTCTTTTAGCTGATTGAAAAAAAAATTACAATGTCATAGAACTAATTATAAATAATAAATTCAATTTACCTCAAAAAACAGAAAAATTTGGATTCAAAATTGTGGTCCGTAGAAAAAAATTTAAGCGGTTTCCGAAATTTTAATTGGGAAAACCTCAAAAAATAAGGAGGCTCCCAATGATCAAAAAGTTATAGTTTTTAAATCAAGAGTAAGAGTGACAAGAAAGAAGACGATGGTTATGTTAGAAATATAGTACAAAGTTTCTCGTGTAGAGGGCGCATTCAACTACAATGAATATAGCGCGCCAAAGCATTAGGAATTTAAAAATTCAATTTATTATATTGTGATAACTTTGAATTATATAAAGTATTTCTGTTTTTAAATTTATGGAATAATTCTTGAACTCGTTTATGAAAATCGATTCTAAAATTCTTCTTTTTTAAGTATTGTTTTCTTTAGCTAAAATCTGAATTTACGGTAGCACTGACTGGCACGCGTATAGAGGAACGTTGCGTGCAGCCCACACGCAAGTAGTAAGGTTCCTTTACTGCTTGCGTGCAGCCCAGACGCACGTAGTAAGTAAGTGCCTTACTACTCTCGCAGATCTGCAGTCCATCGCAATCAAACGGAATCGACGAGTCGCGATTTTAATGCATCGTGTCTCTCTGCTCTTTGGATACCATAAGCATAAATTGAGCATAAGTATTGCAAGCTGGGTACTTAGGGAGTAATGCGGTTTTGCCCCAAGCATTTGGAGGGCTGGGCCTCAGCGGAAACTGGTTCCAAACCAGTCTAAGGCCCAAGATCAGTTTGTATTCGTATTCGTACTCATGCATCACCCTATATCAGTCCAGCAAAAAAAATCCCACATTGACACCTTGCTACATAAGAAAACTAAAAAACATATCGACAAGTCGAAAGTAAAAGAAGGTGTAAGAAATGATCTTCCTTCACACGAAAGCCAACTGGGCGTTCTTCAGATAAATTAATGGTCGAGGTGTCAAGATTAATAATAGATATTTTTAAGGTCAGATGAAAATTTATCGATCCATAAATAATTTATGTGATTGTATGTATATGGTCTTTCATTTTGATCTATATTTTTGTCCGTGGAAACGCCTGTAGGGTCATTCAAAAATGACGTAGAATGTTTTTCTGAAATCCCCCCCCCCCCTGAAATATTATTTTGCAAGTATTAAAAATGAAATTTAGTGTTTATTTCAACTGTTAGTCTACGATCTTTGATTTATAAAAATTCCTATTTATCCTATCTTATAATTTTCAAGCAGAGGAAATAGGATTTTTCAGGAAATAGGGGAATAAATTCTTGTAAATAAAATTAATGTGGGTACTATCATAATTTCAATTTAAAACTTTGTAAAATCCTCAGATTCCAATTAAAAGTATTGCATTATTCACAAAACAGATGAATCATTGTCGAATTTGCAACAACAAAAAAACATCTACCAAAAAGATGAATTTTCAACGAAATAAAGAAATTTTTAATCAAATAGTTTAAATTTTAACCAAGCAAATAATTTTCAACCGAAAAACCGAATTTCCAACTGAAGAGGAAATTTTTCAACTAGAATGAATAATCTTTAACCACAAAATATATTTTCAATAAAGTAATTCAACTGTCAGCCAATTTGTTGAATTTTCAACCAAGGAAAGATGCTTTTTCTTTTTTTTTTACCTATTCCTCTATTTTTCTTTTCCTCAATTTTCCACCTAAATGCGAACAAAATTAATAGAACTGAAAAACAAAATCCAAATATTTTTGGTTGCATTTTAATTCTGTTTGGTTGAAAAGTCTGCAATTGCGTACATTTTTCATTGAAAATTCGTCTTTTTTGTTGGTGAAACTTTTTTCTTCATGAACCGAAAAATCTTTTTAGGTTGAATATTCAATTCTTTGTTTGAAAATTCGTGTTTTTGGTTCGACGATTTATCTGTTTTTGTACCAATTTCATAATTTTTGTTTAAAAGTGTAACTGATTAAAAATTAATCTGTTTTGGTTGAACATTCAGTTATTTTGTTGAAAGTTCATAGTTTTCGTTTGAATTCACCTACTTAGTATGAAGTTAAACTATTTTGGACATAATTCATTTTTCTGTTTGAAAATTATTTTTTTGTTTCAAATCTATTTTAACAGAAAATTTACCAATTCCATTTTTTGATGAAAATTTATCTTCCTTAGTTGAAAAATCAACTATTTGGTTGAAAATTCGTCTTTCTTGGTAAAAGATGAATCTTCTTCATTGAAAATTCATCTTTTTGATTGAAAATTTACTTTTTTGTTGAAACTTTATATTTTCAGGTTGAAAATTCATCTGTTCATTTAGAAAATGTGTCTTTGACTTAAAAAGTCAACATTTTTATTGAAAACTGTTTTATTTCCTGACTGTGAAATCTGTTTAAGTTAAAAATGCAACTCTTTTGTTTGAAATTTGTTTGTTTGTTTGTAAGTTTATCTCTTTATGGAAAAATTTCATTTTTTTCAAATCAATGATTCCTATGTTTAAATCAGTCAGCCTGTTTCGGTTAAGAACTCAACTTTTTTAGTTACAAAATCAATTATTTTCTTAAAACTTGAACTATTTAGGCAAAAATTCATTCTTGTCGCTGAAAACTCATATATTTTGTTGAAAATTACCTTTTTTCTTGAAAATTCATATTTTTTTGGCAGATTGAAAAATCATCTCTTTTGGCAGAAATTTCAACTGCGTGGTTGAAAATTCAACAATGTCGTTTAAAAGTTATGCTTTTTGAATGATAATTTGTTTTGTTGAAAATTGTTACTTTGGGTAAAAATTCCATTATATGTTTGAAAAAGAACTTTTTATTGAAAAATCAAGTATTTTCTAGAAAATTCGTCTTTTTAACATGAAAATTCATAATTTTGAACGAAAAAGTTTTCCTTTGATGACTGTAAAATCTTTCCAGTTTGAAAATTCAAGTCTTTTGTTGAGATTTCGTCTTTGTGGTTTGAAACTTCATCTTTTTCGAATTTTCATTTTTTTAGATAATGGCGCCTCTCTTTGGATGCAAAATAATCGTTTTTGCTTGAGGATTTAACTTTTTTGGTCAAAAATTCAACGACTTGGTTAAAACTGGAACAATTTTGTTGAAAATTCATCTGCTTTATCGCAAATGCAATACATAGATCTATTTTTAAAAAATTAATAAAAGATTAAGATAGATTTCACCGAACCTCACTCAATCCATAATGCATGAAAGCTTTTAAAATATTTGAAAATAAAAATATGCTTTCCACACTTTTTCGTGAAGCTTCGCTGACACAAAAGTTTCTGATTTCGGATGGTTTTAATCCACTACCATCAAAGTTTGAAAAAAATTAAATCTGCATATGGGAAAGAGTTGTGTTATGCAGATTAAATTCTGTTTGCCCTGCACTTTTGCCTCTTCGTACTCGGTGAATAAGAGATGTATTGTAATGGGATCACTTTGCTTTGCGCTAAAAGTTTCCTTTCTACGATACGTACATATTTATATAACACATGTATGGATACGGCCGTTTCTCATGCCTTTGGAGCGAACCTGAAGTTCCCCCTTTTAGCTCATAGGCATATAATGGCCATTATATATTTATGACCTTGAAAAGTATTTTTTATTTAAAATATTGTATGGGTAATGGCGGAAAGGGACTTTATTGACTTTTGTGTGTTTTCAGTAATCGACTTTGGCTCGCGTACTAGTTTTTGGCTCGCTAACTAGTGTTTGGGTCGCACACTCGACTTTGGGTCGCGCACTCAACTTTGGGACACACAATTAATTTTGAGTCGCCCACTCAATGTCGGGTCGCACACTCAGCTTTGGATTGCACACTCAACTTTGAGTCACACAATTAATTTTGAGTCGCCCACTCAACTTCGTGTCGCACACTCATCTCAGGGTCGCGCACTCAACTCTAGGTCGCACATTCGACTTTGGGTCGCGCACTCAACTTTGGGACACACAATTAATTTTGAGTCGCCCACTCAACTTCGTGTCGCACACTCAGCTTTGGGTCGCGCACTCAACTTTGGGTCGCGCAATCTACTTTGGGTCGCACACTCAACCTTGGGTCGCGCACTCATCTTTGGGTCACACACTCAACTTTGGGTCGCGCACTAGTTTTTGGCTTGCTAACTCGCCTTTGTGTCGCCTCTGAAATCGAATGATTAAATTCTTCGGATCGATTAAATTTATTTATAACATAGCATCATTCAAGTTCTTGAGCCCAGTCCTAAACTGGAAATCTTTCAATTCTTCCTTTCTTCGTTCAATCTTCAAAATCTATCTGAAATCTTTGAGAAATAATAGAAGTCTTTGTGAAACTCTTGAATCCATCCAAAATTTTTGAGAAATATTTTCAATGTTTGTAAAATCTTTATGAGATCTTTGAGAAATTATTGCTACCTTCGTCAAATCTTTGCAAAATATTTACAATATTTCGCAATATTTGTGAAATTATTCAAGTCTTTTTGAAATCTTTGGGAAATCATTGAATCTTTGTGCACTCTTTTTAATCTATCTGAAATCTTTGTGATATGATTGAAATATTTCTGAAATATCCAGAAAGATATTGAATATTTGTGACATGTTGTGTGATATTTGTGAAATTATTAAAATCTTTGGAAAATCATTGAAGTCTTTACGAAGTCTTTGAAATATTTGCGAAATCTTTGAAATCTTTTTGAAATCATTGAAACCTTTGTGAAATCTATCCAAAATCATTGTGAGGTCTTTAACAAACCATTCAAATCTTTGGAATAATTTGAAGTATTTTCAAAATATTTCAAATATTTCCAAAGATATGAATGATTCATTGAAGACTTTAGAAGAGATTTCAACCAATTCGGATAGATTTCAAATATTTCACAAAGGTTTCAATGATTTCAAAAAATTTCAAAGATTTTGGATAGATTTCAAAGACTTCATTAAGACTTCAATGACTTCCCAAAGATTTTCATAATTTCACAAGTATTACCCTTCTTTCTTTGAAATCTATGTGAAGTCTTTAACGAATCATTGAAAACTTTGGAAATATTTGAAATATTTTCAAAATGTAATTTTGTAATATTTGTGAAATTATTGAAATCTTTGTGAAATCAGTGTAATCATTGTGCACTCTTTGAAATCTATCAAAAATCTTTGTGAAGTAATTGAAGCCTTGGTGAAATCTTTTACGTTTTTCCGAAATCTTCGCGAAATATTCTCAATCTGTCTGAAATCTTTAAAAAGTCATTATATTTTTATAAATATTTGGTTATATTTGTGAACATATTGAAATTTTTGGGAAATTATTCAAGTCTTTGTGAAGACTTTGAAATCTATCTGAAATCATTGAAATCTTTGTTTAATCTTTAAAATCTATCTGAAACCTTTGCGAAATATTTGGAATATTTTGTAAATCATTGAGATTTTGGTAAAATCTTTGTAAATTTTTTTAAAATCTTTGCGAAATATTTGAAATATTTTTGAAATATCCGGTTATATTTGTGAAATCATCGAAATCTTTGTGAAATCTTCAACAAATCATGTCATTTTTTTTTAATATTTGGTAATGTATGTGAACATATTGAAATCTTTGGGAAATTAATGAAGTCTTTGTGAAGACTTTTAAATCTAGCCGAAACCTTTGGGAAATCAGTGAAATCTTTGTGTAATCCTTGAAATCTATCTGAAATATTTGAAATATTTGGGAAATCATTTGAAATTTTGTGAACTCTTTAAAAATCTTTGCGAAATATTTGAAATATTTTCGAAAAAATTCGGTAATATTTGTGAAATTATTGAAATCTTTGTGAAAACTTTGATAAATGATTGAAGTCTGTCTTTTTGAAATCTTTTGAATCTATCCAAAATCTTTGAAATCTTTGTTCAGTCTTTGAAATCTATCTTAAATCTTTGTGAAATGATTGAAGTCTTTGTGAAATCTTGTAAATCCATCCGAAATATTTGTGAACCTGTGAAATGTTTGGAAAATCATTGAAATCTTTGTGCATTCTTTAAAATCTTTGGGAAATTATTGAAATATTTGTGAAATCATTGTGCATCCTTTAAAAATCTTTGCGATATATTTTTGAAATCTGCGGTAAAATTTGTGAAATTATTGAAATCCTTGTGAAATATTTCAAAAATCATAACATTTTTGTTTGAAATATTTGGTAATATTTGTGAACATATTGAAATCTTTGGGAAATTATTGAACTCTTTTTGAAGACTTTCAAATCTGTTCGAAATATTTGTGAAATGATTCAAATTTTTGTGAAACCTTTGTGAATTCTTTAAAAATTTTTGCGAAATGTTTGAAATGTTTTTGAAAAATTCGGTAATATTTGTGAAATTATTGAAATCTTTTTGAAATCGTTAAGAAATTATTGAAGTCTTTGTGGAATCTAATAAATCTATCCGAATTATTTGTGAAATCATTGAAATCTTTGCTCAATATTTGAAATATATTCCCAACCTTTGTGAAATAATAGAAGTCTTTGTGAAATCTTCTAAATCAATCCGAAATCTTTGAAATCTTTGTGAAATCATTAGAAAATCATTGAAATCTTTGTTCAGTCTTTGAAATCTATCTTCAATCTTTGTGAAATATATTGAGTTCTTTGTAAAATCTATGAAATGTATCTGAAATCTTTGAGAAATATTTGAAATCTTTTGCGAAATCTTTTAAGAATCACTGAAATCTTTCTGAAATCTTTGGCAATATTTTTAAAGATATATTTGGTAATATTTGTGAAATTATTGACATCTTTGGGAAATCAGTGAAATCATTGTGCACTCGTCAAAATCTATCTGAAATATTTATGAAGTAATCAAAGTCTTTGTGAAGACTTTTAAATCTATCCGAAATCTTAGAAATCTTTGGCAAATCATCGAAATCTTTGTGTAATCTTTGATATCTATCTGAAATCTTTGCGAAATATTTAAAATTTTTGAAAAATATGGGAAATCATTGACATTTTTGTGAAATCTTTGTGAATTCTTTAAAAATCTTTGCGAAATATTATCAACACTTTTGAAATATGCGGTAATATATGTCAAATTATTGAAATCTTTGTGAAATCTTCAAGAAATTATTAAATTCTTTGTGAAATCTTAAAAATCTATCCGAAATCTTTGTGAAATCTCTGTAAAATCTTTGTGAAATAATTGAAATCTTTGTTCAGTCTTTGAAATCTATCTTCAATCTTCGTGAAATGATTGAAATCTTTGTGAAATCTTTGAAATCTTTGGAATCTTTTGTGAAATCTTCTAAGAATCACTGAAATCTTTCTGAAATCTTTGGAAATATTTGAAATATTTAAAAAAATATATATTTGGTAATATTTGTGAAATTATTGAAATCCTTGGGAAATCAGTGAAATTATTGTGCACTTTTCAAAATCTATCTGAAATCTTTATGAAGTAATTAAAGTCTTGGTGAAATCTTTTAGGTTTTTTCGAAAACTTCGCGAAATATTCTCAATCTTTGTGAAATCTTCAAAAAATCATTAAATTTTTTTTTAATACTTGGTAATATTTGTGAACATATTGAAATCTTTGGGAAATTATTCAAGTCTTTGTGCAGACTTTTAAATCTATCCGAAATCTTTGCGAAATATTATCAACATTTTTTAAATATGCGGTAATATATGTCAAATTATGGAAATCTTTGTGAAATCTTCAAGAAATGATTGGAGTCTTTGTGAAATCTTATAAATCTATCGGAAATCTTTGTGAAATCTTTGAAATATATTTTAAATCCTTGTGAAATAATAGAAGTCTTTGTGAAATCTTTTAAATCTATCAGAAATCTTTGTAATCTTTGTGAAATTATGAAAATCTTTGTTCCATCTTTGACATCTATCTAACATCTTCGAGAAATATTTGAAGTTTTTAAAATATTTGGGAAATCGTTGAAATTTATGTGAAATATTCTAAATCTATCTTAGATCTTTGAAACCTATGTTCAGTCTTTCAAATCTATATTAAATCTTTGTATAATAGAAATCTTTGTGAAATCTTTTATATTTATCCGAAATCTTTGCGAAATATTTGAAATGTTTGTGACATCTTTGATGATATCTTTCGTAAATTATTCCAATCTTTGTCAAATATTTTTAATTTATCTGAAATGTTTGCGAAATATTCGAAATATTTGAAAAATCATTGAAATTTTTGTGAAATATTTATGAATTCTTCAAAAATCTTTGCGAAATGTTCGAAATATTTTTAAAAAATTCGGTAATATTTGTGAAATTATTGAAATCTTTGTTAAATCTTCAAGAAATTATTGAAGTCTTTGTGAAATCTTATAAATCTATCCGAAATCTTTAAAATCTTCATGAAATCATTGAAATCTTTGTTCCATATTGAAAATCTATCTTAAATCTTTGTGAAATAGTAGAAGTCTTTGTGAAATCTTTGCAATCCATCTGAAATCTTTGAGAAATCTTTGAAATCTTTTGTGAAATATTTTAAATCTATCAGAAATCTTTGAAATTTTTGTGAAATTATGAAAATCTTTGTCAAATCTTTTAAGTTTATCTGAAATCTTCACGAAACCTGTGAAATCTTTGGCAAATCATTGAAATCTTTGCATAATCTTAGAATTATATCTGAAATCTTTGCGAAATATTGTGAAATCTTCAAAATTTTTAAAAAATCGTAACATTTTTTTTCAAATATTTTGTGATATTTGTGAACATATTGAAATCTTTGAGAAATTATTGAAGTCTTTTGAAGACTTTTGAATCTATCCGAAATCTTCGATATCTTTGGTAAATTATCGAAATTTTTGTGTAATCTTTGAAATCTATCTGAAATCTTTACGAAATATTTGAAATATTTGGGAAATCATAGAAATTTCGGTGATATCTTTGAAATCTATCTTTAATGTTTGTGAAATAATAGAAGTCTTTGTGAAATCTTTCTAATCTATCGGTAATCTTTGAAATCTTTGCGAAATGATTAGGAAATCATTGAAATATCTGTGAAATCTTTATGATATCTTTGGTAAATTATTGAAATCTTTGTCAAATATTTGAAATTTATCCGAAATCTTTGCGAAGCCTGTGAAATCTTTGGGAAATCATTCAAATCTTTGTGCAATCTATAAAATCTTCGAAAAATCATTGAAATGTTTTTGCAATAATTGTGCATCCTTAGAAAATCTTCGCGAAATATTTAAAATCTTCGTGAAATCTTTTGAAAATGATTGCAATCTTTGTCAAATCTTTGCGAACTCGTTTAAATCTATTCAAAATCTTTGCGAAAGCTGTGAAATGTTTTGGTGGTCATTGAAATCTTTGTGAAATCTTTAGCAATATACAATTTATATTCATTATTTATTACTTACTCTTTATTGTTTATTTATTATTTTATTATTATTTCAACATAATGAGTTTCTGAAGGTAGAAAAGAAGATGAATAAGTCTCGCTTCTAAAAGAGCCATAATGGTTTATGCTCATATGCGTATAAATATTGAAGTCATGCTATGCTCTCATTTACTCTTATGTTATTACACGAAGTATAGTTATTTGCGCTCCACGTCCATTTTCATGCGTGTCTGAGCGATGTTTCCAGCTTCTCGAGTGCCTATAATGAGGGTGATGGAAAGCACTTATTACTAAATATTACAAAGTACTGTATGCATTAGTTACGCACGTCAACTCTGGCGATATTTCATACTAAATTCTTCTTCAAATCCAACCATTGGAATGTTAGTTTCTTGAAAAAATCAACACCCCCATGTTAAAAAAACCTCTTTAAGGCCATGTGACGAGTGGGTCACGTGACCGGCTTCCTACCTCACCGACACTTTTTTTATTTGTAAACGTATTTTCACACGAATAGCCACATGAAGTTGAAAATTTGGGATGATAAATAAGAAGCACTAAGACACGCGGCTCTGTTCCTAAATTTGTATAATTATGAGAAAAGTTTTTTTTTGTGAATAATTTTGCTTTGTTGCTTTTTTCATAATCATAAAAATTTAGGACCAGAGCCGCGTTTCTTAGTGCTTCTTATTTATTCTACCAAATTTTCAACTCGATGTCATTATTCGTGTGAAAAGAAGCTTACAAATAAAAAAAGTGTCGGTAAGGTAGAAAGCAGGTCACGTGACCCATTCGTCACATGGCCTTAAACTCTCTGATTTAGTATCTTATTTTGAATTATTTTCAATTCACATTTAGTTTCTTCCGAATTCTTTGAAGTTTCTTGCATTCTTTGTATTCTTTTAACCGTTTTTAATTTCCTTGCAATCTTTTGAATTTTTGATTTTTTCTGAATTTGCTGAATTCTCTGAATTTTTGGAAATCTTCGGATTCGTTGACCTCCTTGAATGCCGTGGACTCACTTGATTTCCTCACTTCTCCTTATTCCATCAATTCTCGGTATTTCGCGAATTCTCTAAATTTCGCGAATTCTCTAAATTTCACAAATTCTCTTAATTTTTCGAAATATCTGAATCCCTTGAATTTTCTGAATTACTTGAAATCTGAAAATTCCTTGAATTCTCTAAAATCGATGAAATGATATGAATTCCTTGAATTCTATTAATTCTTTCAATTCTCTTAATTCCTTTAATTTTCTGAATTCCTTGAACTCCCCAAACTTGTTCAGATCTTCTCTGAATTCTTTTGAACTCCTTGGAATTTAGGAAGTTCTACGATTTTTTAGCAGTTCAGAAAATTCATAGAATATAAAGAATTTAAGGATTACAAACAATTCCGAAAAATCCAAGGAGATGGATATAATGCGAGGAATTCTGTAAAATTCATGCAAATTTAAGGATTTTAGGTAATTCAGATAATTCTCTGAGTTCCTTGAATTCTGTAAATCTCATGAATACTCTCAATTCCTTAAACTCTTTGATTTCCTTGAGTTCTCTCAAATTCTCTGAAATTCTCTAAACTCCTTGATTTTCTTGAGCTTCCTGAATTCTTGAAATTCTCCTCATTTTTTCAGTTTTTCCGAATTCTTTTAAATTTCTGCATTATTCGGAAGTCCTTGGAATTCAGACAATTTCATGAATTCAAGTCATATAGATTATTCATGGATTTTTAAGAATTTGTGGAGCTTAGATAGTTCAAGGAGGTATTAGAACTTCAAAAGAATTCCATCATTTCAGTTAAATTTAAACAAATTCAAGGATTTCAGACGAATTCCAGAAATTTAAAGAATTCAAGGATTCGATATGATTCAGAGAATTCCTAATTTCTCAGCATTTTCTGAGTAGCTGAGGTTCTCCAAATTCTTCTGAATTCTTTTTAATTCTATGGATTTTTTTGAAAACGTTGGAATTCAGGGAATTCTTATATTTCAAGAAATTCCACTGAAGAATTGCAGATAATTGTTAAAAATTCTCGGGATCCCTTGCATTATGGAAATTTCCCAAGTACTCGGAATTCTCTAAATTCTCGGACTTTCTTGAATTCTCGAAAATCTTCGAATTCCTGCAGTGCTTTAAATTCCTTGAATTATTTGAAATTTCTTCTAATCGGTGAATTCTTCGAATTGCATGAATTATCTGAATTCCTTGAATTCGCTAAATTCCCTGAATGCTTTGAGTTCCTCGAATTATTCGGATTCTCTAAATTCCTTGACATTTCTGAATTACATGAGTCTGCTGAATTCCTTGAATTCTCTGAAATCAATAAAATGATCTGAATTCTTTGAATTTTCTTAATTCTCTCAAATCGATAAAATTATCAGAATTCCATGAACTCTCTGAATTACCTGAAATCTCTGGATTCCTTGAATGCATTGAATTCCTTAAATGATTTGAATTCCTTGTATTAGTCGGATTCTCTAAATTCTTGGAAATCTCTGAATTTCTTGAGTACTCTGAATTCCTTGAATACTCTAAAATCGATCAAATGATTTTGCATTCTTTGAATTTTCTGAATTCTCTGAATTCGTCCGATTCTCTGAATTCCTTGAATTCTTTCAAGTCAATAAAATGATCTGAATTTCTTGAATTTTCTGTATTACCCAACTTCTCTCATTTCCCTGATTTCTCTGAATTTCCTGATTTCTCTGAATTCTCTAAATTCCTTGAATTCTTTTAAATCGATGAAATGATGTGAATTATCAGAATTTCTTTAATTCGTCGAATTTATTTTATTTGTTGAATTTCTTGAATTCCTTGAATGCTTTAAATTTCTTGAATTATTCAGATTCTCTAAATTCCTTTAATTTTGTTAATTACTTAAGTTCCCTGAATTCCTTGAAATTTCTACAATGGATGAAATGATCTGAATTCCTCAAATTCTCTCAAATTGATTAAATGATCTGAATTCTATGAACTCCCTAAATTCTCGAAATTCCCTGAATTCCTTGAATTCTTTCGACTCGACGAAATGATTTGAATTCATTGCATTTTCTGAATTCTCTGAATTCCTTGAATGCTTTGAATTCCTTGAATTCGTCAAATTCTCTAAATTCCTGGCAATCTCTGAATTCCTTAAGTGCTCTGGATTTTTTGAATTCTCAAAAATCGATAAAATGATTTGTATTCTTTGAATTTTCTGAATTCTCTGAATTCGTTTGATTCTCTGAATTCCTTGAATTCTCTCAAATCTATAAAATGATTTCAATTCCTTGAATTTTCTGTATTCCCTGAATTTCCTGAATTCCTTGAATTCTTTTAAATCTATGAAATGATATTAATTTTTAGAATTTTTCGAATTCGTTGAGTTTCTTGAATTCCTTAAATGCTTTGAATTCCTTGAATTATTCAGATTCTCTATATTCCTTTAATTTTGTTAATTACTTAAGTTCTCTGAATTCCTTGAAATTTCATTGCATTTTCTGAATTCTCTGAATTCCTTGAATGCTTTGAATTCCTTGAATTCGTCAAATTCTCTAAATCCCTAGCAATCTCTGAATTCCTTAAGTGCTCTGGATTTTTTAAATTCTCTAAAATCGATAAAATGATTTGTATTCTTTGAATTTTCTGAATTCTCTGAATTCGTTTGATTCTCTGAATTCCTTGAATTCCGCAACCCGAGGACGCGTTCGGTGGCTTTGTCATAGGCCCTTCAGTTCTATTCGAAAGGAATAGAAACCGAAACCTATATATATAAACCGAAATATGTATATATATATATGGTAGGTAAATATTTGAAAGAATTTCAGAAGATTCCAAGGAATTTGTCAGGGCATTTGATAGAAATGTCAACAATTTCAATGAATTTCGGAAGATTTTAAAGGGTTTTGTAATATTTTAGGATATTTTAACAGATTTCAAGGATTTTTCAACATGATTTTAGTAATGTTGTTGATTCAAAAAGATTTGAAATATTTTAGAGTATTTTAAAAGATTACAATTTATTTTCGCGAGCTTTAAAAAGTTTCGAGTGATTTTAAAACATATAAAATAAATCTTCCGGAAATTTAAAAATATTGCAAGGAATTTTCAAGAGTTTTAAAAAGTTTAAAGTCATTTTAGAGAACTGGAAATATTTTAGGGAATTTTTTAGTTGTTTGTTTAAACAATTTCAGAAGATTTTAAAGAATTAGGAGAGATTTAGATCATTTCAAACAAAATGGAAGGCATTTTAAAAAGATTGACATAAGTTGAAGGAGTTTAAATTTTTTTTAGAGAAAATTCGAAATATTTGAGAGCATTTTAAAAATTTTCACGGCATTTTCGAAAGTTTCACAACCTTTTAAGGAATTTAAAAAAAAATTAAGGGATTGAAATCTTCTAGAGTATTTTAAAAGATACTGAAGAATTTTCAATTGGTTTCAGTAATTTAACTCATATCTGATGATTTTAGAAAATTCTAAGTCATTTTCGAAAGCTTTGAAAAGTTTCAAATGGTTTCAAAGATTTCAAAGAACTTGAAAGATTTGAGCGAATTTTCAAATATTCAAAGGAATTTTGTATTTATTTCAATAATTTGAAGAAATTTTAAAGGATTGGAAGTATTATATGATGCTTCAGAAGAACCTAAGGCATATTCAGGATATTTAAATAATTTTAATGAATTTCAAAAGATTTTAAAGGATTTGAAATGGTTTAGGGTATTTTAACAGATTCAAAGGAATTTTCAATTTATTTAATCAATCTAATTGGATTTTAGAGGATTAAAAAAATATCGAGTGATTTTAAAAAATTTCAACTGAATATGTATTTTAGGAATATATTTTAGAGAATTTTAGAAGATTCCAATGATTTTTTTTTGTATTTCAATAATTTGAAGAAATTTAAAAGGATTGGGCATATTGTAGTGTATTTCAAAAGAACTCAAGGCATTTTAAAGAGACGTCAATAATTTCAGTGAATTTTAAAACATTTTAGAGCTTAAAATATTTAAGGGAATTTTGAAGTATTTCAAGTAATTTTGTATTTATTTCAATAATTTGAAGGCATTTTCGAAGATTAGGAATACGTTAGGGTATTTAAAAATAATCCAAGATATTTTCGAGAGATTTCAACCATTTGAAGAAATTTCAAAAAAATTAACGAACGTGAAAACTTTTAGATTTTTCTTCAAGATTTCAAGGATTTTTCATTTTATTTCAGTAATTTAATTGATATCAGAGGATTTGAAATAGTCTAGACTATTTAAAAAGATTCCAAGGAATTTTCGACAGTTTAACATGTTTTAAGTGATTTTTAAAGCTTTAAGAGTCTTGAAATATTTAATGACTCCAATGAATTTTTTCATTTGAATAATTTGAAGGAATTTCGAAGGATTTTAAATATTTGAGTCTGTTTCAAAAATTTGTATTTGATTTTAAAGAAATTGCAAAAACATCAAGAATCCAAGGAATATTCAATTAATTTCAGTAAGTGATGCAGAGGAACTAAATATTTTTGAGTATTAAAAAAAATTTCAAGGCATTTCAAAAAAATTCTCAAGCTACAAGGAATTCAAAAAAAGTTAATTGAAGAATGTAAAAAGATTTTAAATATTTTTGAGTATTCTAGAATATTTAGAAGGTATTTTCGAAAGCTTTGAAAAGTCTTAACTTTCAAGTAATTTTGAAATATTTCAAATAAATATTTAAGGAATTTCAAAAGACTCCGAAACATTTCCAAGAGATTTCAATAATTCAAAGGAATTTCAAAAAATTGTAAAGGACTGGAGAACTTTTAGAGTATTTTAAAAGATGTCAAGACATTTTCGAGAGATCAAAAATGATTCAAGTGAGTTCCAAAGAATCGAAGGATTTTTTTATTTCAATAATTTGAAAGAATTTCAAAGGATTGTAAATATTTTAGGGTATTTTTACACATTACAAGGGATTTTGAAGGGTTTGAAAAAATTCAAGTAATTCCAAAGTATTTGGAAGCATTTTGAATATCTTAGGGTATTTTGAAAGATCCTAAGAATTTTTAAATTGATTTCAGTAATTTAATGTCACTTATAGGATTTGAATTATTTTACGGATTTAAAAGATTCTAAGGCATTTTCAAGAGCTTACAAATTTTTCAATTGATTTCAACAGATTTCAAGGGATTTTGAAACGACAAGAGTATTTCAAAATAGTATAAGGATCATTTGATTGGTTTCAGAGGATTTGAAATATTTTAGAGTATTTAAAAAGAGTTTAAAGAATTTTCTTCTCCCTCTTGTTTCCTTTGTTATTCATCTGTCTCTGAAAAGACGAAAAGGATGTAATTTATAAATCTAATTTTGATTTGTGAATGTATTTCATGCTCTTTTTGAATGAAATTGTTCATGAGGAAGTAGATTTCATTTTTATCTCAAATTAAAAAAAAAACTATTCTAATCATTTGAGAATTTCCAAGGATTTGAATGATTTTAAGGTATTTGAAAAATTTGCATGGGGAGGATTTCAATGATTTTGAGGAATTTCGAAAGCTCACAAGGTATTTTGATAAATTTTCCAGGATTTCAGGTAATTTCAAGGGATATTATAATATTTCAATAGATTTCTAAGAATTTATTCACAAGAATTCATGAATTTCGTATGATTCCAAAAATATTTTTAAATATTTCAAGGTATTATCAAAGATTTAAAAGAATTTGAAAGATTTTAGGATATCTTACAAGATTCCAAGGAATTTTCGATTAACTCAAAGAGTTTGAAATATTTGAGGTATTTTTAAAAATCAAAGGAATTTCTAAGAGCTTCAATAAATTTCGAGGCATTTCAAAAGAATTTAAGGGGTTTCAAATATCTAAGGGTATTTTTAAAAATTGCCATGGATTTTCAAAAACTTCACAAAGTTTCAAGTCATTTCAAGAGTTTCAAAGAATTTGAAATATTTTAGGGATTTTCAAAACATTGAAAGTAATGTATAACGAAAATTTTGAACTAATATGAATTTTTTCATTAATTTACTGTTTCTTGATATTTTAAAAGATTACAAGGGATTTTATGAAATTTCTAAAGACTTCTCTGTTTTTGGAGGATTTTTAAAGGTCTCAAGGTTTTTGCATAAATGTCAAGGATTTTAAGAAGTATCCGCAGATTTAATATAATTTCACGAGATTTCATTCCGAATTCACTCTGAATTGGTATAAATTCTTTTGAATTCTGCAGAATTTTCGGGATTTTTTTTAGTTCACGTAAATTCATCAAAATTCAGTTCATTCTACGTAATTTAATGTATGTTTGTATGTCTTTTCAGTTTGAGTTTAATCTACCTTGAAGTCGGCACTCCATCAAATTCTTTCAAATCACCTAGAATTTTTCTAAACTCATTTAAAACTTACGGAATTCCATGCATTTTTTCATATATTTCATTTCTCTTACATTTTTTAATGTAAGACTACTAGTATCGTCATAAATAGCGAGGAAATGTGTGGTGAATTCTGTCAGTGCAGGCTGGATTAATTGGATTTGTTACAAATTACATAACATCATGAAATTTCATATTTTTATAATTTTTCTCCATTTCTCAGTGAAATTAAAAAAAAAAGCGAAGGTAAGACAGAAAATCCCGGAGGAGGTGATCACCGGGTTCGTCATAAATTATAATAGATTTCCACAAATTTCAATAAATTCCCACAAATTACGTAAATCTTTATGAATATTCAAAGTTTATAAGAATACGTTTTTCGTTTTGTTTTTGTGATAACGACGTTTTCGGGTACACTTTAAAAACGGAAAAATCTACATCATTTCACCCAGAGAAAAAATACGAAATTAATTTCCTATATGAATATGTATTTCTTAAGTTAAAATTCGAAACTTGTTTCAAAGGTCTTCAAGGGCCAACGATTTTCATTTTTTTTTCTAAATCACAGCAATTTTTTCTTAGCTCAAAAAGTTATTATATACTTACGCCTTGGCATAGTGTCTAAAGGGCTGCGTGGTGGGTCTTGTGTCGCAGGTCCACCTATAAAATATAATATAGGGATTTTTATTCAAGAATTTTCTTAACGAACTTTTTTTTCAATTTTGCACTTTTTTAAAGTAATTTTCTTATCTAAAAATGTGACTAATCCAGTTTTGGCTCAAAATTAATCGATTCTAGTGAAACATGCAACTATTAAATTTCTCATTGAAAATTCATCTTTTTTTTGTTGAAAACTCAATTAATTCTTTGAAAGTCAAACAAATTTGTAAAAATTTATTTCATTGGCTTAAGATTGTCAAAAATTCGGTTTGTTGATTCAAATTAACAGTTGCAACTGAAAATTCAACTATTCCACTTTTGGTTGAAAGTTCAAATAAATTGATGAAAGTTGAACTACCTTGTTAAGCACTGATTTTACTGATTAAAGTTGTGGCTTTTATGTTGAAAATTTGTTAATAAATAATTTTTTTTTTGTTTGAATGTGGGCGGGGCATCCGTGAGGTTCCATATCGAGCAAAAATGCTTTGACTTGAGTTCAACTTGGCGATGTCTCAAGTTCGTCTCCAAGAAATCGACGTTTGGCTGCGTCTCAAAACTGAGACGAGACATAACATAATGTCTTACTTTAATGATCTTAGCATTGTGATTTCAAGTCGACGTAAACTTGTCTGAACCCCTTTTTGTGAGGGCAGGTATATACTCGAAGTTATAAACCACTCATCTTGAAGTCATACAAATTCGACTCCATCTCAATAAGAAGACATGCTGGAGTCGAACGTTTCGACTTCAGCATGTCTTGATTGGGGGAAATTCAAGTCGAAACCAAGTCGAAGAATTTTTACTCGGGCACCGGGGCATTCAAGCTATAAAGCCTTTTGTGCCACACGCATGTTTATTCTCAGGGCCGTTCTCCGAATCCGGCCACCTTCACCGAGTATTTTTAGATCTCAGTGGACTTCGTTGTTTCCAACGTTCTGGAAATATACCTCTCAGTTGCCAGGCGTACCCATCGCACAGTGAATGATGTTCTTTCTTGTTACAAACAAAGTGATCCTCATCCACTCTGCCATTCGGCAGCCACCCCAGCAAGTATTGCAAGTATGTTATGTAAGTATGTGTGTGTGTTCATTACTCGAAATCGACCAATGACCACCGAGCATGAGTCCCCCGTAAAGGTCTCAAGTGCAAGAAGATCGCTAACTTATGTTCGAGTCTTCTCGAAATCGTCTTCGACTCCCAAGGCTGGTACCCTTGACATGGAGCCTGTTCCTTGGTACGTAACCAGCCCCTTCTGAGGGTTGAGTTAGAAGTATTATTCTTGAAATTAATCAACATCCTTTTACAAGAAATTCATATATTTCATTTTTTGGGGCGTTTCCGGACACAGTACAAGGATGTTGGGGGCGTCAAAATTGAAAGTTATTAGGTAAAAAATTATTCGTTGATTCACGAAAAGTTGATACCAAGTACTTCTTTTTCAGTTCTTTCGAAAACCGAGCCATACCCATGTAAAACCCCATGTTAATTTCAAAAGCTAGGGGCACGCGGCAATGTTGACAGATGAAAAAAAATTAAATTTCGTTTTTCATCAAACAAACAAGTTGGGGAAGGGGGTATCGATCGCCAAAAACCAGAAGTATAATTCTTACAGGTATAAAATTGGATCACCCTATTCTTGTGCTGATTCAAGATCTTTTTTATAAATCTGAAAACCTTAAGATATGTCACTTCTAAAAATTCAGAAAAATCAACTTTGTTGTCAAATAAAAAATGGTTAAAATAATTTTTAAAAAATCGCCTGCCACGAATTTTTGTACACAAGCCTTTTGCTAAATGTTTCTGCAGAACAAAGTGTCAAACCAATAAATGTTTATGCGAAAGAAACAAAGTTCCGTGTAAATCTACACTGCTAAAAATGTTTGGAATTCTGCAACACTTCTATAATACAAGCGTAAGGTAAAATTCCAATCAAGATATTGGAATGGCGAAACTGCCATACATGTATTGTAAGTGTTGTAATTGGTGGAGTCATCGTAGCGTGAACTCTACGAGATATTGTAATATTCCAATGCATCATGTATTGTAGCGTTACCTTACGCTTCGGAAATAAGCTTCCAATACATTTATTGGAAGTTTCTAACAGAAATTGTTTACAATGTAAATGTCATTACAGTATGGCATGTTGTAAAAAATAGCGAGTAAACCTGTGCTGAGTTCTATAACTGCTCTTTGAATTATTTATCAATTCCCATCCTTAACATCATCAATATATTTAAAATCCTGATTATGTCGACGCCTCCATTCAATATAAATCTATGTGCTGATAGCGACGTGTATGAGACTATGCGCTGTGTATATAGACATAGGAAATATTCTTATACAGGGCGCTCTCAGCACATAGACTCATATAAAATGAAATCGTCGATATACTTTAGCTACCTCGTGCCGGGCATTATATATAATTCTTAGGAATTATACATATATAATACCTGGATTATATGCTTTACCTGTAACATGTACTCATAGAGATCTATGACGAATTGAGCTGACAAATAGTATGAGCTGGATTAATTGAAATCATTATAAATTAAATTTCATCACAAAATTGCATATTTTTATAATTTTTCTCCATTTCCCAATTAAATAAAAAAAGCAAAGGTAAAACAGAAAATCCTTGGGGAGACGATCACCGGTTTTGCCATAAATTATCATAGATTTCCACAAATACCAATAAATTTCCACAAATTTAGTAAATTTTTATGAATGTCTAAAATTTATAGAAACAAGATTTTTGTTTGTAAAACGGTGTTTTTAGGTTTTTCTTTAAAAACGGAAAGAGCTAACGATTTTGAGTTTTTTTCTAAATCAAAGCAATATTTTCTTAGTTCAGAAAATTATTATGTACTTACGCGTCTGCCTTCGTGAATTTTGCCTAATTGCTAACTCTAGTGCTGCTGCTGGGTCATGCAACGCCATCCTCCGTAAAAATCCAATACTGCCTGGTGGTGTTATACGAGGAGATGTAAAATATAAGATAAGGATTTTTATTCAAGAATTTTTTTAACGAATCTCAAACAATTGCTATTGGTCCAAACTAAATATAGCTCAAATGTAATAGCAAAGTCAGTTAATATTAACCAAGAATTTCGATGAAGTAAATTTATTTTAAGAATCTGGACATCTTGAAATGGACAATAACTTGAAATAGACAATACATTTTTATCCAGAGAAAAAAATGCCCAATCGACTTTCCTATGAAAATATGTACTGTTCAATTTTAAATTCAAAACTTGTTTTAAAGGTCTCCAGGAGCCAACGCCCTTCAGCGAGAACAATTTATTGGCAACTAAGAAATAAAATTTAGATTTTTTCCTGAGCCCCAACAATTTTGTTAGTTTAAAAAATTATAATAGACTAACGTGTAGCTCTTGAAGTTGAAGCTCCGCTGGATGAAGCAATGTTGGACCCTGTTCGTACCATCGGAAAATCTCTATCTATAAGATATAATATAGGCATTTTTATTAAAGCTTTTTTCTAACGAACCTCAAAAATATAAAATCGGCGACCCCAAAACCCCCCTCATAACACACGCAGAAAAAGAATTGGTAAAGTTCACAACATGATCGGTACAAATATGGACCAAATGACATCTTAGAACATTTTCAAAAAAGTTCAGTTAAAGGTACTGATTTTCTGTCGATTTTTCCTAACTTCCCGTAAAATGTACAAGTGCATAGAAAACGCCGAGTTCAGTAGATTTCACTGGAGGCTAGGTGAAATGCATAGAAAATCAGTAGATTTAACTGAAGTTCGTACAAAATCTACTGAAAAGTCATGTTGTCCGAATTTCTAACAATAGTGTTTTAATTAATGCGGATCCATTTTCTTCATGCAAGTTTCAGACATAGAATTTTTTCCACTTTAATGAAGTTTGGGGCACTGTGGTTGCTGGCAGTGCTCCAGTGGTGTTTTATGGCTATATAAGGATACGTCTGGATTGATGCAGTATTATTTAAACAAATTTTTTTGATTAACTATTAAATTTACGCGGAAAAAAAGCATACGAGAAATTTTGCACACGAACTGAATTTTTCAC
Organism: Andricus grossulariae; assembly: GCA_011634705.1. NCBI lineage: Eukaryota > Metazoa > Arthropoda > Insecta > Hymenoptera > Cynipidae > Andricus > Andricus grossulariae. Next base: position 104,647,179 of record JAABKJ010007545.1, on the reverse strand, counting down.
AACAGCCGTGTTGAAAGTTAAGTAGCTGGAAAAACACAGTTATCTGCAAAATATCTGAAAATGAGTTTTTTATTTCGTTGGAATCGTAAAAAAAGATACACCTAATTATTTAAATAATTTAAGAAATTGGTAATATGTGTGAAAATAATTAATGTATAATTTTTGGAAAACACCGTTAACTGCAAAGATTGGCGATTTGAGAGAAAGCCGTTTCTAATTATCTATGTTAAGAGGATCTCGTTATAATTTATTTGAGTTTTAACATTTTTTAAATATATTATTTAGCATTCAAATTCATGTAAAACTTAGTAATTTATTTTGGAATTAAAATTTGAAAAATCTATTCTGTAATATTTTATTGAAAAATCTATTTTGTAATATTTGATTCGTTTGTTAAATTCTCTTTGATTATAATCCATGTATGTTAAAAAAATTTCAATTTCCAGTCAATAATTTCGAGTTTTGCTGATACTTCATACCTTCGGAATTGATGTACATTCTTATATATATATATATATATATTCGGTTAACAAGAAATCTTCGACTTCCAATGAATCGAAATTTATAACACTAACATCTACTTAGCTGATGTAAACATCAGTTTAGAAAACATAGAAGAATTATTGATATCAAAAATAATGTTAATAGTAAGAATACTATTGAAAAGTATTTAATTGCAAATATTCAAAATTGACTCTTCAAAATTGTAAAAAATTGAAAATTTCGATCTTTAAAACTAAATATTTACTGCTTTAAAATATTAAAGAAATTTCGTGAATTTGGAGGATTTGAAATTGAAAACTCTTAACGTTTGATCTTGAAAATTATTCAGGAATTTTTAATTATACATTTTTCAAAATTAATCAGTTTTTCGTTGTAAATCTTCAAAAATTAAAGAGTTCTAAATTTCAAATCTTTAAAATTGATGAATCTTCTATTGTAAGTCTTGGCAATTGAACTATCAAAAACAAAAACAAAAATCCATATTGCATACCTTCGAATTGACATTTTTGAAAATTGAATAATTTGTAATTCCAAAACTGCAGGACTTTGATTTGCAAATGTTTTAAAATTGAAGACATTTAAACTGTAAACCGTCAAGATTGAAGAATTTCAATTATAGATCTTCAAAATTGTAGAACTTCAGATTATAAATCTTTCAAGTTCAATTTTTTAAATTTATAATATAAAAATTATGTGATTTTGAAGTTTTTCAAATAAAACGCTGTCATTTTTATGATTTACATTTTGAATTTCATCAATTTCAAAGTTTTAAAATTGAAAACTCTTGACTTTTGATATTCAAAAACGTCACAATTTAAGAATCGCTATTCATACATCTTTCAAAATTAGAGAGTTTTAAATTGTAAATCTTCAAACCTGAAATGCGTTAGACTGCAAATAGCTAAAATTGAGAAACTTTCCATTATAAGTCTTGAAAATTAAACTATTTCAAAAATTGTTTTAAATTACATACATTAGAAACATAAGTTTTGAAAATTGAATATTTTTTCATGCCATATTTTCAAAATTCATGAATTGTCAATTGTGACTTTTCAAAATTGCAGAACCTTGAATTGCAAATATCTCACAATTAAAGAGTATTTAATTGTAACAATTCAAAATTAATTGAATTTACGATTAATTAATCGAACATTATTTATAACGACATAATTATATGAAATATTTCACAGAAAATTAAATTTCTCGAATCAACAATAATTCGTAATAATTCGTAATAAGTTCTATTCATATTCTTTTACAATGAATGGCGTTCTCTCACATTGCAGCAGGGTTGTTTCTGAGATCCGCAATTCGAAAAGAGCCGTAACTGCCGGTTTCGTTGTTTTCCCAAATTTCAGCATTCCAATTAACACCATTAACTGCATTTTCAATAATTAATTAAAAATTTTCAACCATTTTTTGGCAGATATGACAAATTCATATGCAAACTAGTCAAGAACGACCAAAAAAGTTTAGAAAATGAATGACACTCCGCGATATACGCCAGTAAAGAATCGAACAGTTCTTGTCGATTTTTTTCGGCTTCGTTCATTTTGCATTTAACGGTCTTCTTCCAAGTTACAGAAGTTATAGCCTGAGCTATTGCGCATGTGTCCATAAGAACTGTTATTCAAAATTACCGGTGAAATACTGCACATTTCCATAAATTTTCATAAATTTTCACAAATTACGGCAAATTATCATTAATTTCAACAAATTTCATAAACTTTCATGAATTTCTAGAATTTACAGAAAGTTTTGTTTTTAAGCGGAGTTTTCGGGTTTACTTTGAAAACACGGAAAGCTACTGATAATTTTTCCTGAGTCCAAACAATTCTGTTAGTTTAAAAAAATTTTAATATACTAACTTGGACGCTAACGATGCGCAATTAAATTTTCTATAAAAATATGTACTGTATAAGTTAAAGTTTGAAACTTGTTTCAAAGGTCTTCGCCGTTCAGCGAAAACAATTTGTGGGCCGTTAAGAAAAAAAAGCAGGATATTTTCTGAATCCCAGTAATTTTTTGTTATTTCAAAAAAATGATGATATACTAACTATCGTAAGCCTCTTGCATTCCCAAAAATGGGAACTCTGGTGGTGGACCCATAGCTCCTTGATCCGTAGGTTGCTGCTCGTGACTTTCCTCTGTAAGATATAGTATACGGATTTTTATTATAGGATTTTTTCAACGAAAACCAAAAATTTGCTATTGGTCCAAAATAAAGAGAGGTCAAATGTAATCTTAAACTCTGTCGATATTAAAAGAAAAAAACGAAGTTCCAAATCTCGATAATGTAAATATATTTTGAAAATCTAGGCTTTCTATAAATTTCTGTAAATTACCTAAATGCCTATACATTTACACAAACTTCGTAAACTTTCATTTTACTACAACGTTTCTTTTTATTATGAAAAACGATTCGCAATTACATTTTCTATAAGAATCTGTACTTTTTAAGTCAAAATTTGAATCTTGTTTCAAAGATCTCCAAGGTACAAAGCCATTCAGCGAGAACAATTTAGTTTCGGTTAGGAAATAAAATTTGGACTTTTTTCAGAATCCCAGCAATTTTTGGTGATTTCAAAAAATTATATATTACTAACGTTGACCAGTCCGTATACCACGGAGCCCTCTGTGACCTCCAGCTCTACTTGAAGGTCGGCGCCGATCACCTCCATCTGTAAGATATAATATAGGGATTTTTATTCAAGAATTTTTTCAACGAACCCCGAAAATTTGCTATTGGTCCAACGTAATTAGAGGCCAAATGTAATCCCAAAGTCAGTCGATATTAAAAAAAATCGAAGGTTGCAAATTTCGATGGTGTAAATATATTTCGAGAATCTAGGCTTTCTATAAATTTCCGTCACAACTTTCCCTATATTTCTAACATTTATAGAAATTTATTAAAATTTATTAAATTTATTCAAACGTATCATATTAATAGTAATTTATTATACTTGACGGAAATTTATAGCAATTTATGGGGAAATTTTAATAACAGTTCTGCTGGACGCATGCTTCTGGAAAAGTGATGTCTCAGCGGGAGGACTGTAAAGAGAACCGAAATTGGTACCTTTCGAAGATTTTTGATAGCTTCAAAAGTCCAACTTTCAGACGAGGCGTTGTGAAAATGAAGTCGTGAGATCGTCCAATGACTGATTGACTACTTTTGGTTCAGCAACGGAAGCTGTTACGCATGGGCCCAGCAGAACTCATCATCAAAGTTATCAAATATTACCGGTAAACAACCATACATTTCTCAAATTAAAAAAAATGTCTGTAAATTATAAAATGTTCATACATTTGTATATATCGCTATACACTGTAATCAAAAGTTATTGACTACTACCGACTACTACTAGGTGGTTCAAGATGCTCCTGGCCTCCAATAGATGCCGCCACCCGCTTCAAAATACCAACCTCCACACGAATGCGCGAATTATTTCAGATGGATCTGGCACTTAATAGTGACGCTTGACTTGTCTGAAGTAAATATTTGTTGGTTAAAATAAAAAGGTTTTGATATTTTTATAAAAATGGAAGAAGAGGAATTTCGAGCATTGATTAAGCATTATTTTTTGCGCGGAAAAAGTGGAGAGGAAACGAAAGAAAAGCTCGATAAATATTATGGTGAATCTGCTCCATCGTATTCAACCGTAAAATATTGGATTGCCGAGTTCAAAAGAGGCCGAATGTGCACAAAAGTTGAACATACCAGGGGAGCACCAAAAACAGCGAAAACTCCAGAAACCGTGCAAAAAAATCCACGATATGGTATTGGATGATCCAAAAGTGAAAGTGCGTGAAATAGCTAAGGCCTTAGGAATATCATCTGGGTCAGTACATTCAATTTTTCTTGATTTTTTGGATATGAGAAAGCTAATCGCAAGGTGGGTGCCGCGTTTGCTGACAGCAACGGAAGCTGTTACGCATGGGCCCAGCAGAACTCATCATCAAAGTTATCAAATATTACCGGTAAATAACCATACATTTCTCAAAATGAAAAAAATGTCTATGAATTATAAAATTTCCATACATTTTTATATATTGCCATATATTTTTGAAATTATTGCCAGAGCGCATGCGTCCAGCAGAACTGTTATCAAAAGTTACCGACTACCACCGACTACTAGTGAATCCCAGAAGAATTCCTATGCTCGATTCGGCGTAGTAGTCAGAAGAATACTCAGTGTACAGCCCCTTGCTTACAACTTATGTATCCCTTTGAAATTGAAAAATTATAATCAGGGTAATCTCTACAATGGTTGCCCTCCTCCCCTTTATTGGTGACCTCATTTAAATATGCTTATATAAAAGAACACTTAAAAATAAAATTGCTGAGACATACTATGAAAGCGTAATAATTACAACTAATGCCAATAAAATAATAATAATCTGAAATGATAAAGATGGCAAATTTAATTTTTGATATCTGAAAATTGAAAACGCCAAAAAAATTTTTTTCATGTCCCGAATTATCAAAAAAAATCATCAGAAACCACCCTTACTATATGAACACGCAACGTACGTTTTTCAATGCAATGTTAATAAAAAAACACAATTTTACAAATTTAATGAACAAAAATATTAAGCCATAAGTTTTGATTAATTTCGTTTAAACTTCAGTTCTAAGACAACTCTCCTATTATTAATTAATCTAGAACTTTTCTAATTTGTATCCAATTGAAAAATTTTATGAGGATAATTTGTGAATCTTGTTGAAATCTACAAAAAATAGCTCTTTAAACTTACGATTGAACTTTGGTCTAATTGAAAAATTTCGTGAAAATAGTTGTAAAATATATTTTATATCTAGTAGAAATTCAGATTTATGTTTCTTAATCTGTCACAAAAATATTTCTTCCCATTTTTTGTAAATTTTCATAATTTTGAAAATCATATAACTTTCCGAAGTCTTATCGAAATTAAAAATGGCGTGAGGATAAATTGCAAGTCTTTTATCTATCTGTAAGAAACGTTGACAAGAATTCCGGAAAAAACATTTTTTTTTCTTCAAATTTTGAAAATGTTTCAAACTTTTTTATTTTGGTTGGAAACATTTGGTTAACGAACTTCAACTTTGAGTTCTTAAAAAGTATTATTGAAAAGCCAACTAAATTCTTGATCCAACAATACCTAATATGCTGTTCAACAACACTTCTTACATTCTCATCCTATGATGAGAAGGTATTAGTTTGATTTTAGAAACGTGTCTGTCTGTATGTATGATAATATATTTGTCGAGCTGTAAAATGTGCCATTTCATGCAGAATGCCACGAAAAAATGTCGATGAAGTTAGGGCATTAAGGCCTACATTTATGAAAAAAGACCCAGTTCACACGGTTTATATTTTCCTCTAAAAAAACAAGTGTCGGCTTCAGCTCCACTCTCCCCTACTTAGATATGCATTCTCAACCAGAAATTTATTTTTCAACCAAGTAGTTGAATTATTATCTGCGAAAATAATAGAATTTCCAAACTGAAAAGAGGAATTTTCAACAACATAGTTGATTTTTCAATCTGAAAAGACGAATTTTTAACCGGATAATATAAATTTTCAACAAAAAAGTTTATTCAAAACAAATAATTGAATTTTAGATTTTTGTTTTCAGCCAGAAACAGACAAATTTTCAATGAATCAGTTGAACTTCTAAACAATAAAATCAATATTTAACAAATCAGTTTACCTTTCAACCAAGCAGTTCAATTTACAGTCAAGAAGATTCTTCTGTTTACACAAAAATACAAATTAAAAGAATCCATCAATTTTGACCCAAATCATCGAATTTTAAATTAAAAACGATCATTTTTAAACCAATATTGAAAAAGCTAACATTTTCAGTTAAAAGAATGAATTTTCATAAAGAAAATAAGAAATTTTAAGCAAAATAGTTCAATCTTCAACTAATAAGATAAACATTTAACACAGTAGTTCAACATTCAACCAAATAGTTGAATTTTCTACCGAAAAAGATGAATTATCAAAAAGTTCAATAATTAAATTTTGAACTACATAAAAACGAATTATTTTCAACTAATAATGGATAAGCTGAATTTTCAGTTGAGAAACACTTTTCATCTAAACAAATTTAAGCAAAGTAACTGGGTCTTCATTCAACCAAAGAGTAGAATTTTTAATCAAAAGAGATTTTTTTCTATTAATTCCGTGCACATTGAAGCTGAAAAGCGAGCACAAGAAGAGGTTTCTTGAAAACAGGTGCAGTGTCACATCAAAGCTCCCCCATCCGACCCTCTCACACTCCCCCACTCCTCTCACCACATTTCCCTTCATCCCCCCTTAGCCGATTGTCATTCCACTCCGTTTTCATGCTTGCCCACTATAACTATTCTTCTCCTTTCTTCCACTCTCTTTCCATCATTTCCCCGCCTTTCCTCTCAATGCCCTCTATTAACACTTCCTTGCTACCCCTTCCCACCTTCTTCACCACGCCCTTCTTTCTGTTTCTTTCCCTTTCCTTTGCACCATCCTTCTCCATACCTTCCTCTTTTCCTAATCACTCCCTTCCTTTCCACTATACATCTACATCACTTTACCATCCCTACCCTCTTATTCACTCCACCTCTCCTCATTTCCCTAACTCTTTCATCATTCTTTTCACCCCTCTCTTCCTTTCCTATCACTCACTTCCTCCTTTCCCTCCTTTACCTCCAACCACCACCAATCCATATCCTCCCCACACTCCGCCCAGGTAAAAAGAACGACGGACAGGCTCACTCTCGACCGAAACTATAAAAAACGGTTTTATTTGTTCAGAACTGATAAATAAGGCTAACAAAATATAAACTATAAAAAATAATGTTCCAAAACCTTTTCTATCTAAATTACTTGAGGTAGTTGTGCAAACAATTAAATATCTCAAAAACTAGTTTTTCTATAATTTTATCAATCCAGATAATTATAGTGAAGATTTAATTTCAAATAAAATACATTATGTTTACTGAAAGACTTCCTAAATTTACGAAACACATTTATTTTAAGATTGCCTTTTCAAATTGATTTTCTTCTTCTAATCTCTTCTCACCAATTTTTGAAAATTTTTTGAACATTAATAAGTGTTTGCTCATTCTTGCGTAGAAAACAATTTCTACAACTCTACTGTTTCCTATTATGATAGTAAATTTTCCTATGGTGAAATCGTTGAAAGAATTTTTCAAAATGGCCATATTTAAAAAAAATTAATATAATTTAAGATTTTTCACTAGTTTTTAGAACAAAACAGCAGAATTGCAGGAAAGGTTTTCCTGGTAAAGCTAAGCCTTGATTTATTAAAATTCAACTATTTATAAAAAAATTTGGAAAAACGACAATGCGAAAAAAATTCATTAACAAAAAGAATTAATAAAATAATTTCTTTTCGTAAGTCTGAAGCTTTATTCAAATAAACTGATGATGTTTTTTTTCATAACAAAGAACTGAGAATATCATTTCAATTTTTAGAATCATAAAAAACATTTTATTCCTTCAAAATTTTTTCAAAATATAAAACGTGACAACATTTCCGCCATCCCCTGCTTTCCCATACTTTTTCACCATCTTTCTCCACCCCTAACTTTATTTCCCGTCATACCCTTTCGACCAGTTCACTTCCCTTCCCAATCATCCATCTCCTTTCACCCTTTCACTGCTCTCCCTTAATCCCCTCCTGCCCCTCCTTCCCCACCATCATTCTTCACCCTCATCTCATTCACTACTATTCCTCTCCTTTGACACAATCACCCTCCAACTTCTTCCAACATTTTTATTATAATGGTCATACTTACCACCGAAATTGATGAATACGGCGAAGGCAAGAAGAAGAGTTCCCAGAACGATCTTCATTTTTCTGGTCAAATTTCGTAAAAAAGAACTGATAAATCTGAATCATTGCCACCGCTATATACCATCGAAATTTATAAGAATGACGAAATATTCCGATGGGTGGGAGTAGCCCCCGTGCTAAAAGCAACAGAAAATCTTATCACCGGAACAAACTATCGAAAGCGAAAACAGCGCTTAATAGACCTTTGCCACTATTTTGTTAAATTTTCAACAACAAAAAAATAGATCTTCAACAAAAAGTTTAATTTTCTACGAAGAAGATTAATACATTTTCTATACCAAAAAAGACGAATGTAAAACCAAATAATGAATTTTCAATCAAATAGTTGACTTTTCAACTAAAAAAGATAACATTTGAACCAAGAATCTAATAGTTGATACTTCAACCAAACAAGATTTTAATTTGAATCAAAACGAATTGAATTCAACAAAAAGACGAATTATCTACCATCAATTTTTCAGTCAAAAAAGAAAAAAGTTTTAAACAATTTCGGAAATTTGTTACCAAAAAAGTCAAATTTTCAACCAAATAGTTCAATTTTCAACCAAGAAAAATTATTTACGCAATGCAATTTTTTTTGGACAAATTGTTGAATTTTCCAGCCAAAAACATGATTTTTCTAAAGAATAAGTTGAATTTTCAACAAAAAAGGTAATTTTCAACCAAATAGATGAATTTTCTGCCAAGAAGATTAATTTTCTACAAAAAAAGAGGAATTTTCAACAAAATACAAGGATTTTAAACAAAATAGTTGAAGTTTCAAATAAAAAAGATAAATTTCCAATCAAAAAGACAAATTTCCAACCAAAAATGGAAAAGTTATATTTTCGATTCAAAAACTTAATTTTCAACGAAAAAAAGACGAATTGTCAACAAATTACAAGAATTTTCAACCAAGTAGTTCAATTTTCAACCAAGAAAAATTATTTACGCAAATTAATTTCTTTAACAAATTGTTGAATTGTCAAGCCAAAAAGATGAATTTTCGAAAAAAGTTGAATATTCAACAAAAAAGGTAATTTTCAACCAAATAGATTAATTTTCAGTCAAGAAGATTAATTTTCTACCAAAAAGGACGAGTTTTCAATAAAATATAAGGATTTTAAACAAAATATTTGATTTTTTAACTAAAAAAGATGAATTTACAACAAAAAATCGAAAAGTAAAATTTGAACTTAAAAATCTTCATTTTCAACTAAAAAAAATAACGAAATTCAACAAAATAGTTCAATTTTTAACCCAAAAATACGAATTTTCAACAAAAAAGTTCATTTTCAACCAAATAGTTGAATTTTCTACCAAGAAGATTAATTTTCAACAAAAAATGACAAATTTTGAACAAAATACAAGAATTTTCAACCACTTAGTTGAATTTTCAACTAAAAAAAGATACATTTCAAACAAAAAATGGAAAAGTTCAATTTTAACTTAAAAATCTTCATTTTCAGCACACAAAAAAAAACGAAATTAAATAAAATAGTTGAAAATTCATGTACTTTGTTGAAAATTCCATCGTTTGAAAAAAATTCTTTTCAACTTAAAAATTTAAAAATTTGGTTGATTTTTTTTTGTTTCTTGACTAACAAATATTTTTTGGTTGAAAATTGAACTCCTTTGTTGAAAATTAATTTTTTTAGAAGATTGATCATCTTAGTTGAAAAGTCGTTTCTTTGCTTGAAAAGTTAACTATTTTGTTAAATTTTCAACAACAAAAAAATAGATCTTCAACAAAAAGTTTAATTTTCTACGAAGAAGATTAATAAATTTTCTATACCAAAAAATACGAATTCAAAACCAAATAATGAATTTTCAATCAAATAGTTGACTTTTCAACTAAAAAAGATAAAATTTGAACCAAGAATCTAATAGTTGATATTTCAACCAAATAAGATTTTAATTTAAATCGATACGAATTGAATTCAACAAAAAGACGAATTGTCTACCATAAATTTTTCCGTCAAAAAAGAAAAAAGTTTTAAACGATTTCGGGAATTTGTTACCAAAAAAGTCAAATTTTCAACCAAATGGTTCAATTTTCAACCAAGAAAAATTATTTACGCAATGCAATTTTTTTTGACAAATTGTTGATTTTTCCAGCCAAAAAGATGAATTTTCTGAAGAATAAGTTGAATTTTCAACAAAAAAGGTCATTTTCAACCAAATAGATTAATTTTCTGTCAAGAAGATTAATTTTCCACCAAAAAGGACGAATTTTCAACAAAATATAAGGATTTTAAACAAAATAGGTTATTTTTTAAATAAAAAAGATAAATTTCCAACCAAAAAAGAAAAGTAAAATTTTAACTTAAAAATCTTCATTTTCAACTTTAGAAAAAACGAAATTCAACAAAATAGTTGAAAATGCATGTACTTTGTTGAAAATTTAACAATTTGGTTGAATTTTTTTTTCTACATTACATTTTAAACGAGAATACATTTTCGACAAAAAATAAAATAGTTAAATTTTCAATAAAAAAAATTAATTTTCAATAAAAAAATAAGTTTCTATCAAAAAAATTTATTTTTAACGAAAAGGATTAATTTACCACCAAAAAGATTAATTTTTATCAAAATACATGAATTTTTAACGAAATTTTGAAAGGAATTTTCAACCTAATATGTAGTTAAATTTGCAACCAAAAAAATGAATTAGATTAAATTAATGAAAAATTAAAAATTAAATTGAAAAAAATTAATAAAAAATTAATTAAAAAAAACGATATTTCAACAAAATAGTTAAATTTTCAACCAAGCAGATGAATTTTCAACCAAGATCATATTTGTATCAAAAAACGTCAATTTTCAACAAAAAAGGGAATAGTTATATTTTCAACTCAAAAAATTAATGTTGAATAAAAAACTTATTTTTATTCAAAGATATGAATTTTCAACCAAAGATATTAATTTTCTACCAAAAAAGATTAATTAAAACAAAATACATGAATTTTCAACCAAATAGATGAATTTTCTGCCAAGAAGATTAATTTTCTACAGAAAAAGACGAATTTTCAACAAAACATAAGAATTTTAAACAAAATAGTTTATTTTTTAACTGAAAAAGATAAATTTCCAACCAAAAAAAGAAAAGTAAAATTTTAACTTAAAAATCTTCATTTAAAACTAGAAAAAAAATGCAATTCAACAAAATAGTTGAAAATTCATGTACTTTGTTGAAAATTTAATACTTTGCTTGAATCTTTTTTCATTTGACTAAAAAATATTTTTTGGTTGAAAGTTGAACTCCTTTGTTAAAATCATTTTTTTAGAAGATTTATCATTTTAGATGCAAAGTCATTTCTTTGGTTGAAAATTTAACTATTTTCTTAAATTTTCAACCAGAAAAAAATAGATCTTCAACAAAAAAGTTTCATTTTCTACCAAAAAGGTTAATAAATTTTCTACCAGAAAATTCGAATTTTCAACAAAATACACAAAATTTTCAACCAAATTGTTTACTTTGAAAAAAAATATTTACGCACAAAAAAAAGGTAATTTTCAACTAGATAGATTAATTGTCTGCAGAAGATTAATTTTCTACCAAAAAAGACGAATTTTCAACAAAATACAGGGATTTAAAAAAATAATGAATTTCTAATCAAAAAGACAAATTTCCAACTAAAAACTGAATAGTTAAATTTTCGGTTCCAAAACTTAATTTTTAACTGAAAAAAAAAACGAAATTTCAAACAAATAGTTCAATTTTCAAACCATAAATATGAATTTTTAACAAAAAAGTTCATTTTTAATCAAATAGTTCAATTTTCTACCAAGAAGATTAATTTTCAATCAAAAAGATTAATTTTCAACAAAATACAAGAATTTTCAACTAAAAAAGATCAATTTGTAACCAAAAATGGAAAAGTTAACAGTTTGGTTGAATTTTTTTTCCTTCTTGACTAAAAAATATTTTTTGGTTGAAAAATGAACTCCTTTGTTAAAATTCATTTTTATAGAAGATTTATCATTTTAGTTGAAAAGTCGTTTCTTTGCTTGAGAATTTAACTATTTCGTTACATTTTAAACCAGAATAAATTTTCGACAAAAAATAAAATAGTTAAATTTTCAATAAAAAAAATTAATTTTTAACCAAAAAGATTAATTTACCACCAAAAAGATTAATTTTCATCAAAATACATGAATTTTCAACGAAATTTTGAATTTTGAAAGGAATTTTCAACATAATATGAAGTTAAATTTTCAACAAAAAAAATGAATTTCCAACCAAAAAGATCAATTAGTCACCAAAAAGATTAATATTCTACCACAAAAGACAAAGTTTCAATAAAACACAAAAATTTTGAACCAAATAACTGAATTTTCAACTGAAGAAGATAAATGTTAAACCAAACATAGAATGGTTACATTTTTAGTAAAAAAATTCATAAAAAAAAAGGATTTAAAAAAATATATATCAATTTTAAAGCAAATAAATGAACTTTTAACAAAAATAATGAATCTTTAACAAAAAATGAATGTTTAACACAAAAAATGATAATTTTTCAACAACATAGTTAAATTTTCAACCAAACAGATATATTTTCAACAAAAAAGATTCAATTTCTGTTAAAAAATATAAATTTACGACAAAAAATAAAAAAGTTAAATTTTCAATTAAAAAAATTATTTTTTAATAAAAAATAATTTTAAATCAAAAAGATTAATTTTTATCAAAATACATGAATTTTCAACGAAATTTTGAATTTTGAAAGGAATTTTCAACCTAATATTTAGTTAAATTTTCAAACAAAAAAATGAATTCCCAACCAAAAAGGTTAATTAGTCACCAAGAAGATTTTTATTCTACCACAAAAGACAAAGTTTCAATAAAACACAAAAATTTTCAACCAAATAACTGAATTTTTAACTGAAGAAGATAAAATGTAAGCCAAACATAGAATAGTTAAATTTTCAGTTAAAAAATTCATTAAAAAAAACAAATTTTCAACAAAATTGTTAAATTGTTAAGCAAATAAATTAACTTTCAACTGAAATAATGAATTTTTAACCCAAAAAGGACAAATTGTCAACAAAATGAATGAATTTTCATCAACATAGTTAAATTTTCAACCAAGCAGATGAATTTTCAACCAAGATATTAATTTTCTACCAACAAAAATTAATTACAACAAAATACATGAATTTTTCAACCAAATTTGAATTTTTAAAGAATTTTCAACCTAATAGTTAAATTTTCAACCAAAGAAATGAATTTTCAACCAAAAAGGTGAATTAATCACCCGAATAGTTGAATTTTCAAGTAAAGAAGATAAATTTTAAACCACACATAGAATAGATAAATTTTCTGCTATAAACAATTCATTTTCAGCAAACAAAGAAACAAATTTTCAACAAAATAGTAAAATTTGTAGGCAAATAAATGAATTTTTAACAAAATTTTGGAAAACTAACCGATTTTTTTTTTAAAGAAAGGGTAATTCGTTTGTTATAAAATAAGAATCTGTTATAAAATTAAGACTTACCGACTAGAAGGCGTCCAGCTAGCAAAAGCTCAACTGAATTTAAAATTGGTGTCAGAAAAAAGAATAAAGCACCGATGATACCACAAAGGTTTCCAATAGCTAAAGTACCTTTTCTTCCAAGTTTATCTGCCAAAAGACCGGCAGTTAATGACCCTGATACACCGCCAATTAGAAAAATGGAAACTATAGCGGACCATAGTATATTGATTCCTTCTTCTGAAATTTGTATTCTATATCTCTCTTCTAAACTTTGATTACAAAAGTCCTTGATTAACTGCAAAGAAAAAAGGTTTTGAAATATCTGCAAGATTTTTTTCAAAAATTCAATCATAGTGTCAAATAGTGAATTTTCTTTAAAAAAAAAACAATTTTCAACAAAATACATGAAGTTTCAACTAAAAACGATAAATTCTCAAGCAAAAACAGAATAGTTCAATTTTCTGTTAAAAACAAAAGCTAGATTAATTTTCTGCCGAGAAGATTAATTTTCTACCAAAAAGACGAATTTTCAACAAAATACAAGGATTTAAAAAAATATAGTTGAATTTTCAACAATAAAAAAAGTGAATTTCTAATCAAAAAGACAAATTTCCAACTAAAAACTGAATTGTTAAATTTTCGGATCAAAAACTTAATTTTCAACTGAAAAAAAACTAAATTTGAACCAAATAGTTCAATTTTTAAACCACAAGAATTTTCAACTAAGAAAGATAAATTTGTAGCAAACAATGGAAAAGTTAAATTTTGACTTAAAAATCTTCATTTACAGCAAAAAACGAAATTCAACAAAACAGTTGAAACTTCATGTACTTTATAGAAAATTCAACTGTTTTTTTTGAAAAAAAAATTTCTCTTCTGCTTAAAATTTAACAGCTTGGTTAATGTTTTTCCTTGACGAAAAAATATTTTTTTGGTTGAAAGTTGAACTGCTTGGTTAAAAATTCATTTTTTTAGAAGATTTATCATTTTAGTTGAAAAGTCGTTTCTTTGCTTGAGAATTGAACTATTTCGTTAAATTAAAAAAAAATAGATCTTCAACAAAAAAGTTTACTTTTCTGCGAAGATTAATACATTTTCTACCAAAAAAGACGAATTTAAAACAAAGTACATGAATTTTCAACCACTTAGTTGAATTTTGAACTAAAAGTAAAACTGTATCGATAATAGGTCACAGGCCATAATTTTCCTGTCAAAAAAGAAAAAAGTTTTAACCAAATTCAGGAATTTGTTAACAAACAATACCAATTTTCAACCAAATAGTTCAATTTTCAACCAAAAAAATTATTTACAAGAATTAATTTTTTTTTAACAAATTGTTAAATTTTTAAAACATTCAAAATAGTTGAATGTACTACCAAAAAAGACGAATATTCAACAAAATACAAAGAATTAAGCCAAATAGTTGAAATTTCAACTGAAAAACATAAATTCCCAATCAAAAAGACAAATTTCCAACCAAAAATTAAGTAATTAAATTATTTTTTAGTTCCAAAACTTAATTTTCAATCGAGAAAAATGAATTTTCAACCAACTAGTTCAATTTTCAACCAAACGGATAATTTTTCAACTGAAATAATGACTCTTCTAAAGAAATAAATTTTTAACAAAGTAGTTCAAATTTAAACCAAGAAAGATTTTCCAGTCATGAAAGAAAAAAATGCAACCAAATTGTTGAATTTTCAAGACAAATATACGCATTTTCTACAAAACAGTTAAATTTTTTACCCGAAAATATGAATTTTTAACAATAAAGTTAATTTTCCACGAAATGCTTGAATTTTCTACAAAAAACGACGAATTTTCAACCAAATAATTGAATTTTCAACTAAAATTGAAAAATTTCCGGTCAGAAAAGATAAATTTCCAATAAAAAATGGAATAAATAAATAAATGTGTAACTAAATAATAAAATTTTTAATCAAAAGAAATTAATTCTTAACCAAAAATATAATAGTAGACTTTTCAATCAAAATTAATTAACTAAACTTTGATTACAAAATACATTACAAAATACATGAAGTTTCAACTAAAAACGATAAATTTTCAACAAAATAGTTCAATTTTCATCCAAAGAAATTAATTTTTAACCAAAAAGATGATTTTTCAACCCAGAAGATTCAATTTCTATTAGAAAACAGAACATTTCCACAAAAAATGAATAAGAATTAATCTTTTTTAGTAATTTTATTCTTTAGTTGAAAATTGAATCATTTTATTGAAAATTCGCCAATTTTGTTGAAAAGTCATGCTTCTTGTTTGCAAATTCAACTATTTTGTTGAAAAATATTTTTTAATTGAAAATTCAATAATTTGATTGAAATTTTTTTTCTTTCTTGACTAAGAAATGTTTTTTTTTTTGAAAATTCAACTATTTTGTTGAGCATTTTTGGTTTGAAAATTCATCTGTTTCTGTCAAAATTTCCTCACTTGTGGTTAAAAATACAACTGCCTGGTTAAAAATTAATCTGTTTCATTTGAAAATTAACTTTTTTGTTGCAAATTCGTCTTTTCTGATAAAAAATCAAATTTGTTTGCTTTAAAAATTCAACTTTTTGATTGAAAATTAATCTGTTTTAATTAAGGATTCAAGTATTTTGTTAATAAATTCGTTTTTATTAGTTTCCTCAAAGTGGGTTTTCTCTAAAAATAAAACATTTTTTTGTTTAATTATAAACTATTACATTTTTCATTAAAAATTCGCATTTTTAGGCTGAAAATTAAATTCCATATTTAAAAGTTGAACTGCTTTCTTAAAAGTCAATTTTTTGGTTAAATATTCACAATTTTAGTTAAAAATTTGGTTCTTTTTTGTTTAAAATTAATTTCTTTAACTGAAAATTTAAGTATTTTGTTCAAAATTCGCCACAGTGGCTTGAAAATTCAACAATATAATTTTTTTTAATTTCTTGACTAACAAATTTTTGTTTAATTTTACTATTTTGTTGAACAATCATCTTTTAAGTTTAAAAATTCATCTCTTTCTGTAGATTTCTCACCTTTTTTGGTTGAAAATTAAACTTTTTTGCAAATTTATATTATTGGCTAGAAAATTCAACAATTTGGTAGAAAATTCAACTATTTAGCACAAAATTAAACTGTTTTGTAGAAAATTAGTTTTTTTACTAAAAACTAGTTAATTTTTTGTTAAAACTTGGTCTGCTTTAGAATAAAAATTCAACCGTTCACTTACAAATGCTAAGAAACGAAAAAATATAAACTAAAAATTAATAAATAGAATTTGGATTAAAATTACATCCATTGTTCAAACTATTTAGTTGAAAATTTATGTAATTTGTTGAACATTCGTCTTTTTGGTCAAAAATTCAATTAATTGATTGCAAATTGAGGTATTTTTTTAAATTATTTTTTTCTGGTAGAAAATTAATCTTCTTAGTTGAAAATTCAACTATCTGGTTAAAAAATTATGTCTTCTTTTTTGAAAATTCATAATTTCAGTTGAAATTTTGTTGTTGTTGTTGTGATAATTAAATTTTATCTACAAATTTATATTCTCGGGTTGAAAGTTCAACTGTTTTGTACAAAATTCATCATTTGGACTTGAACATTCAACTATTTGGTACAAAATTAAACTTTTTTGTAAAAAATTCGTTTTTTTCTAAATTGAAACTACTTCACTTTTGTTTAAAAATTGGCCTGATTTAGTTTAAAAATTAAACTATTCAGTTAAAAAATTTTAGAAATGAAAAAATATAAAGTAAAAAATGAATAGAATTTTGACTAAAATTACATCCGTTCTTCAAACTATTAATTAAAAAATTTAATTTTAATTAATTTAATTAAAAAATTTGTTGTAAAATTCGCTTTTTTTTGTTGAAAATTCAATTATTTGGTTCAAAATTTAAGTACTTTTTCGAACGCGTCTTTTGTGGTAGAAAATTAACCTTCTTAGTTGAAAAATCAACTATTTCGTTAAAATTTTATGTATTTTGTTGAGAATTCACTTTTTTGGTAGAAGATTAATTTTCAGTGTTGAAATTCATCTTTTTTGGTTGAAAATTTAACTATTTGGTTGATAATTAATCAAAGGGGTTTAAAATTTTAGAAAAGAATAGTAGCAAATTAATGTCATCGCTCAAAAAAAGAGTAAAATAGTGTGAATAATTTGGTAAGCCCGAAGCCTATTATTAATAAAAATGTACTAACATTTGCGGGAGTGTTAATCACCCCTATATTAAATCCTGCAGGTAAAGCTGATCCTAAACAACATGTAGCTCCTGCCAAAACAAGTAGTGGACTCCATCCTCCAGGTTGAACTCTATCTTCGTCCTCGCTCCTCTGAAAAAACATTAATTTCTTATTAATATGTTTTTTTTTAATCAAATTTACTTTCAAAATTTATTTTTCAATTAAAATTACTCTAAATTAAATAAATTAATGAATTTTTTACACATAGAATCAGTCAAGCACATAATCTTTAAAAATAATAGAACATTGTTAATTGCCCTTTCTTTAAAATAAAATCTACTAAGTGGAACAACTTTGATAAAAATTCGTTTTTTTGGTTGATGATTCATCATTTTATTTGAAAAATCTTTTTTTTGTTATTCAATATTTAACTATTTTGTTAACAGTTTTTTTCAATCCTTTTTTTTTAAATAAAAATTAAAATATTCCATGTTTGGTAGAACATTTGCTTAAAAAATTATTTCTCGAACTGAAAATTAAACTATTATATTTTTTCTTGAAAGTTTAACTTTTTTCGTTAGAAAATAATCTATTTTGTGGAAAATTTGTTTTTTTTTTTTTTGTAGAAATATAACCTTTTCGGTTGAAAATTCATGTATTTTGATAAAAATTATTCCTTTTTGGTAGAAAATTAATTTTGTTCACTAAAAATTTAACTATTTCATTTTTTGTAGAAATTTTTCTTTCACACAAATCTCAACTTTTTGGTTGAAAACTTAAATATTTCGTTAGAAAATTATTTTATTTAGGTGGAAACCTATTTCTCAAACTTAAAATTAAACCATTTTGTTTTTTGTCAAAAATTGATCTTTTTTAGTTAAAAATTAATCTATTTTGCAAAATTTTTTGAAGCAATTTAACCTTTTTGGTTAATAATTAAACTATTATGTTAAAAATTCGATTTAAAATTAAAATATCTGTTTAAAAATTCATATATTTTGTTAAAAATTATTCTTTTTTGGCAGAAAATTAATCTTTTTTGTTGAAATTTCACTTCTTTGGCTGGAAATTAGTTTTTTTCAATTGTTGAAAATTAATTTTTATAACTAAAAATTTAACTATTCAATTTTTTGTCGATATTTTTTTTATGTATATTAAATCTTTTTGGTTGAAAATTCATCTATTTGGTTAAGAATTTAACTATTTTGTTGGAAAATTATTTTATTTCGTCAAAAACATATTTCTCTAGTTTAAAATTTAACTATTTTAGTTTTTGTTGAAAATGAACTTATTTTTACTCAACATGTAGCTATTTCATTTTTGCTAAAACATTGATCTTTTTCATTTGAAAATTCACTTATTTTGTTGAAAAGCCTTCTTTTTTAATCGAAAATTCAATTATTTTGGCATAAAATGCATATTTTTGGGTTAAAAATTCAAACTTTTTTTTTCTCAAAAATTCGTCTTCATGACTTAAAAATTTTACATTTTGGATGAAAATTTTTTGTTATTGATTCAAAAATCTTTCTTGGTTGAAAATTCAACTCTTCTGTTGAAAATTGGTATTATTGGTTTAATTTAACATTTTTGATATTGAAAATTAAATTTTTTAGTGAAACTCAATTCTTCATAATAATGCTTTCGAGATTTTCGTGACACACCTATTTTTTAGAGAAAGATTTTTAGCAAGCTGGATTAGGATGGTCCAAAAAAGATTTTCTTTTATTTCTAAAATGGGTACCCTAAAAATTTGTTCTTTTTTATGTCAAAATAATGCCCGCATTATTTCAGAATAAAAAAAAATATATTCAGGGGTCGCGCAAGCCCATTTTTGCAAAAACAAAATGATAATTTTATTTTAACTAGATTCCTATGATTTTTGAGGAGATTCAAATTTTTTTGAATATATCAGATGTTGAATCACAATTTCAACCAAAAAGTTCATTTTCAAACAAGTAGTTGCATTTTCAACCAAAAAAGATGATTTTCCAACGAAAAAGTACGAGCTTTGATATTTGGACTGAAAAAGATTTTTATTTTTAATAAAAAAAGAGTTTAATTCATCCAAGAAGACAAATTTGCAACAAAATAGTTGTATTCTCAAAAAAAAAAAAATAATAATAATTTTTAAGCAGTTGCATTTTTAACCAATAAAGATTCAATGTTTTCCAAAAGAAATTAATCTTTAAAACAGTTAAGTTTTCAACCCGAAAATATCAATTTTTAACAAAAGAGTTGAAATTTCAAACCAAAAATATTGATTTTTTTACCAAAATAGTTGAATTTTCAATTTAAAAATACAAATTTTCAAGCAAAAAAGAAAGTAGTAACATTTTCAGTTAAAAAAATTAATTTTCAACAAAATAAAACGAATATTCAACAAAATAGTTGACTTTTCAACAAAAAAGGATACTTTTTAACAAAATTGTTATATTTTCAGCAGAAAAGATTAATTTTCTTTAAAAAAAAAAACAATTTACAACAAAATACATGAATTTTCAACTAAAACGATACATTTTCAACTTAAAATAGAATAGTTAAATTTTCAGTAGAAAAATGTATTTTCAATAAAAAAAAAACTTTCAATGAAATAGTTAAATTTTTAACAAACCGATGAATTTTCAACCTAGAAGATTAAATTTCAATCAGAAATCATAAAATTTCTACAAAAAATGGAATTGTTAAACTGTTATTTTGAAAAATTAATTAAAAAAAAAGACTAATGTTCAAACAAAGAAATAAATTTTCTACTGAGGAGATAAATTTTCCACCAAGAAGATTGATTTTCTACTAAAAAAGATTCATTTTTAGTAAAAGACATGAATTTTAACCCAAAAATTTGAATTATTTAAAGAATTCTCAACCGAATGATTCAATTTTTAACCAAAGAAATAAATTTTTTCCAAAAAGATGAAGTTTCAACTAATAAAATTACTTTTCTACCAAAAAAACGAATTAGTTAAATTTATATTAATAGTTAAATTTTCAGAAAAAAATGTATTTTCAATCAAATCAAATAAACTTTCAATGAAATAGCTAAATTTTCAACCAAACAAATGAATTTTCAACCTAGAAGATTGAATTTTTATCAAAAAACATAAAATTTCCACCAAAAATGAAATCGTCAAACTTTTAGTTGAAAAAAATTTTAAAACAAAGAAATAAATTTGCTACCAAAAAGATTAATATTTTACCACAAAAGACGAATTTGGGAAAAATATTGGCAGTTTTAAACAAAAAGATGATTTTTCAATAAAATAGTTGAATCCTCAACCAAAACAGATTAATTTTAACCAAACAATTGTGATTTTTAACCAAAAAAGATGCAATTTCCAGAAAAATAGATGAATTTTCAACCCAAAAAGACAAATTTTCTACAAAACAGTTGAATTTTCTACCAAAAAGAATGACTTTTAAATAAAAGTGTTGAATTTTCAATCAAAAAAATGAATTCTCAACCAAAAAGATGAATTTTCAATTAACGAAATTACTTTTCTACCCAAACGACGAACTTTCTACATAAAAGTTGAATTTTCATCTGAGATAGATACATTTTCAACTTAAAATAGAATAGTTAAATTCCCAGTAAAAAATTTAATTTCAATCAAATAAATTATCTTTTATAAAAAAAAGATAAATTTGCGATAAAAAAGCGAATAGTTCAAGTTTCAGTTACAAAAAATTCATTTTCAAGCAAAGAAATTAATTTTCAATCAAGAAGATTCATTTTATACTAAAAAGGATTAATTAAAAAAAAAACATGAATTTTCAACCAAATATTTGAATTTTTAAAGAAATTTTCAACCCAATAGTTAAGTTTTCAACTAAAAAAATGAATTTTCAACCAAAAAGATCAATTATAGTTACCGAAAAGATTATACCACTTTTATGGATCCCCAAAGAAAACCCCATAAGAGACAAATTTGTATTTTACGTAATATTGCGGTTCATTAACATTTATTGAATGTTTTTTCATAAATAATCATAAATCGGCAATTAAAGACTACCCAGTGATTTGTTAACTAATTTTCGATTGTTTAAACATCTGTTTTTTCAGGTATGTCGCGAAATGAACGTATTTTCTAGACTTTATGAGTTCTGTAATCAATGATAACAATAAATTAATTAGTTTAAATAATTTTATAATTATTTAAATAGTACATGTTTGTTCAAGTATAATAAAGTTTACCCAAAAAAAGGAGAAGAAACATTTTATCTCAGCAAATTTTCGACAGATTTTAATATTTTTAAGTACTAATTTGTTTTCTAAGAATACTCTTAACTCTTTAAAAATATTGAAATTGTACAGCGTTCCTGCAAACAACAAACAGATAACTCATACCAATTAAATTTGTGGAAAATCTTTTTAAAGAAACAATTTTTTCTTCTCTGCCGATAAGAAATACATCAAATTAAACAATTAACTTTTTTTTTTTAACATTTACGAGTATTGTTAGAAAACAAATTAGTACTTAAAAATATTCAAATTGGTCGAAAATTTGGTGAGATAAAATTTTTCTTCTGCTTTTTTTAGGTAAACTATATACTTGAACAAACACGTATTATTTAAATAATAGTAAAATTATTCAATAAAACTATTGTATTCAAAATATCATAAATTATTTTTTTTTATTTCTATATTTTTAATCTAATTCCGAATTTCTTTTTAAATATTGCAATATTTTTTTTAAATTTCTTCTTAAAGAAGGCATACGCCTTATGCGGACTAAACCATTTTATAAGCCGGGAGGATTATTAAAAAAATATATAATTTTTGATTTTTTCTTGTAAACGATGCAAGATATCACAAAATAGCAAGATGCATTTTTTGTAGAACTTTTTTAGATGTGCAAACTGTTTTGTTAAAATTTGTTTGTATGTCCCTTTCATTGATTTTGAGAAAACAATATTGTTAAATTTTCAACTGAACTAATTAAATTTACTGTTAAACAAAATTAATTTTCAACAACAAAAAAACTAACTTTCAACTGGTATAGTTGAATTTTCAACCAAGAAGATTATTTTCGACACAAGAAGATGAAATTTCAACAAAATTAATTTTCAAGTAAAAATAAAAGAAGAAATATTAAAGAACGTAGTTGAATTTCAAAGTGGAATAGTTCAATTTTCAGTTCGAAAAAATTAATTTTTAAAGAAAAAAAAAAAACGATTTTCGACGAAATTGTTGAATTTTTAACTGGAATAGTTATATTTTCAGTTGAAAAAATTAATTTTCAAACAAAAAAATAACGAACTTTCAGCCAAATAATTGAATTTTCAACAAAATAAGAAATTTCCACCAAAATAGCTAAATTTTGAACTGTAATTGTACAATTTTCAGTTTCAACAAATTAATTTTCGACCAAAAAAAACAGCAAATTTAAATAAAAAAATTAATTTTCAACTAAAAAAATGTTTTTCATTTAAATAGATTTTCAACTGAAGTAGTTACATTTTCTGTTAATAAAAAACTTATTTTCAACAAAAAGAAACCATGAATTTTCAACAAAATTGTTCAATTTTCAACAGGAGTAGTTACAATTTCAGTTTAAAAAATTAATTTTCAACCAAATAGTTAAATTTGTAACAAAAAAAATGAATTTTTAACTGAAATGATGAATCGTCAACTGAAATAGTTGAATTTTTAACCAAGAAGATTAATTTTTGACAAAAGAAGACGAACCTTCAACAACAAAATTAATTTTCTGATGAAAAAAATGTTTTCAACAAAAAAATTAATGAATTTTCAACTAAAAAAAGAGAAATGTTCAACAAAGCAGTTAAATTTTAAACTGAAATACCTCAATCTTTAGTTTAAAAAAATTAATTTTCAACAAAAAAAAACGAACTTTGAACCAAATAGTTGAATTTTCAGAAAAAAAAATTATTTTCAAAAAGACAAAAAAATCAACAAAATAGTTCAATTTTAAACTGGACTAGTTCAATTTTGTTTGAAAAAATTAATTTTTAAGCAAAAAACAACGAATTTTCAGCAAAATTGTTAGGTTTTTAAGTGAAGCAGTTACATTTTCAGTTGAAAAAATGAATTTTAATACAAAAAAGACTAATTTTAAAAAAAAATTATCATTTTCGACTAAAAAACAGAAATGTTTAATAAAGTAGTTAAATTTTACACTGGAATAGTTCAATTTTCCGTTTGAAAAAATAAAAAATAAAAAAATTTCAGCATAATTCTTAAATTATCAAATGCAGTAGTTACATTTTCAGTTTGAAAAATTAATTTTCCACAAAAAAAGAACGGACTGTGAACCAAATTGTTGAATTTTCAACAAAAAAAATTAATCTTAGACAACAAAAATGGAAATTTCCAACAAAATAGTTAATGTTTCAGTTGAAAAAAATTCATTTTCCACCAAAAAAATAATTTCCAACAAAATTGTTAAATTTGTAACCGAAGTAGTTAGATTTTCAGTTTAAACAATTAAATTTCGATAAAAAATATAAATAAATTCTCAACAAAGTAGTTTAACTTTAAACTGGAATAGTTGAATTTTCAGTTAAAAAATAATAATTTTCAACCAAATAACAACGAATTTTCAATAAAATCGTTAAATTATCAAGTGCAGTAGTTACATTTTCAGTTTAAAAAATTAATTTTTAACCAAAAAAACGAACTTCGAACGAAATAGTTGAATTTTCAAAACAAACAAAAAATTAATCTTCAACTAAAAAAAAAAGAGAAAAATTCAACAAAATAGTTAAATTTTCAGTTAAAAAGTTCATTTTTAACAAACAATAAATAATAATTTTCGACAAAATTGTTAAATTTATAACTGAAGTAGTTGTATTTTCAGTTAAAAAAATTAATTTTGAAATAATTAAAAAAAGGCGAAATGTTAACAAGATTGTTGTTAAATTGTTAATTTTTAAATTATATTTTAACCAAAAATAGTTTTCAATTTTTAACCAAAAACAGTTGAAATAGACCAAAAAATACGAATTTACAAATTGCAACCAAACTGTTGAATTTTCAACCAAATAGTTTAATTTTAAACTAAAAAAGTTCAATATTTTCAAGCAAAAATAGAAAGGTTCAATCAAATAGTTAAACTTTCAACCAAAACGATGAATTTTCAAACAAAAAAGACGAATTTTGAAAAAATTCATTTTCAATTAAAAAAAATACATTTTCAACAAAAAAAAAGACGAACTTTCAACCAAATAGTTAAACTTTTAACCAAGAAGGTTGATTACACAAAAAGAAATTTTCAAAAAAATAGTTGAATTTCAAACTGGAATAGTACAATTTTCAGTTTAAAATAATTAATTTTCAAGAACAAAAAAAAAAGAATTTATAACAAAAAAATTCATTTTTATCTGAAAAAAAGATCTCAATAAAATAGTTAAGAGTTTCAACTAGAATTGTTACATTTTCAGTTAATAAAAAATTTACTTTTACCAAAGAAAAAAAAAAGAGAATTTTCAACAAAATTGTCAAATTTTCAACAGGTGTAGTTACATGTTCATCTTTTTTGTTCAAATTCAACTGTTCGATTGGGAATTAATGTATTTTTTTTTGTTTAAAAATCGTCTTTTTGGTAGAAAATTAATCTTTTTGGTTGAAAATTCAACTATTTGATTAAAAATTCATCTATCTTTTTGAAAATCCAAATTTTCACCTAAAATGTTAGGAATTTAAGCGGTTTAAATTGAATTTAATACAGTAACCACATTAATTTTACCTAAATAAGCACTGAGTTTTAAGTATAAGTAGATAAAATAAAAATTTGAATTATTATTCAAATTCATGGACTTTAGAGGCAAATTCAAGAAATGATTAATTATGTTTTTATTATTATTTAATTATTTAACTGAACGATCGTGCTTGAATATTGAAGAATATCTTGTAATATTAATTGAAAAAATTGAAATAAAGGACAAAATTCTGAAATACGGGGATAAAGGGAAAACATGCGGAAAATTGAGAAAAAGGGACTGACCGTAATCTCTGTTTTTTAAAATGATTTTCTTTCTATACTTTTGTAAACACATTCTATTAAAAAATAAAAGATTTTACAAAAACTGGAAGGGTGAAATTTCACAAGTAATTCTTTATACATTGATTAGTTGCTCGCAAAATAATAAAAAACCACCGTGAATTATTTGTAGGTGATGGATCCGACATTTGGCTCGAGGTTGGATCCGTGTCTTTGGGTCCCGTGGTCATTGAAGCTGCAATCTCTCTTCCAACACCAGAGCACAATCTTCATTTAGTTCAGAACAAATACTTGAAAACCCACGACGAATCGGCGAAACGACTTTGGTTTCTTTGGCCGCAGGAAAGTGGAGTGAAGCCGACAAAATGTGGATGCATCGGCGGCTGCATATTCTTTGGCAACAATAAAAACGGCCAGAAATTCTTCAAGCCGAGTTATCACGACCTCCACGACGGTATCAACATTGCTGCCTATAGGTCAGTAAATTGGTTCCACGGGCTTGATCAATACCAATTTCTTTTATTATGCACAACGATTATTATTCACAAAGATTTCCAAAGATTTCAGAAAGATCTTACACATATCACAAAGATTTCAGTGATTTCATAAAGATTACAAAAATTTCGTAAAGATTTCCGATAGATTTAAAAGATTTACAAAGATTTAAATGATTTTCCAAAGATTTCACAAATTTTAAAAATATTACTAAATATTTCAAAAATATGTTAAATATTTCGCAAAGATTTCCAAAGACTTCAGAAAAATTTCACACATATATCACAAAGATTTCAATGATTTCAGAAAGATAAAAAAAATTTCGTAAAGATTTCAGGTAGATTTCAAGGATTGCAGAAAGACTTTAATAATTTCCCAAAGATTTTGCAAAAATGTTGAAGGTTTCGCAAAGGTTTACGATACATTTAAAAGATTTCACAAATATTTAAATAATTTTCCAAAGATTTCACCAAGAATTCGGATAGATTCAAAAGATTTCACAAAGATTTCCGTTAGATTCCAAAAATTTGCCCAAATATTGCACAAAAACTTACCAAAGATTTCGCAAATATTTAACACAGATTTCGAATAGATTTATAAGATTTCACAAAGACATCAATATTTTTCTAAAGATTTCACAAATTTCTCAAATATTACAAAGATTTGAACGATTTCCCAAAGATTTTAACAATTTCACAAATATTTCGCAGAGTTCGGATGGATTTAAAAGATTTCACAAATGCTTTAATTATTTCACAAATATTCCATGATTTCTTAAAG
Organism: Andricus grossulariae; assembly: GCA_011634705.1. Classification (NCBI taxonomy): domain Eukaryota; kingdom Metazoa; phylum Arthropoda; class Insecta; order Hymenoptera; family Cynipidae; genus Andricus; species Andricus grossulariae. The sequence continues at coordinate 104,619,968 of JAABKJ010007545.1, read as the reverse complement.
ATTTTAAATATCTATACAAGATTTCGGATAGATTTAAAAGATTTCGCGAAGATTTTCGTTAGATTCCAAAGATTACACAAATATTGCACAAAAATTTCCCAAAGATTTCAACTATTTCGCAAATATTTAGCTTAGATTTCGGATAGCTTTATGAGATTTCACAATGACTTCAATGATTTTCTAAAGATTTCACAAATTTCTCAAATATTACAAAGACTTGAACGATTTCCCAAAGATTTTAACAATTTCACAAATATTTTGCAGAGTTCGGAGGGATTTAAAAAATTTCACAACTACTATAATTATTTCACAAAGATTTTCATGATTTCTTAAAGATTTTAAACATCTATACAAGATTTCGGATAGATTTAAAATATTTCGCAAAGATTTCCGTTAGATTCCAAAGATTGCACAAATATTGCACAAAAATTTCCCAAAGATTTCAAATATTTCGCAAATATTTAGCACAGATTTCTTATAGCTTTATAAGATTTCAGAATGACTTCAATGATTTTCTAAAGATTTCACAAATTTCTCAAATATTGCAAAAATTTGAATGATTTCCCAAAGATTTTAACAATTTCAAAAATATTTCGCAGAGTTCGGATGGATTTAAAATATTTCACAAATACTTTAATTATTTCACAAAGATTTCAATGATTTCCCAAAGATTTTCAATATTTACAAAATATTTCGGATAGATTTGAAAGATTTCACAAAGACTTAAATGATTTCCCAAAGAAATCACAAAGATTTTCATAATTTCACAAATATTATCAAATATTTTTAAAAAATTTTTAATATTTCGCAAAGATTTTCAAAGATTTCACGACGATTTCAATGATTTCCCCAATATTTCAAATATTTCGAAAAGATTTCAGATAGTTTTCAAAGAGTGCACAAAGATTTCAATGATTTCCCAAAGATTTCACAAAATTTTTTAATATTTCGCAAAGATTCCAAATATTTAGCAAGATTTCGGATAGATTTAAAAGATTTCACAAAGACTCCAATGATTTCCCAAAGATTTCACAACTTTCTCAAATATTAACAAATATTTCAAAAATATTTTATATATTTCGCAAAGATTTCACAAAGAGTTGAACGATTTCCCAAAGGTTTTAAAAATTTCACAAATATTTGAAACATTTCACAAATAATTAAAAAATTTCACAAATATTTAGCAAAGATTTCGGATAGATTTAAAAGATTTCACAAATACTTCAATGATTTCCCAAAGAAATCACAAAGATTTCAATAATTTCACAAATATTATAACATTTTTTTAAAAATTGGTTAATATTTCGCAAAGATTTTAGATAGATTAAAAAAAATGCACAAATACTTCAATGATTTCTCAAAGATTTCACAAAGATTTCAATAATTTCACAAATATTATCAAATATTTAAAAAATTGTTGTCATATTTTTTGCAAAGATTTCCAAAGATTTCACGACGATTTCAATGATTTACCCAAGATTTCAAATATTTCGAAAAGATTTCAGATAGATTTCAAAGAGTGCACAAATATTTCAATGATTTCCCAAAGATTTCACAAAATTTTTAAATATTTCGCAAAGATTCCAAATATTTAGCAAGATTTCGGATAGATTTAAAAGATTTCACAGAGATTTAAGTGATTTCCCAAACATTTTAAATATTTATAAAAAATTTCCGATATAGTTAAAAGATTCCACAAAGACTTCAATGATTTCCCAAAGAAATCACAAATATTTCAATAATTTCACAAATATCAAATATTTTTGAAAAATTGCAAATATTTTTCACAAAGATTTTAGATAGATTACAAAGATTTTACAAATACTTTAATGATTTCCCAAAGACTTCACAAATTTCTCAAATATTTCAAAATATAGTTAAAAAATATTTTAAATATTTCGCCAAAATTTCACAATAATTTGAACGATTCCCCAAAGATGAAAAAAATTTCACAAATATTTTTAGAATTTCAAAAATTTTACAAAAATTTATAGCAAAGATTTTGGATAGAGTTAAAAGATTTCACAAATATTATCAAATATTTTCAAAATATTTCAAAGATTATCGAAGGATTTCACGAGGATTTCAATGCATTCACAAAGATTTCAAATATTTCGAAAAAATTTCATATAGTTTTCAAAGAATGCCCAAAGGTTTCATGAATTGAATTTTCGAATGATTTCCCAAAGATTTCCATAATTTTACAAATATTACAAAATATTTCAGAAAGACTTCAATGATTTTTCAAAGATTTCAATAGTTTCACAAAAATTTCAATAATTTCACAAATATTATCAAATATTTCAAAAATATTCTAAATATTGTGCAAAGATCTCCAAAGATTTCAATGATTCCCCATATATTTCCCAAAGATTTCACAAATATTTCAAAGATTTCAGATAGATTTCAAAGATTGAACTTCATGGTTAAAAAAATCATCTTTTTTTGAATTAAAGTTTAATTACTTGGTTGAAAGTTGAACTCTCTTGTTGAAAATTAATTTTTTGTTCAAACTAAAAATGTAACAGATTCCAGTTGAATATTCCATCATTTTAGTTAATAATTCATCTGTTTGGTTGAATATTATTTTTTTAACTAAAAATTTAACTATTTAATTTTTGGTTCAACATTGATCTTTTTTGGTGGAAAATTCGTACTTTTTGGTAGAAATGAATCTTCTTGGTGGAAAATTCATCTTTATGGTTTAAAACTCAAATATTCCAGTTAAAGATTAAACATTTTAGTTCAAAATTCATCTTTTGTGTTTAAAATTCAACTACTCCAGTTTAAGATTCATCATTTTAGTTGCAAATTCATCAGTTAAGTCGAAAATGATTTTTTTTTTTTTTAAATTTAACTATTCCAGTTTTGGTTGAAAATTGATATTTTATAGTTCAAAATTCGAGTATTTGGTTGAAAATTTGTCTTTTTGAGTTGGAAATTCAATTGTTTTGTTGAAAATTCGTGTATCTTCTTGAAAAATTGTCTTTTTTGTTAGAAAATTAATCTTCTTGTTTAAACATTTATCTTTTTGGTTGAAAATTCAAGTAGTGCAGTTAAATATTCCTCATTTTAGTTGAAAAATTATCTCTTTGGTTGAAAATAAAACTACTTGGTTAAAAGGTAAACTATTTTGTTTAAAAAATCGTATTTTTTGGGTAGAAAATTAATCTTTTTGGTTGAAAATTTAACTATTTGGCTACAAATTTATCTATCTTGTTGAAAATGCAAATATTTTTACTTGAAAAATTAGGGATTGTGAGCGGTTTAAATTTAATTTAATATAGTACCCAAATTAATTTTGCCTAATTTATTTATAACCAACTCATGAAATTGTATACATGTTCTGAGTCGATTGTTTAAAAAAATGCGAAATATTTGAATGATTTCGTGCTATGAAGAATTATTTTATTAAATTAATTTTTAAAATTTTATTTATTAAATTTGCCATTTCTTTTATATTTTCCATCTTTTCTTCCTTTTGACGAGGATTAAGATTTCTTTGATCTTCAGTTTAAAAAATCAACTGTTGGGTAAAAATTAATTTTTCTATTGAAAATTCATCGCCTTTTTGGCTTGAAAACTTAAGTATTTTGTTGAAAATTAATCTCTTATGTTTGAGCATTTAACTATTTTTTTGAAAATTAACTTTTTTGTAGAAAATTCATATGTTCAGCTTGAAAATTCAATTATTTTATAGAAAATTCGTCTCTTTTGGTAGAAATGTCATCTTTTTGGTTAAAAATGTAACTTTTGAGCTGAAAATTAATTTGTTCTGGTTGAGGATTGTAATGTTTGGTTGAAAAATATTTTTTGCCTTGAAAATTAAACTGTATTTTAGAAAATTCATCTATTTGGTTTAAAATCATCTTAATTGTTGAAAAGGAACTTTTTTTATAGAAAGACGAATTTTAAACAGAATACATACATTTTTAATGAAATAGTTGAATTTCAATCAAGAAGAATAATTTTCTACCAAAAAAATGAATTTTCCAAAAATTGTATACATTTTCAACGAACTAACAATGGATATAATGATAGTCCAAATTCTGTTAGACTAATTTTTACTTTATATTTAAAAAAAAAATTAAGTTGTTAAAATCTCATTTAAAAAATGAATTTTTAACCAAACAAACAACAAATTTTGAACTAAAATTAAGAATCTTCAAACAAAAAAACAAACTTTTGAGGAAGTAGTTTAACTTTCAAACATAGTTTAATTTTCGACCTAAAAAGATGAATTTTCAACCAAACAGTAGCATTTTTAACCAACAAAAAATTATTTTCTACCAAAAAAGACGAATTTTCTACAAAACTATTCAATTTTAAACCTGAAAATGTGAATTTACATTAAGCAAGCTCATTTTTAACCGAAACATATGTATTTTCAACCGGACAGTTCAATTTTTAACCAAAAAAGGTGAAATTTCTACAGAAAGAGATTAATTTTCAAGTTAAAAAGACAAATATTCAACAAAGTAGTTAAATTTTAATTTAAAAAAAAAATCCATCTTATTGTTGAGTTTCCAAACCAGAAAGACGAATTCATAACGAAACAGTTGAATTTTCAACCAAGAAGTATGACTTTTAAACAAAATTGATGAATCTCTAACAAAATAATTCAAGTTTGACCCAAATAATAAAATTTTTAAATAAAAAAGAAGAATTCTTAACTAAAAATTTAATAGTAGACTTTTCAGCCGAAAACAGTGAACTTTCAATCAAAAATAGTTGGATTTTTCAAATGGTTTTTGTTAACTCAGTTCGCATTTAAGTGGAAAAATGAGAAAAAGGGAAGGACTGTGAAGGTTAAACTTATACTTTAGGCTTATAGACTAAACTATAATATTTAAAATCAATATTGAAGTTCATTTTTAATGTTTGAAAAATCTTATTCACAAATTTTTAGAAAAAAAAATCTCTCCAACTTTTATTTGAACCGTTTTTTAAATAATTAGTTAAATTGTTATCTTTTTCAATTATATCATTCAGTTTAGAATGCATAATTCAAAAATCTTTCACTTTAAAAATTTTCCATTTTCGATTTTAATTTTTAAGCGTACATTTTAATTAAAACAATTATAGAATGCAGTTTTAAAGACTTGAACAATTAAAAATTAGAAGCGTTCGAAATCGAAGATTTTGAATAAAAAATATTTTTAATTGATCGACTGTGAATATAAATTAATGATTTTTAAAATTGAACTGTACTTTTAGGATTAAAAAGTGAAAAATAATTGATTTTACAAGACGATTCGGAATAAGTTGACAATTTTAGAATTTTCAGATTTTAACTTTAAAAATTAAACTGTTTCAGTTGGAAAGTCTTATAAGTTGAACAAATTCAAACGCCCAAATATTTTTTCAGTGTAAAGTGTTCCATTTTTAAACCATTGAATTTGAAATTTTTTAATTAAGAAAAAGAACAATTACTTAATATTCAGAAATGTTTGACTGTACATTTAAAATCAGTCATTATAAATCAAATATTCAAAACTAAAAACAAAAAAAAAACTAAACTTTGAACGTTACATTTTTAATTGTTCTATTTCAAAAAACTCAATTTGTAATTCAAATTGTTGAATTTTGATGTATAAATAACAATTGAACGCCTATTATTCTTAGAAAAAATTCGAGTAAGTTGAAGAGATTTTAAGAAGTTTTGAAAAAATTCAAAATTATTAAAAAATTTTAAACAAAATATAGATTTTTGTAGATTTCAAACAAAAAATTTAGAAGCTTTTTAAGAATTGTGAAAGGCTCCAGAAAATAAAAAACATTTCCTTAAGATTCCCAAGAAAATTAAAAATGATTTTTCATTTTGAAAAATTAATTTCAAGAGAATATTTAAAAACGTTCAGAAAGATTTACAAAATTGTCAAAAATGATTGTGGAAAATTTTAAGGAAATTTTTTTCATTTGGCAGGATTTTAAAAAAATGTTTTCAAATAATTTAAAATGTGAAAAAATGTAAAACAACATGTAGATTTTTCCAGATTTTGAGAATTTTTTTTGTAAATTCAACTACTTGGTTGAAAGTTGAACTACTTTGTTTAAAATCAATTTATTTGTGATGATTCATCATTTAAGTTGAAAATTCATCTTTAGAGTGGAAAATTTAACCAGTTTTTTTTTTAATCTAAAAATGTAACTATTCCATTATTGGTTGAAAATTTATATTTTTAATCGAAAATTTATTTATTTGGTTTAAAATTCATGTTTCTTGTTGCGGTTTCAACTATTTTGTTGAAAATTCGTCTTCTTTGGTTGAATTCAACTGTTTTTTATTTCAAATTAAAATAGTTTTTTGTTGAAATATCAAGTTTTTCAGGCTTCGTTGAGAATTGACCTTTTCGGTTTGAAAATTGAACTGATTTGTAGAAAAGGCGTCTTTTTGGCTTGAAAATTCAACAATTTGGTAGAAAATTAAAGTATATAGTTGAAAATCAGCCTTTTTTTTCATTCTTGTTTTGCGGGTTGAAAATTCATATCTTCATATATACCATCTGTTTTGGTGAAAAATGCAAATCATTGGTAGAAAATTAATTTTTTTAGTGAAAATTCATAGTGTCGGTTTAAAAATTAAACTGTTTTGTGGAAAATTTATATATTTTGTTGAAAATTCGTCCTTTTGGGTAGAGAATTAATCTTTTTTTGAAAATTCATCTTTTTGGCTGTGGATACAACTATTTAGTTAAAAACTCATATTTTTGGTTCAATTTAACTGGATGAAAATTAATTTTTTTGCTAAAAATTAATTTTTCAAACTGAAAATGTAACTTCCATTCTTGGTTGAAAACTATCTTTTTTAGTTGAAAATTCAACTATTTTGGCATAAAATTTAAAACTATTTTTTTTAAAAGGTTTCAAGAGAATAAAAAGCTTTTATTAAGATTCCTGTGAAAATTTCAAAGGATTACTAAATTGTGCAAAAGATTTCTAAAAACATCGAATAAAATCTGGAAGATTTGAGGCAATTTTTTTAATTTTTAAAAGTTTAAAAATTTTTGTTTGAAAAATTCGAATTACTTAAAAATATAATTAGAAGATTTGAAAAAATTGGAAACAAAATGTATATTTTGAAAGATTTCGAAATAAAATGTTGAAGTTTGTTAAGGATTTTAGAAGATTTCAAGATAATAAAAAAAAATTCAAAAAAGATTTCAAGCAAATTAAAACAAAATGCAGATCTTTGAAGATTTCGATTAAAATTTTCGAAGCTTTTGAAGGATTTTTAAAAGTTACAAGATAATAAAATGATTTTCTTAAAATTCCTGGGAAAATATAGATTTCTTATTATGAAAATTAATTTTAAGAGACTATGTAAAATGATTGTGAATAATTTCAACAGATTTGTAAGATTTTCAGAATAGAATTTGAAAGATCTTAAAAGATATTTTTAAGACTTAGCAGTTTGGAAAGATTGTGAAATAATTTGAAATACGAAAACATTTCGAAAAATTTTAAACAATATGCAATTTTTTGAAGATTTGGAAAAAATATCGAAGCTGTTTAAGAATTTTGAAAGGTTTCAAGAAAATAAAAACTTTTCCTAAGATTCCTGCAATTTTTTGAATTTTTCAAGATTTTCCAAAATTTAATAAAAAATTCAAATTATCCACTTTGAGTGCTTTAATTTGCAGCTTAGTTTTTATTACTTCAAATGGAAAAATGTTTAGCTTCAGAGTTCGAATTTTTTATTTGAATTTGATTAAAGCGGCCACCCTGACAATGACCTTTTTTGTTAATAATTTCTAAATGAATTAAATTGTACATTTCAGAATTTATGAACCAGGAAAGGATAAAGGCTTTGGACAGTCGATTTTGCACCCAGGTCAATTAGTTTTCCATACTCCGCCTTACAGTCTTCAGGATGTGACTCTTCAGGATATATGTTATCCTTCCTCAAGTTTGCAAGTTCCAGGCCAAGCCCAAGAGGGTTCCCAAGGTTCTAAATTAGGCGTCGAAAGATCAAGATCCGTTATGGATCACAACAAGGATTCAAACATCGAGGAAAGTTCAAGCATGAAGCTGAGTGCAACTTTTGCTATTCCGTTGGCTGCAAGTTGTGATGGAAAACCACTAGGACGTCGATTTTCCTACACCTCGAATCGGTAATTTTAAATACTTTTCACAGGGATCACAGTTAATTTTTGATTCCCTTCTATTTTTCCCAAAATCCCTTTTAATTTATATTTTTGAGAATTTTCCTGAAGCGGCATAAATAATAATAAATAAGCAATAAATAGTAAATAGTAATAAATAATAAATACATGTTTAAAATACATATTGCCAAAGATTTCACAAAGATTTGCAAAGATTAGCAAAGATCTCGAAAGATTAAAAAGATTTCACAATGATTTCAATGATTTCACAAAGATTTTAATAATTTCACAAATATTATCAAATATTTCACAAAGATTTCAAAAGTTTAGCAAAGATTTTGGAAAAATTTCACAAAGATTTCAATGATTTCACAAAGATTTCAATAATTTCACAAAGATTTCCAAAGATTTTAAAAAGATCTCAATGATTTCCCAAAAATTCCACAAAGATTTTAAATATTTCACAAAGATTTCAATGACTTCCCAAAGATTTCACAAAGATTTTAAAGATTACGCCAAGATTTCGGATAGATTAAAAATATTTCACGAAGACTTGAATGATTTCCCAAAGATTTCAATAATTTCAAAAATATTACCAAATATTTCAAATATTTTGAAAGATTTCAATGATTTCCAAAAATTTCACAAATATTTCCATAATTTCAAAAACATTTTAAATATTGCTCAAAGATTTCACAAAGATTTTAATGATTTCTGATAGATTAAAAAGATATCACGAAGACTTGAATGATTTCCCAAAGATTTCAATAATTTCACAAATATTACAAAATATTTCAAATATTACAAAATATTTCAAATATTACAAAATATTTCAAATTATTTCAAATATTTCGAAAGATTTCAGAAATATTTCAATGATTTTCAAACATTTCACAAACATTTCAATAATTTCAAAAATATTTTAAATATTGCTCAAAGATCTCCAAAGATTTCAATGATTCCCCAATGATTTTCCAACGATTTTAAATATTTTGAATAGATTAAAAAGATTTCACAAAGACTTCAATGATTTCAATAATTGCACAAATATTACCAAATATTTCCGAAGATTTCAGAAAGATTTCGATGATTTTTCAAAGATTTCACAAAGATTACAATGATTTTCCTAAGATTTCATAAAGATTTAAAAGATTTCGGGTACACTAAAAAGATTTCACGAATATTTGAATGATTTCACAAAGATTTAAATAATTTCACAAATATTACCAAATATTTCAGAAAGATTTCAATGATTTTTCAAAGATTTCAATGGTTTCACAAAAATGTCAATAATTTCACAAATATCAAATATTTCAAACATTTTGCAAAGATTTTAATGTTTTTCCAAAGATTTAATGATTTTCCAAAGATTTGACAAAGATTTGAAAGATTTTGGATAGATTAAAAAGATTTCACGAAGATTTTAATGATTTCCCAAATATTTCAATAATTGCACAAATATTACCAAATATTTCAAATATTTCCAAAGATTTCAATGATTTTTCAAAGATTTCAATGATTTCACAAATATTATCAAATATTTCAAATATTTTGCAAATATTTCAGAAAAACTTCAATGATTTCCCAAAGATTTAATAAAGATTTCAAAGATTTCGGATAGATTAAAAAGAGTTCACTAAGACTTGAATGATTTCCCAAAAATTTAAATAATTTTACAAATATTACCAAATATTTCAGAAATATTTCAATGATTTTTCAAAGATTTCAACGGTCTTACAAAAATGTCAATAATTTCACAAATATTATCAAATATTTCAAAATTATTCCAAACATTTTGCAAAGATTTCAAAGATTTTACAAAGATTTCAATGGTTTCACAAAGATTTCAATAATTTCACAAATATTTTAAAGATTTCGGATAGATTAAAAAGATTTCACTAAGACTTGAATGATTTCCCAAAGATTTCAATAATTTCACAAATATTACCAAATATTTCAGAAAGATTTAAATGATTTTCCAAAGATATCATACATATTTCAATGGTTTCACAAAAATTTCAATAATTTCACAAATATTATCAAACATTTCAAAAATATTTCAAACATTTCGCAAAAATTTACAAAGATTTCAATGATTTCCGAAAATATTTCAGAAAAATTTCAATGATTTCCCAAAGATTTCACAAAGTTTTTGGATAGATTGAAAAGATTTCAGAAAGACTTGAATGATTTCCCAAAAATTTCAATAATTTCACAAATATTACCAAAGATTTCAATGATTTTTCAAAGAATTTACAAATATTTCAATGATTTCACAAAGATTTCAATAATTTAAAAAATATTTTTAAGATTTCGCAAAGATCCCCAATGATTTCAATGATTCTCCAAAGATTTCACAAAGATTTAAAAAAAGGTATATATAGTAAACCATATTTCTAAGATTTCAAAATTTGTAAAAAAATTTGAACAATTTCAAAATGTTTTAGAAAATTTCAAAACATTTCACAAATATTTTAATAATTCTAAATGAATACATAAATATTTCAAAGAATTCTTAAGAATTTACAAAATATCTAAAGAATTTCAAAGATTTCAAAACGGGTACATTACACCGGATTTCAAAGATTTTTAACAATTTCAATAGGTTTCAATAAATTTGAGAAGATTTCAACAGATTTCAATGATCTCAAACGAACACAAAAGATTTCACAAACAAAAATTAAAGATAGATTTCACAAATATTTCAGATTTCATAAAAATTTCATAAATATTTCAAAAGAATACAAGAGTTTCAAAGATTTCAACACCAGATTTAAAAGATTTCAAAACATTTGAAAGATTTTAAATGATTTCAAATTTTTTAAAAAGATTTCAAAAGATTCACACAGATTTCAAAGATTTTACAACGATTTCAAACATTTCACAAAGATCTTAAAACTTTCAGAAGAAGTTAAGGATATTTATAAGGGATTTCTAAGATTTCTAAGATTTCAGTACATTTCAAAGAATTGAAACGATTTCAAATTTTTTAAGAAAATTTCAAAAGATTTCACAAAGATTTAAAATATTTTAATGATTCAAAATTATTACAAAAGATTTCACAAATATTTAAAAGATTTCATAAAAAATTTATAAATTGTAAACTGATTTGTAACAAATCAATCCTTTTCTTCGACCAACGATATTTAAGAATTTTAAATTGTAATTATATTTATTTAAAATTTAAAATTATAGTTTTCTTCGTCCTTCCTAACCATTATAAATATCTCTTTTCCTATATTTTAAGATGTAGTTTTTAAAGTGGGTGAAGTCTCTTTAATTTTTTTGAGACTTCTATAACAATTTTTAATGTATTCTAAATTTTTGACTCAAATTTTGACTTGAATTCTTTCAAAATTGACATTGGTTTCTATGTCTTCGAAATTAATCTTATCTCAGGTTTTTTAAAAACATTTTGAAAAATGTACGCAATTGTACCGAAACGTACGTAAAGGATGGCGAAAGGAGTTTTTTAATGAATAAATTCTGAGTTGGAAAGATGTTTTTGGCTCATTTTTTATTTAATTTTTATGTGGACCGTAAGACATAAAAAAATTCATAATTTAAAATTCTTAAATTTTCTAAAGATGTCAAAAGAATACAAGAATTTCGATTTCGAAGATTTCAAAACATTTGAAAGATTTTAAATAAATCCATTTTTGTCTTAGATGATTTCAAAAGTTTTCACAAAGATTTCAGTTATTTCAAATAAATACGAAAGATGTTGGAAAGATTTCACAAATATTTTAAAGATTTCCGAAAAAAATTATAAAGATTTGAAAAGATTTCAAATCATTTCAAAGATTTTTAACGATTTACAAATTTGTAAGAATATTTTAAAAGATTTTACAAAGATTTTAAATACTTCAATAATTTCATAAGAATAAAAAAGATTTCACACATATTTAAAAGAATTCATTAAGATTTCAAAAGATTTCAAGAATTTCAAATATTTCAAGACGGGTGTAGTATAGCAGATTTTAAACATTTCAAAACATTGCAAAGATTTTAAATGATTTCAAATTTTGTTACAAGATTTGAAAAGATTTCACAAGGATTTCAAATATTGCAGTGATTTAAAAAAAAATACAAAAGATTTCACAAATATTTCAAAGAATTCATAAGGATTTCAAAATATTTCAAGAATTCACTTTTATTTTATTTTCAGTTTTCTTCAATTTAAAACAACTGAATTTTCAAATATTGAAAATTGATATTTCACCTGCTGAAAATTCTATCATAATTTTTCTTCAGTTTTCAACATTTCAAACTTCAATTGTTTTAAATTGAAAAAAACTGAAAATTCAGTTGTTGAAAATTCAATTATCAATTTTCTTGATTTTTTCTTTAACTGAAAATTTAACTATTTTGTTCAAAATTCAACCGATTGGTTGTAAAATAACTTCTTTTGTTGAAAAATTCATATTTTCGGGTTAAAAATTAAACTGATTTGTAAAAAATTCGTATTTCCGACTGGAAAATAAACAATTTGGTATAAAATTAAACAGTTTTGTAGAAAAATCGTTTTTTTTTTTAAATTGAAAATCAATTATTCTTAATAAAAATTACACTACATCATTTTTAGTTAAAAATTTATCTTTTTCAGCTTAAAAATTCAACCATTTAGTTCAAAATGTTTAGAAACGAAAAAAGTACAGACTAAAAATTAACCAAATAAAATGTGGACTAACATCACATCCATTGTTCAACATATTTAGTTAACAATTTATGTAATTTGTTGAAAATTTGTATTTTTGGTTGAAAATTGAACTACCTGATTAAAAATTTATGTATTTTGTTGAAAATTCGTATCTTTAGGTAGAAAATTAATTTTTTGGTTAAATATCAAATTTTTTAGTTAAATATAATCTGTCTTAGATGAGGATTTAAGTATTTTGTTAATAATTTGTCTTTGTTCTTTAAATCCAACTGTTTTTTTTCATTTTTAATTAAAACCTGTTTTTTTTTAATACAAACTATTACATTTTTCGTCGAAAATTTATTTTTTTAGATTAAAAATTCAACTCCTTGGTTGAAAGTAGAACTACTTTCTTAAAAATTATTTTTTTTTTGGTTGAAGATTTATAATTTTATTTAAAAAACTTTTTTTTTTGTTAAAAATATTTTTTTTTTTAACTGAAAATTTAACTATTTTGTTTAAAATTCAACCGCATGTTTGTAAAATAATTTTTTTGTTGAAAATTCAGATTTTCGGGTTAAAAGTTAAATTGTTTTTATCGAAAAATAGTTTTTTTGACTTGAAAATTTCACAGTTTGGTACAAAATTAAACAGTTTTGTAGAAAAATCGTTTTTTTTTTTTTTATTGAAAACTAATTCTCCTTTATGTAATTTGTTGAAAATTTGTATTTTTGGCTGAAAATTTAACTATCTGATTAAAAATTTATGTATTTTGTTGAAAATTCATATTTTTAGGTAGAAAATTAATTTTTTTGGTTAAAAATGCAATTTATGGTTAAAAATTAACGTATTTTAATTAAGGCTTTAAGTATTTTGTTGAAAATTCGTCTTTTTTATTATCTTCAACTTTTTTAACATTAAAATCTGTTGTGCTTTGAATATCAACTATTACATTTTTTGTTGAGAATTTGTCTCTTTGACTTGAAAATTCAACTACTTGGTTGTAAATTAAACTATTTTCTTAAAAACTAATATTTTTGGTTGAAGATTCATAACTTTAGTTCAAAATTCTTCTCTTTGTTTAAAAAATTTACTATTTTGATGAAAATTATCCTTTTTCTTATTTTAAAATTAAAAGTTTTAACTAAAAATGTGTAACTATTCCACTTTTTGTTGAAAATTTATTTGTTTTAGTATAAAATTAAACTATTTTGTTGAAAATTCATATTTTCAGGTTAAAATTTTAACTGTTTTTATAGAAAAATCGTCTTTTTGACTTGAAAACTTCACAATTTGGTATAAAATCCAACTATTTGGTATAAAATTAAACAGTTTTGTTGAAAATTCGTTTTTTTATTGAAAATTAAATTCTCCTTAATAAAAATTACACTACATCATTTTTAGTTGAAAATTCAACTATTAAGCAAATAAAATTTGTACTAACATCACATCCACTGTTCAAAATATTTAGTTGACAATTTATGTAATTAGTTGACAATTTATGTAATTTGTTGAAAATTTGTATTTTTTTGTTGAAAATTCGTATTTTTAGGTAGAAAATAAAATGTTAATAATTAGTCTTTTTTGGTTAAATCCAACTGGTTTTTTTATTTTTAATTAAAATCTGTTTTTTTTTTAAACACCAACTATTATATTTTTCGTCGAAAATTATTTTTTTTTTAGATTAAAAATTCAAGTCCTTGGTTGAAAGTTGAACTACTTTCTTAAAAATTCTTTTTTTTTTTTTGAAGATTTATAATTTTATTTTAAAAACTTTTTTTTTGGGTTAAAAATGATTTTTTTTTTTACTGAAAATTCAACTATTTTGTTGAAAAATCAACTATTTGGTTGAAAATTTGTGTATTTTGTTGAAAATTCGTATTTTTAGGTAGAAAATTAATTTTTTGGTTAAAAATCAAATTTTTTAGTTAAAAATAATCTGTTTTAGATGAGGATTTAAGTATTTTGTTAATAATTAGTCTTTGTTGATTAAATCCAACTGTTTTTTCATTTTTAATTAAAATCTGTTTTTTTTTTTAATACAAACTATTACATTTTTCGTTGAAAATTCATCTTTTTAGATTAAAAATTCAAAATATATTTTTTTTAGTTGAAGATTTATAATTTTATTTAAAAACTTTTTTTGTTTGTTAAAAATGATTTCTTGTTACTGAAAATTTAACTATTTTGTTTAGAATTCAACCGACTGGTTGTGAAATAATTTTGTTGTTGAAAATTCATATTTTGAGGTTAAAATTTAAACTGATTTGATAGAAAAGTCGTTTTTTTTTATTTGAAAATTTCACAAATTGGTATAAAATTGAACATTTTTGTAAAAAAAATCGTTTTTTTTTATTATTGAAAATTAGTTCTCATTAATAAAAATTACACTACATCATTTTAAGTTAAAATTGATCTTTTTTAGCTTAAAACCTGAAGTAAATAACCAATTTATGTATTTAATTGAAACAAATTGAAATTCAACCTTTATCTAATTTAATATTGTGAAAAAAATGAATCAGCTAATAATTAATCAGTCAATTCTAAAAATAAGAAGCATTAAACTATAACTTTCATTAAAACATTAAAATAATTTTGACTTCACATTTTTTTAAATTTCTACTTTCATTTATAAAAATTTTAATTTTTCGTAACCTTTCAAACTACTTGCAGAAAGTATAAGTTTTAATAGAATCTGTTAATAATTAATTAATTAGTTAATAACATAACAAGCATTACACAATTTATTTCATTAAAACATTCGAATAATTTTTACATTATATTCTCCTTTAAATTTCAAATTGCATTTCTATATATTTAATTTATTAATAACCTATTAAACTATTTCCAAAAGAATAAAAATGTATGTACATATCATTTTGAAAATTGAATTCAGATATAGTCATTTCACAATGTCACATACATTTCAAACGCTTTATATTTAATTATATAACCTCAAAGTAAATAATCAATTTATGTTATCTTTATTTTGTTTATACTCTCTCCCTTTCACGGGTCTGAGAGTCTTTACATAACAATTACATATATTTTTACAAACAAGCCTTATACTACCTTACTATTTGCTACACATCGTCTTAAAATTATTATTCTTATTTCTAAACGCTTGCGACTTTGCCCTTGGCTTCCATTTCCTCTTAACATTATCAATCTCAAAAGTGGACTCTATTGCGCAACACTACTTCGTAATTCTCCTTCTTTAGGAGTCATTTTTCGGCTTTTTTGTCTACCCTGTGCAACCAGCTTTATCTCTCAGACCTTCCAGCTTCTTCATCCAACCCTCCCCCTGACCATTTTCATTCATAATCCATTTAATTCTCTCTTCTATACTCTCTCCTCCCCATTCGTCACCTGTACACCTCTCTAACACATGCAACCATGTTTCCTGCTCATACCTACATACTCTACACAGATTCTCTTCTTCATTCATCCAATACCTACATGCTCTCACACCCTCTCCCATTCTGAATCTCACCACTCTATTCCATTTGCTCTCCTTTTTAATATTTTTCAGGTACTCTGGTTCGCCCTGCCTTTTAACCATTCTATACCAGCTGTTGTATCTTGAATCTGTGATTTTTTCCCATCTTCCCTCCCCTAGCCTTGCCTTCATCTTTTCCTCTATTTCCTACCACTCTCTACCCCTCCCTTGTATACCACACTTAAACCTCATATCATATATCTCATTCTCCCATTTTGAACGCCCCACGTTGCCCCTACTCTCTGCCCATAACCTCCCGAGCACACGCTTGTGCAATTTTGCTTCCCTCTCCCCTTCTTAGTTTCTCTTCTAAGGTCCAGGCTCTTTTCACTTGCCTGACCACCATTTTTTCTCTTCCTATTTCTTTCCTTAGCATACAACCTGGGCAGCTCCAACTTACTCCCATAACAAGAGCTATTCGACAAGAAAATGCACGGAAATTTCCATAGGAATGTAGAAAAACAGTCCTTGTCGAAGGAGCAAGCTTTTGCTTTTCTCAGATCATCAGGGCTTAATTCAGGTACATAGAGTTTTATTTTCGCATGCCAGGACGGTGTCATTTTCACCTTAGCATACCTTGATCACATTTTATGTCAAGGAGTTCCGAGCGATAGGTGCAGAGCGTGTCATGCACACGCTGAGTACCTAGAACACATACTATTGGGGTGTCCCACCAATGCAGGAACGACGTATATCTACAGACACAATGCGGCCCTAAGAGTGCTCTATTACCATCTTTGTCACTGTTACGGTGTTGGCGCGACCCTGCCCTGCCGAACGGTCCAAGGGAGATAGAGCCGATTGTCCAAAGCAAGAAGTGCCAAATTTTCTGAAACAACGATTTTCGGACAACAGTGTCCGTTGCACACTCGATGCCTGACATTGTTCTCCAAGACTTCGAGAAACGAACCTTATTCGTGATCGAATTCTTGGCTCCATCAAGACCTTAAAAGGGAGCTGCAAAGCTTGTACCTAAAGTATGCGGTACAAATAGTTGTTGTGATAAGTGCTCTCGGAGGTGCGAAACTATCACTGGTTCGTAACCTTAAAACCATACCCGCGTGCCAAAAATATCCCAAGGCACTTGCGAGATGGATGTAGAAAGCTGTCATCCTCGGGTCGCTTCGTGTCCTGCGACCACCGATCTCACGGTTGTGAGACGTGGCCATGAATGGGATTTACTGCGGTCCTACTTCGAGCCGGTGTCACTTTTAGATGGCAGTTACTCTCAATGGGAGCCTGCGGTGGTTGGTTAACCTTATTTTTTAATTATATATATAACCCCGAATTTTCTTTAAACATAACCAATATATCATCTACTATACTCAATTTCCTAAAAAAGCACACCATTACAAACGATTGACTTAGAAATACAACCAACGAAAAATTGGAAAGAATTGCAATACGGACAACCCTTGGACAAAATTGAACACTAACACAATTTCAACAAAAACAGCATTATCAAGGAAGACACAATCACATTATAGTAGGAACATCCATGAGAATAACTGCTCTAATACTGATAATAAGAGTATATTGTGGAAAGAAACTAATCACAAAAATATGCAAAAGGTCCAAAGATAAAGTACAACTAAACAGCAGCAAAAACGAAGAAGAAATGCAACCTTTACCCACACTGAACGAAGTTTGGCACAACAGCCGTACTTACAGATACAGTCGCTGCACGAAACATAAGGTCGATTTCATATGTCGATTTAGTGTAGACGCTCTCTCAGTTTGGTATAGCTGCTGCCTCAGAGCCGCACAACCGTCCCACTAACGTCTTAACTTTTCAACGTTTAGTACATCAGCCCACTTGGAAATGGCGCAGTTGTTGCTCCAACGTTATGGGGCTGTTGTAGTACGACAACCTGTGCAGCTTCTGTGCCAAGCTTCTTTCAGTGCACGGACAACACAAAAGGATCACAAACCCATAAAATCAAAAACCAATCAACATCGCAGGCACGCATTCCAGTAACCAACATCCCAATAGCGTAAAGAAAATCCTACCTCAAAGATTTCATCGAGGACGACAAAACTCTTAAGAAGGGAGGAGACAAAAGGACACTTCATTTCCCTCTTAGAAATTTTCAAAATTGCTAAAACAATTACCAATATAATCAAAAAGTCTAAAGCATTTACAAACTCACCCCACAGTAAGTTTAGCTGACCATATGCACACATCCACTACGGTTCCAGCAGAATAAAATTATAAGAGTCAGACATGACGTAACATTCCATGATGGCCGACAAGTGAGTGAAAAATAATCTCATCGCATCAAGACTCCGCCTACACCGCGAGCGGAACACCAGTAGCAAGGAAGCAGTAGTCCGACAAAATGGTCAGTGAAAAACAGATAAGAAAACTGAACTCGCAACTGTATGTAGTGACGTCATGATTCATTATCTTTGACGGTTCAAGAAATGATACACGAGCGCGATAAGGAGTAAACCCCCCTGAGAAGTGATACACCACACCTATAACATGGCACCGTCAACACACACACCCAAACAAGAACGTGTTATAGGGCTCCAACACCAGCAAAGAAAAAGAGAAGAAGAATTTCGCATTAAAGAAGCTAAGTTAAGTTAAGCACTACAATTAATTTAAGTTACATACAAACCAGTAGCTAGTAAAATTATATTAATCTACGAATTAAGCATATAAAAAAGAGGTAAAATTAAGTTCAAGTTAACTCTCTAAATTTGAAATAGTAGAAGTTCTACTAAATCATTCATTACACTTCAGTCTAATTAATGAATCGGTTATTTTGAGAAGTTTACTAATTTTAACAATAAAAAATACCGTAACTGCAGGCAATCAATTATAGAACTGTTCCACAAAAAATGTATTCTGAGTGCATAACAATATACGGGTGCAATTAATTTGTAATTATCACATGTAACTTTAAACAAGTTCACATTTAAAATAGTGCGCAAATATACTTGGAGCATAACCTCTTGAAATTTAACTAATTACTTCAACACAACAATAACTGATCCATCAGTTATAGGATTGAAGGACTAGATAACGAATCCAATTAATAATTTTAATTTTACTAATCCAATCAGTGCAATTATACTAATTATCAGTGACTACATTCTAGTTACAATAATTGGTGGAATTTAACTGACAATCCGTTATATTTTACTAAGTCAAATTTAGAGAGTAGGTTTGATAATTTTGTGAAATGGTAAAATTCATATAAGGTTTTGAGGTTTTAAGAGACTTGTCAAAAACACTGATGACATAATTTTCTCATCAAAATGCGAAATCTAAGGTCTATTGGTGTGTCCAATATAAGAAGGTTATATTTATCAAATTTCATGTCCTAACTTCAATCCGAAATCTATACATAATTAAACAAAGCTGGAAGTGTTTAATTAAATTATTGCTTTCTTTCGTGTACAGTATGTTCATTTCATTTTATTGAAATATTGTTGCAAGCATAAACACTCCTCAGCAAATGATGTTATGTAGTAGCGATTGTTGTGAATGCAAACATTGAAATGACTGGGTCCATATATCACGAACGACAGGTTAAGGAGATTTGTGCTTCGCACGCTTTAAATAACTTGTTTCGAGAGAGGGGTTTCAGTAAACAAGAATTGGGCCAAATTTGCTATAGTTTAAGTCCTGACGTCTGGATTAATCCGCATAAATCTTTACTGGGACTTGGAAATTATGACATTAATGTTATTATGGCAGCCTTGCAAAGAAGAGGTTGTGAAACTGTTTGGTTTGAAAAACGAAGGAATGACAGTAGAAAGCGACTCGGGAAAGGAAGAAGAGAAGCTGATGAAAGATATTAAGGCTCAGGTGAGAGTGGAGGCGGTGAAGGAACTGGGGAGAAAGACAGAAGTGAAAATAGGTGTGCTCATAGTAAAAGTGGAAAGCGAGGAGGAGAAGAGAAAAATTATGGAAAGGAAAAGGGTACTAAAGGATAGGAATGAAAGAATTGAAGAGGACCTGACATGCAAGGCAAAAAGAGAGGAGTGAGTGTGGCTTTCTGGAATGCGTTAAGGCTAAAAAACGAGAACGAGGGGTTCTGGGAGGCTATTGGAAAATGGGACGTGGTAATGCTGAGTGAAACGTGGGTGGATGAAAAGGATTGGAAGGGCTTAAAACGAACGTTGCCGAAGGGGTATGTGTGGACAATGCAAGAAGCGAGGAAAGAACATGAGAAGGGAAGAGCGATGGGAGGCATGGCGTCAGAGGTTAAAAAGGAGCTGATGGGAAATGAAGAGTGGAAGAGCGAGAAGAAAAGTTGGAGGGCGTGATGGTGAGAAGAATAAAGGTAGGAAAACAGAGGGTGACGATCGTTTGCGTGTATAGATGAGAGGAGAAGAGAAAGGACGGAGAGTATTAAGGTAATGGATGGAGGAAAGGAATAAAAAGTTGGTCTTGATAGGAGGAGACTTAAACGCGTGGACAGGAGAGTTAGGGGGAAAGATATGGGATGAAGAAAGCGAAACTTTTCGAAGAAATTCCAAGCACAGGGAGATAGATCGGGAGGGTAAAACCCTTGTTAACCTGTTAGGAGTGGAGGGGTGGTTTATCTGAAATGGAAATATAAGGGGAGATTAAGAAGGGGTAGTGATTTTTATAGGTAAAGGGGAGGCAGTGATAGATTACATTCTAGCTGAAGAAAGAATAAGGAAGAGAATGAATGAAGTGGAAGTAGGTAATGATAGGCTCAGAACACTTCCCGCTAATAGCGATATTGAAATTTTCAGGATGGAAGCGGCGTAGCAAAAAAAAAGGGAAAGAACTGGCGAAAGGAAAGTAAAAATGGGTAGATGGGGGGAGGATAAATTGATAGAATATATAGAAAGAACGGAGAACGAGGAGATTAGAGGATTGAAAGGGGAAGATGTGGACGCGCGCCTTGAAAAGCTAAAAGAACTAACAGAGAGGATAAAAGAAGAGGTAAGGCCAAGAGAAGAGGAGGAGGGAATGAAGAGTGGATGATGGGACGCAGAATGTAAGGAGAGTAAGGATAGAATGAAGGAAAAGGTAAAAAAGGGGAGATAGGGAGACAGAAATATAGTAGAAATAGAGAACATGAAAGATTGTTAGTGGTAAAATGCAGTTAGAGAAAAGTAGGTATATGGAAGAGGTGGAAAAATCAATCAGGGAATGGGAGGTAATCAATAGCGAACGAGGAGGAAGGATGGACATCAATGAGGTAATCGAGATGGATGAGTGAACCCCTTAATTTAAGGGACTGTTGGGAGGAGTAGAAAATAAGGTGTTAGGTGAAAATTGGAAGGTAGTAGAAGGGGGAGATGATAGCAATGACGGGATAAGTAGGGAGGAATTGCATAGAGCGATAGGGAGGCTTAAAAGAAACAAGGCAACAGATGAGGACGATATTGAGAACGAGGCTTTGAGGTTTGGAGGAGAAGGGGTGAGAAAGGAAATGTGGGAGGTATGCAATAAGGTTTGAAGAGGTGAAGGATGGCCTAAGGAATGGAGGACAGGGTTGGTGGTGCCTGTCATTAATAAAGGAGAGGGCAAGAAGGTGGAGGAGTATAGGGGAATCGCACTGATGCCGATGGGATAGAAAATATATAAGGAAATTCTCAGAAAGAGATTAGAAAGGGAGGTGGAAGAGAAAGGGATTATTCCACACAATCAAACGGGCTTCAGGAAAGGGATGGGAGCAGTTGACAACATCTACGTTCTGAATTATCTAGTGAATAGGAACTTAGGGAGGGAGAAAGGGAAGTTAGCGGCCTTATCTTTAGACTTTAAAGCGGCATTTGACGTGGTAAACAGGAAGGTGTTATGGCATGTTATGAAATAGAGGGGGGTGGATAAAGGGTTGGTCGAGAGGATAAAGGAGATATTTGAAGAGACTAAGATAAGGGTGAGGATTGGAAAACAAAAAGGGGAGATTTTTTGGAGTGGAAGGGTACCCACTGAGCCCAATACTATTCAGCCTCTTGTTGGAAGATCGAGAGGAGAAACTGGAGAAGAAAGGAAAAAGTGCAACGGTTTTGGGAAATAGCAAGGTATATTCCTTAACGTATGCAGACGATATAGTCTTGTTAGCGGGTGACGAGAGAGGGATGAGTCTCATAATGAGAGTGTTTGAGGAGTATGTGAAAATCAAAGACTTAACGATAAATTTATGTAAGACGAAGGTGATGATTTTTAGGAAGAGAAGGACAACGGTAGAATATGAATGGAAGATGTACGGGGAGAAAGTGGAACAGATCGAGGAATTTAGTGACATAGGCTTCTGGTTTGAGTCGAAAGGAGGGGTTGAACTACAGGTAAGAAGGGTAGAATGTGCGACTAAAGTAATGGGGCAGGTGTAGGGTATAGGGAAGAGAAGGTTTAAAGATAACTGGAAGATGAGACTGTGAATGTTTGATGCATTACACAGTGATATAAATATGGGGAAAAATTCGAGCCACGCGACGGTTTTAATCAAATAATACAAAGAAAATTGTATTCTTCTCTAAAATGTTATATTTAATATTTCCAGTGAGAGAATTTTTATAACAACCCATATTTTTTTTTAATTAACCATGAAACGACTTGTCTTAACATCAGTGGAAATTGTTCGAAAATAACGCAGGACAACAAAACATTTTCGGGAGTGGAATATACGTGTTCAGGTGCGCTGATCACGAATCCGTGACCCCTATGACCCCTGCACGTCAGGATCAAGGTTATTTGAAGGTCAACTTTGTTAATTCAAGAGATATCATCTTTTTGACCTCAGATTTTGAAAGAGCGGAAAATTTTACGTTTGCATATATTTTTACCCACGGGATCGAGTGACCTCTAGTGGTCACGTGTAGGTCAAAAACATTCTTTAGAATTTCTGAAACTAGTAGCTGGTCATGGTTTGCTAATATCAAGGTCATGATCCTTACAAAATACGTCTTCGGGTGCGCTGATCACGAATCCGTGACCGTTATGACAACTAAAACGTCAGGATCAAGGTCATTTGAAGGTAATCTTCGTTAATTCGAGAGATATCATGTTTTTGACCTCATATTCTGAAAGAGCAGGACATTTTACGTTCGGAAATATTTTCATCTACGGGTCCCAGTGACCTCTATAGGTCATATGAATGTCAAAACCATTCTTTAGAACTTATGAACCTAGTAGCTTGTCATGGTTTGCTAATATCGAGGTAATGACCCTTACAAAATACGTTTTCGTGTTCGCTGATCACAAATCCGTGGCCCCTGTGACGCCTACACGTCAAGATCAAGGTCATTTGAAGGTCTGAGGTCAAAAAGATAATATCTCTTGAATTAACGAAGTTGACCTTCAAATGACCTTGATCCCGACGTGTAGGGGTCATAGGGGTCACGGATTCGTGATCAGCGCACCCGAAAACGTATTTTGTAAGGATCATTACCTTGATATCAGCAAACCATGACGAGCTACCAGGTTCAGAAATTCTAAAGGACGTTTTTGACCTTTATGCGACCTCTAGAGGTAACGCGATCCCGTGGGTAAAAATATATCCGAACGTAAAATTTTCCGCTCTTTAAGAATCTGAGGTCAAAAAGATTATATCTCTCGAATTAACGAAGTTGACCTTTAAATGACCTTGATCGTGACGTGCATATTTTGTAGTCCTGTGTTATTTTCGAGCAATTTCCACTGATGTTGAGGCAATTCGTTTCATGGTTAATTTAAAAAAAAATGGGTAGTTATAAAAATTCTCTCACTGGAAATAATAAATATAACATTTGTAGAGAAAAATACTATTTTTTTTTATTATTTGATTAAAATCGTCGCGTGGTTCAATTTTTCCCCATATTTATGACTGTGCGCCGTGGCTATCTTTTAGCAAAAACTGGACTTTTGATAATTTGTTTAATGCCCGAGAATATTGTGGGTAATAATAAAGTTGCGATCCTTCTATAATTGTTTTCTCGAGGGTGAAAATTTCACCTAATTCCAGTAATTTCTTCACTTTTTCCCCTTGAGTAAAAAATTTTTATTCAGTATTCGTGTGAAAGTAAAAGAATCAAGTTTCGATTGATGTATGATTATAGTACCTTTGCACATCGAACCTTTTTGTCGAGAATCGATTTTCCTGCGAGTCTGCACTTCTGTGCACGCTTCTCGTACATTCGACACGATAATGCTTTTGCCCTCGAGCCTCGCGAGACCAGGAGACCAGTGCATCTTGATCCTGAGTGCACGTAAGTAGCAACTACTGAGTATTAAAAAAAAGTTAATTTACTGCACCACCACAATTCTTATCTTCCAGACAGGATTCACAAATATTATGCTTCACGTTGAAAAATATCTCAAGCAACCTCAATATACATTTTCTTCATGCTGTAAGATGTAATTTAAGCTTAAAATCGAAATGCAAACAAAATTGCATCCTTAAAGCAGCGAATCATTTTATATTAAATTATAGGAATTTTTTATTTCATCTAGAAATTTCAACACAAATTTTTAACACATTAGAATCAACAATCGCGTGCTACGCGATATATAATACTATATATTTTTTTAGGTTCATTCATTTTTCAAAAAAGATTAATTTTCAAACAGTTGTATTTTTAACTAAAAACGTTAAGTATTTTCCGAAATAGATGAATTTTCTCCAAAAAAGTTTCATTTTTTAACCCAAAAATATCAATTTGAAACAAGAAGTTAATTTTTAACCAAATAATTGAATTTTCAACCAAATTTTCCTATCAAAAAAGACAAATTTCAACAAAATGGTTATATTTTTAACCACAGAGATGAATTTTAAACTGAAATGACGAATCTTCAACGAAACAAGTGAATTTCAACAAAGTAGTTTAACTTTTCATCAATTGATTAAATTTTCAACCAAAAAAAATCATTTCCGAACAAAAAATGTAAGTTGATAATCAAACTAAAAAATATTTTCAATTTTAAATAAAAATGATCTAAATTCATCCAAAAAGACGAATTTTCAACAATATGTTTGAATCATCAGCCAACAAAGATTTTAATTTTAAAGCCAAACTTTTGCAATTTTTATAAAAAAAAGATGAAATTTCTACCAAAATGGATTAATTTTCAACATCATTGTTGAATTTGCATTCAAAAAAGATTTTTCAGTTCAGAATAAAAAAATGGCAAATTATAATTGAAAAAATCAGTTTTGACACAAAATAAAAATTTCGAAATACGATTTATTTTTAAATTTTCTTTCTTTATTTGCTTCGAGGTTATATAAATATAATTTTCTAGGTGTCTCGAGAAAGCTCAAAAAGATTTTTGAAGATTTCAAATATTTCTAAAAAGTATCTAAAAAATGTCTAACTCATTTTTTTTTTATTTTACAGGATTTCAACAAATTTTAGTAATTGAAAAAATATTTGTAATCTCTTAAAAATTCCAAAACTTCCTAAATATCTTTTAAACTGACTTGAATTATTCCTAAAATTGTTTTAAAACCTTCTGGATTTTTGCCATTTTTGATAATTTGGATATCTTTTGTTATGTTTTATAATCTTTTTAAATATTTTACTGAATACAATTTAAAAAAAATAATAACTTTAATTATTCCCACGAATCTAAAGACAATTTTTGTAATATCTTGAAATTTTTCAAAATCTTGAAAAACCTTCAAAATTTTATTTCAGAATCTTCAATAATCTACATTTTGTTTTAAGTTTTTTCAAATTTTTCAAAAACTCCTAAATATTTGTTTAAATGATTAGATTTTTTCTAAAATTTTGAAAAAGTTCTGCAAAATTAAAAAAATTGCTTTCAAATCTTTCAGATTCCTTTTTGATAATTTTGGAAATCTTTTAGAATATTTTGAAATCTTTTTAAATATTCTCTTAAAATAAATGGTTGTAAAATAAAAAATCATTTTAAATTTTCTGAGGAATCTGAATAAAGTTTGTTCATTCTCTTGAAACTGTTAAAAATTCTTTAAAAACCTTCTAAATTTTTTAGTTTGAAATCTTGAAAAATCTACTTTTTATTTTAAATCAAATTATTTTTGTATCTTTTAAAAACTTCTAAATCTTTCACACTTATTTAAATTATTTTTTAAGATTTTGTAATCTGGCCAAATTGAAAAATTTTGCTTTGAAATTTAATTTCCAATCAAATAATTGGATTTTCAACCAAAAAGATGAATTTCTTTCAAGACCAATTATTTTCTACCAAAAAGATGAATTTTCAAACAAAAATGGAATAGTTGAATCCTCAGTTCAAAAAGTTTCAGCTCAAAAATGCGAATTTTTCTACAAAAAATGGTATGGTTAAATTTTCAGTCAAACAATTAAGTTTCAAAACAAAATTTCAAAACATAGTTAAATTTTTAACCAAAAAGATGAATTTTTAACTGAAATTAAGTATTTTAAAGATAATTGAATAAAAATTCTTATTATAGACATTTAAAATTTAAAGCTCCGCAATTTTAAAGATTAAAAATTTCAAGTTCTATGCAATTTTGAATATTGACGATTGAAGAATCCCTAATTTTAACGATTTTCAGTTCAAAATTCTTCAACTTTAAATATGTATAAATAATAATGCCTAAATACAAGTGATTTTTTTAAACAAAGCATCAAAGTTCAAGAGTTTTCAATTCTAAATCTTCTAAATTGAAGAAATTTCGAAAGTAAAGCTACAAAGTTATTGAATTTTGAACTGTAAAATTTAAAACTTGCAAAATTTTTTATTAAAAATTGTAAAAATTAAAAACAGTTCAGTTCTAAAGATGTACATTTTTAAGTTCTATAATTTTAAAGAGTTACTTACAGTTGGAAATTGTTAAATTTAAAAAATGTATAAATTCACACAAAATAAACTCAAATTTGGATGATTTTGGAAATCAAAAGTCAAGTTTTCAATTCTAAATCTTCCAAATATTTCAATTTTCGAATTTAATACATCGAAAGTATAGAAGTTTTAATCGTAAAACTTAAAATTTGCATAAATTTTAATTATAAATATTCAAAATTAAAAACTCTTCAAATTTATATTTTTTAAATTCAAAGTCCTGCAATTTTGAAAAGTTTTCATTACAAATTTTTGAATTTTTTAAATATTGATTTGCAAATAATTCAATTTTCAAGAATCATATTTTAAAGGTATACATTTTTTAACGTTTTTTTTCGAATAGTTCAATTTTGAAGATTTACCTGCAACCATTGAAAATGCTTTAATTTTCAATATTTGGAATTGAAAACTCTTGAATATTCAATGTATATCATAGAAAATGATGCCATTTTCAATACTTTTTTTGAAATGGTTCAGTTTTAAAGATATTATTGAAAATTCGTCTTTTTTGTTAGGAAATAATCTTCTTGAATGAAAATTCATCCTTTATGGTTAAAAATTCAACAATTTCATAGGAAATTAAACTGTTTGGTTGTAAATTAACTTTCTGGTTGTAAATTTATATTTTTTAGTTAAAAATTCATGTATTTTGTTAAAAATTCGTCTTTTTGGTAGAAAATTGATCTGGGTTAAAAAATCCTACTTTTGTTGAAAATTCAGTTCAATGTTGAACTTTTTTGTTGAAAATTCATTTTTTTCAAGATTCATCATTTTAGTTGAAATGGAAAATTGATATTTTTAATTGAAAATTAATCATTTCTAGTTGAGACTAACTATTTGGTCGGAGATTCATTCATTTTATCAATTAACTTTTTGGTTCATAAATTAATGTTTTTAGCTGAAAATTCATGTATTTTGTTGAAAATTTGTCTTTTTTTGGTAGAAAATTAATCTTTTGGGTTAAAAAATAATTTTTTTCGTCGAAAATGCAACTATTTGGTTTAGTGTTGAACTCTGTTTTCGAACATTCATTCTTTTTTTAAGATTTATCATTTTAGTTAAATATCAATCTCCTCGGTAGAAGATAATCTTCTTGGTTGGAAATTAATATTTTTGGTTTAAAATTCAACTATTTTGATAAAAAATCTAAGTATTTGGTTAAAAAGTGAACTATTTATTTAAAAATTTAATTAATTGGTAGAAAATTAACTTTTTATTGGAAAATCATATTTTCGGGTTCCAAATTCAACTATTTTGTAGATCATTCGTCTTTTTGGCTTCAAAATTCAACAATTTGGTTGAAAATTTGTTTATTTGGTAGAAAATTAAACATTTTAAATTGAAATTTATTAATTTTTATAGATTTGCAAAATTCATTCAATCGCAACAACTTCAAGCGGAAACAGAATTTTATAAGATATGAAACTGATGATCTTTTTAAGTTATTAAAACAAAAAAAACCTGTCTCAAGCCGAAAGGTCCTATTGTATATAAAATGAATATAAAATTAAATTTAAGATATCTATAAATTTCAAGTGCCTCGTTTGTAAAGGCGAATCCAACGTGAAAAAAGATAATTACAGGTTGAAAATGGGGGAAAAAATTACTTGGACTAATGATAGTAACTTAGGGCATTCAATTATTCATGTGAAGCAACTCCTGATCCTGTGGAGAGAAATTAATCAAGTCACTCTTCAGCCTTTTAGAGTTTTAGACTAAAGACTAAACAAGCAGCCCTGTAGGCGCCAGAATAGGAAATTCATTGGTCCCCCTATAATTACAGGTTGACTAAACTGTCTTTTTTACTATTTCCAATTCTATTTATGAATTTATGAGTGTTTTATTTAATACTTTTATTTTTTAATGATTTGTGGAAGTCATTAATCTCCATCGATGTACTACTTATTCGACTTTGGTACGTTCACTTTAAACTATTTTGTTAAAAGGTCATATTTTTTAGTCAATCATTTAACTACTTGGTTGAAAGTTTAACTACTTAGTTAAAAATTTGTTTTTTGTTTGATGATTCAGCTCCGTGGTTGATAATTTAACTATTTTGCTAACATTTTTTTTTCTGGTAAAAAATTAATCTTATTGAAAATTGATAATTGAAAACCTTATTGAAAATTAGTTTCTTTTTTGTTTAGCAATTAATTTTTGAACTGCAAATGTTACTATTCCATTTTGGGTGGAAAATCGATATTTTAATTGAAAATTAATCTTTTATAGTTGAGAGTAACTATTTGGTTGAAGATTAATTCATTTTGTTCAAAAGTCATCTTTTTTGGTAGAAAATAATCTTTTTGGATGAAAATTCATTCTCTATGGTTGAAAATGCAACAATTTGATAGGGAATTGAACTGTTTGTTTGTAAATTAATTTTTTGGTTGTAAATTAATATTTTTTAGTTGAAAATTCATGTATTTTGCTGAAAATTTGTAATTTTGGGTGGAAAGTTTATCTGGGTTAAAAAATCATATTTTTGTTGAAAATGCAACTATTCAGTTCTATGTAGAACTCTTTTGTTGAAAATTCATCTTTTTTTAAGATTGATCATTTTAGTTGAAAAGTCATCTCCTTGGTTGAAAATTCATTTTTTTGTTTTGCTTGGCAGTTAATTTTTGATCTGAAAATATTGCTATTCCATTTTGGGTTGAAAATCGATATTTTTAATTGAAAATTAATCTTTTATAGTTGGGAGTAACTATTTGGTTGAAGATTAATTCATTTTGTTGAACAATCATCTTTTTTTATAGAAAATAATATTTTTGGATGAAAATTCATCCTCTATGTTTAAAAATTCAACAATTTGATAGGGAATTAAACTGTTTGGTTGTAAATTAATTTTTTTTACTTGAAAATGCATGTATTTTGTTGAAAATTCGTAATTTCTGGTAGAAAGTTTATTTGGGTTAAAAAATCATATTTTTGTTGAAAATGCAACTATTCAGTTCAATGTTGAACTCTGTTGTTGAAAATTCATCTGTTTTTCAAATTCATCGTTTTAGTTGAAGAGCCATCTCCTTGGTTGAAGGTTTTTTTTTTGGGGGAATTAATTTTTTTTAACTAACAATGGTTTCTGTTTTCTGGTTAAAAATTTATATTTTAATTAAAAATTAATCTTTTCTTGTTGAGAGTGGAACTATTTGGTTGAAGATTTATGCATTTTATTGAAAATTCGTCTTTTTTGGTAGCAAATAATATTTTTGGATGAAAATTCATCCTTTATGGTTTAAAATTCAGCAATTTCATAGGAAATTTAACTGTTTGGTTGTAAATCAACTTTCTGGTTGTAAATTTATATTTTTTAGTTAAAAATTCATGTATTTCGTTGAAAATTCGTGTTTTTTGGTAGAAAATTGATTTGGGTTAAAAAATTACATTTTTGTTGAAAATGCAGTATTTAGTTCAATGTTGAACTCTTTAGTTGAAAATTTTTTTTTTTTTTAAATTCATCATTTTAGTTGAAAAGATATCTTTGAACATTCTTTTTTTTCCGGTTGGCAACTAATTTTTGAACTGAAAATGTTACTATTCCATTTTGGGTTGAAAATTGATACTTTCAATTGAAAATTAATCTTTTCTAGTTGAGAGTAACTATTTGGTTAAAGATTCATTCATTTTGTTGAAAAATCATCGTTTTGGTTAAAAATTTGATAGGGAATTAAACTGTATGGTTGTAAATTAATTTTTTGGTTGTAAGTTAATATTTTTCTGTTGAAAATTCATGCATTTTGCTGAAAATTCGTCTTTTTGGTAGAAAGTTTATATGGGTTAAAAAATCATATTTTTTTGAAAGTACAATTATTCACTTCAATGTTGAACTCTTTTGTTGAAAATTCATTTTTTTTTTAGGATTCATCATTTTAGTTGAAAAGTCATCTCCTTAGTTAAAAGTTTTTTTTTGTTGGCAATTGTTATTTTTAATTGAAAATTGATCTTTTCTAGTTGAAAATGCAAATATTTGGTTGAAGATTCATGTAGTTTCTTGTAAATTCGACTTTTTTGGTATTTAAAGTGTTCAGTTGTAGATTAACTTTTTGGTTTAAAAATTAATATTTTTTAGATGAAAATTCATGTATATTGTTGAAAATTTGTCTTATTCGGTAGAAAATTAATCTTTTGGGTTAAAAAATCATATTTTTGGTTGAAAATGCAACTATTTGGTTTAGTGTTGAACTCTGTTTTCGAAAATTCATTCTTTTTTTGAAGATTCATAATTTTAGCTAAAAATTAATCTGATTGGTAGAAGATAATCTTCTTGGTTGAAAATTAATATTTTTGGTTTAAAATTCAATTACTTTGGTAGAAAATTCAAGTATTTGGCTAAAAAAACTATTCACTTAAAAATTCAATTAAATGGTAGAAAATTAACTTTTTTATGAAAGATCATATTTTCGTGTTCAAGATTCAACTATTTTATGAATCATTCGTCTTTTTGGCTTCAACATTCAACAAATTCTTTGAAAATTCATGTATTTTACTGAAAACTTTTATTTTTTGTTAAAAACTAATGTTTATATCTGGTTAAAAATTCAACAATTTAATAGGAAATTGAACTGTTTGGTTGTAAATTAACTTTTTGGTTGAAATTTTAAATATTTTGTAGAAAATTCTTATTTTTTGGTAGAATGTCAATCGCTGTTATTCACAATTTTTGTTGACATTGCGTATTTTTTGTTGAATTCAACTGGTTGAAAATTCGTTTTTTCAACTGAAGATTTAACTATTCCATGTTTGGTTGGAAACTTGTTTTTTTTCTGTTTTAAATTGAAAATTCATCTATGTAGTTGAAAATTAATATATTTAGTTAAAATTTATTTTCGTTTTGGTAAAAAGTTAATCTTCTTGGTCGCAAATTCATCTTTGTAGTTCACAAATGCAGATATTTGGTTAAAAATTCAACTATTCCGTTAAAAATTTAATTTAATTTTTTGAAAATGCAACTATATTGTTAAAGTCATCATTTTTTATTTAAAAATTCGCGAAAAAACGCAGAAAAAACGTGTAATCCGGTGGTTTAGCCAATGGCTACGTTAATTTCAGGGGAGGGGCAAAACTACGGTCGCTTACGGGGGGGGGGGGTAAATAGCTCGTTTCCTCTCGAAACCCTTTAATGAGATTTTCCAAACTCTCTAGATCGACTTTCCCTTTTACCTTATTCCTCTCCGACGGATACTTTTTCTTAACTTTTTTCCGCAACTTCTCTTCTCCCTGGTCATCTCCCTCTTTTTCCTTGATCTTTTACTGTCTTCCGTCTTGGTACTATCTCCGGTACTATCATCGGTACTATCTCCAGGCTCGGTCAACTCCCGTGCAGAGAAATGGCGAATTTTTAGGACATGGGCGCGAGGACTGAGAGGCATCGAGGGGTGCGATATTAGTTCTCTGGCCCATCGCAGATGGCGCGCATTTTCAACGCCAAGGGGTGACAGCACGTGCGGGGGAAATTGTTGTGGTTTGGCTGTGCTGTCAAAATACACGTGAATCGAAAAATGGCAAAATCGAAACTCAATATCTCGTGAGCAAGTTTTTATTTTTTGTTCAAACACAAAATTGCTCTTTTTATTGTCATCCGCAACCGAGCTTGTTCCAATTTTAGGTTCCTGTTACTTTGAGATTGTAAACTTCGACATTTTATTTCGCGAAACTAGATAATTTTTTGTAATCATACTTTTTTGGTCTTAATTCAGAAAAACTTTAGGTCAGGCAAAATGAAGTGAATGAGAAACGTGAAATGCGAAATAGAATGATAGATATCTTTAATTTCCTATTTTTTGATTCTTATTTGCTTCATTTTGTTTTTATCCTTAATTTTTTGTTGAATTATTTTAGTATCCAACACATGTAAGAAAGCGGCATATACATATATAAAGACCGCCTCTTGCACGCCTCCGTAGTTCCCTGGCTCATCGCAGATGGCGCTGAATTTCGCCATTTCTCTGCACGGGAGTTGACCGAGCCTGTACTATCTCCGGCATCACCCTTCCCCCTCCCTGTTTCGCCAACCTCCGTGAGATCATCAGCACCTCCAAATTAGCACTTTCAACTTCCCTCTTAACCCTTTCAACCTTACAAAAAAGCTCCCTCACACTACCACACACACCCTTCACTACACTCACCTCCCTTACCACCACGTCTTTTTTTCGTAGAAAATATAACTATTTTGTTGAGAATTCATCTTTTTGGTTAAATTCAAATGCTTTTGATTTTAAATTAAAATCTTTTTCTGGTTTAAATATCAACTATTACATTTTTCATTGAGAATTATTCTTTTTGATTAAAAATTCAACTGTTTTCTAGAGAGTTCACCTTTTTGCTTTGAAAATTTGAGAATTTGGGTGCAATTTCGTTCTGTCCGACTGAAAAGTCTTTCCTGGTTGAAATTTCAACTCTTCTGTCGAGCATTAATCTTTTTTGTTAAATTCGAATGTTCTTGATTTAAAATTAAAATATTTTTTTGAGTTGAAATATCAACTATAACATTTTTTGCTGAGAAGTATTATTTTTGGTTAACTTCGACTGTGTTTTATTTACAATTAAAATGTTGTCGAAATATCAACTATTATATTTTTCGTTGAGAATTAATCTTTTTTGATTGAACATTTAACTACTAGTTTTAGTTGAAAGCTAAAAGTTGATTGAAAATTCATTTTTTTGTTGTTGAAGATTCATAATTTTAGTTGAAAACAAAAGTACTTTGTTGAAAATGTAATTATTTTGTTGAATATTTAACCGTTTTGTTCAAAATTCGTCCATTTTGCTTGAAAGTTCAACTATTTGGTTGTAAATGCAACTGCTTGGTAGAAAACTAATCTTGTTGGTTTGAACATTCGACTATTTCGTTGAAAATGTAATATATTTGGACTTAAAATCTTAAATGTTTCATATTAAATTCAATATGGTACTTATACATTAATTTTAAGCACTCTATTTCCCCTATTTTAAGAGCATTTTTGGTTGTAAAGTCTGTTAAAATATTATTTTTGTAATTACAGGGAGAAAAAGTGTTTCAAATAGCGTGACGTAGTTTCTGAACGGCCCTCTGTTTTTATTTGAATAATTTTATTTGGCCAGTTCAGGAAATTAGAAAGAAAACTTTGAAGTTTTGAAATAATGCATGATAACTTTATTCGAAATTTATTCGGTTATTTAAACTTTTGAGTTAAAAATGTAAACTTACTTGAACGCGATGATTTTCTTTGTCGCACACATAAATAAATCCAAGAGCATCTGTAGTAATGCCCCAAGGATAGTTAAATCTCCCATCAGCCGTTCCCTGAGAACCAAAGGCCCTGAGAAATCGGCCAGAGGGATCCAAGACCTGGATACGATGATTGTATCGATCGGCGATGATAAATTGCCCGATCCTGTTTACCGCTACTCCTGCGAGACAGTCAAACTGTCCTTCTCCACTTCCGTACGTTCCGAACTCCTTCATGAAGTTCCCGTTTCCATCAAAGACCTTTTAAATATTAAAAAAATATTGATTCCATTACTTAATTAAATATTTGTTAAAGATATTTAATTCGTCAATCAAAAAATATGTAAGTCTGAAAAAAGGTCGGTAAGCCATCATCGACGCTGCGCCAGGTTTCATAAAGTATGAAGTGTACTAGCACAGTGGGAAGAAATTGAAGTTTTAAGTTCAAACGATTTAAATATTTTCATATGAAGAAAAGTTAATAGAATTTCACATAAAATTGATTATCGAACTCGTTTTTAAACATTTAAAAAAAAAGTAAACAAATATAACGAAAAAATGCCATTTTTATAATTCGAACTACTAGCTTCTTTTAAATAAGGCGAAAAATGTTGTAACCGCCTACATTTGATACAACGATATTTTTTGAGGATCATTTATCACTATACAATAAGGACAAAAATTTGTTATGAAAAATTCATTTGTTAAAAGTGGATTTTTTTACATTTTTTTGTACTATTTCGGTTTTTTATTGTACATGGATTGCAAGAAAAGAAATCACAATACAAACATTACAGAAACTAATTTTTTCAATGCCTGAATTATGCATGTTTAAATAAGATTTGTTTTTAATAATCCTAAACCTGATTGACAAATAACATTTAGCCTTGAAATTATGCTTTCTTAGTCGATTAAAAATACTAATATTTAAAAAATCAATTTTTTGTTGCAAAATGCTCGAATTATGCATTTGCTTGAAAAATGTGTTTATAAAATTAGGAATATTATAAAAATTGTATAATTCATCTGAATTCACTCTATCAAATTTAATGTAGACAACTGAGCACATTTTCGCATTATTTTGGAGAAGATAGGAGATTGAATTGCAAAAATGGTAATTTTTTTCGTTATATTTGTTCAACCCTCCGAGCACACTATGGTTCACTCAGATGCATGAATCGATTTTTGTCAAAAATATCTTTAAAGGCAGAAATTTTAGACAGAAATATTAAAAATTTCAATTTTTTAGAATTTTTTTTTGAGTGGAAAAAACTGGTTTTTCTTTTTAAATCATTTTTTCGATGTGTGAATAATTCCAATGACTTTTTTAAACTACACGAATTGACTTTACAATGTTTGGAGAATATCTAAGAATTTATTCAAGTTGATCGGATGAGTAGTTTTGCAATTGTAGACCTCGGAAAAGTGCACAGATCATAGGACAGGGATTAACGGTGAAGTTTAGGAGACATCCTGTTTATTATATCAGTCTTCAAAAGTCGGGAACAGCGGTCAAAATTTGAAAACATTTAATTTTCAAAATTGAAAAACTATTATTTTTAATTATAGAAATCGAATCTTCAAATACAGATACTATTATCTAAGTAAAGAATAATTATAAATATTTATTCAATAATATTACTTATACCGAGAAGAATTAGTACTGAATCAAGAATATATCGGTACGAATACAGACGATACAATATGTCCATAATCTAAGAGAATTTGCTTTGTCTCAAGAAAATACACTTGAATGAAGAAAATAAAGTTTCTTCAATCTAGTACATTTTCTTGAGACAAATATTTTTCGAAATATTTTCTTAGATCAAGAAAATATTGTATCGTTCGTAAATAATAAGCAACATTATTTCACATGAGGTAAAACACTTTTAGGTGGTCTACTATTGAAGTCGGTCATTACCCTAATTTATCAATAGTAATTCCTGGCATGACTTACTTGAACTCGATGATTGGAACTATCGGCCACGACGATGGAATTATCTGGTCCAACAGCGAGGCCTCTTGGCCAAGTAAAGCATCCGGCTTCGCTCCCCCGCATCCCAAATTTGAACAGCTGCCTCCGCTTCAGCAGGTACTGACCTCTGTGTAATTAATGAGACAAAATAATGTGGTTAATTATTTTTCCAATGAAAAATTATAAATTAAGATAGAAGTATTGCTAATTATTATCCATATAATGTTTGATAGAAGATGCACTACAGTTCAACTTAACACCATTTCTTGAGTTTTTTTATATTATTAAATATAGCATATAAATTGCACTTTTTATATTTAGAGTCATGCAATTTTATAAATGATTTCTCGATTAGACTTACCTAGTGGAGGAACCTGCTGCCGCGGGGATAGCGGGAGCTGCTATAGGGGACGTGGGGGAGCCTGACGGGTTTTTTTGGTCGTCGTCAGAAGATTCGAAGGAAGTTTGACCTGGTTGTCTCAGAGGTAGACCGAGCGATAACCTCCTAGAGGTCGCGCTTGCACTACGACATTAAAGAAATTTGGATAAAGAATGCTTTTCAAATTTTACTTGGAAGGCTTTTGTTTCTGAGCGTCGTCATAATCACGTCATTGGATTTGGATGCTTTTTTCTTTCTTATTCATAACATCGGATACATAGGAATTTTGGATACAAAGAAAATACATTTTTTGAAATCCTAAGATAGTTTTTGAATCAACGGTTTATTTTTAAAATATTTCTTCGGTTGATATTTTTATTTAGTTAGGATAATTTCAAATAGTTTTTAAGTTTTCTAAATCCAAGATATAAGCATTAAGAGATAATCGTTGAAATATCAAAATTGAAGGGTTTTTTCACAAGGGTACATCTTAAAACGGAAAGAAGTGATACAAGGAATGGTATGTGTACATGGAATTCTTGGAAATGTAGTCTTGATGAACAAATTAAGGATAACAACCCAGATAGAACGATGGACATGAAAAATTAAGTAAGGATTTTTTCTTAATTTGCTTGAGTGAATACATAAAAATGGTATTTTTTGAGTTGAGCTATTTTTGTTTCTTCTCAAAGGAAGCTTATATGAAATTGTAATTCACCCGGTTCAGAGGATTTAAATAACACTTAGGGGTCATTCAAATATTACGTCAGCACAATAGGGATGAGAAGGCACGGACAGGAGGGTTCTGGAAATTGATTACGAAATGAATTATTTTTAAATTGTTAAATAAAATTATAATGAATTTTATAATGTTCTTTCCTCTTACCTTGATTTTGAGTAAAAAGTGTGAGTAAACAATTATAACATTAAGTTGAGCGAACAATGTCGAGAGGGTAAAGTTAAACCAACTTCTATACATTGATGTTTTTATAGTAAAGGGGTTCCTGTAAAAATTAGTTAAAATTGTGCTTACATAATATTCGAATTCCTCCTTACAATCCTTGCTTGGTGCCCTTTCAGATGGTTTATTATGTAAGTTACGTTATTCCTGTAGGTTTAAATTCGTGTAATTTTAACATTCTCTTTTTATTATATTTAACAAACTTCATCGACATTATTTAAAATACTCTCATTATGATAGTGTTTTATAGCAACCTGTTTATTTGAGGATAAAATAAATAGAAACAATGAAATAAAAATAAAAATAAGGGAAGTAAATTTTGTTAAACCTAAATAACCTTTTTGAAACTGAATAAAAATAAGAAAACCTCTGCAAGGAATTAAAAGTTTATTTAATATTATAATTCAAAAAAGGTCTAGAATGGCTATTCCTTCGAGTGATTTTGATGTGAAATATGAAAAGGAAGGATAAACAAAAATTAGATGTTAGGGATAGAAATAAAACTTGGCACTCATCTGAACAGGAATGTTATTTGTATGAAGTAGAAAGTGAAAGTTATATTCAGACACGGAAGACTCTTGGAAATAGAATAAATACTCTGAAACAAATTATTTTAAGAAATGTAAAAACTTATAGAAAAGATTTGAAAAATAATTTATTAGCAAATATTAGAAAACTCTAAGCATATCATTTTATTTATATCATTTCTAGCACGTTTAAAAATTTTTATTTCAGAATAAAAATTGAACGAATTTAAATATTGTGTACCAAACTTTTAAAATTGTGAGATGTAAAAAGGAAGGATAATAGGAAACTTAAATTAGGAATGGAAATAAACTTCGATGCCTTCTTCTGCAGAAGGAATTGCATTTTGTGTAGTAGAAAGTGAAAGGACACGGCGACACAGAGACGACTGCCTGAATGGAATTGGCCCTTTCTACTTGGCAGTGGCCGCTGTGCCTGACAATATACTTCTGTTTCTACTTTAGTCTTTCGGTTTCTCAATATTAGTACCAGATGACTTTTCAAGATTATCACTAGAAACTAGGATCATTTAAAAAAATGATTTTTCAATAGATTTATTACTGATCTTACGAAAAAATGACCAGATCGATAATCCCCGTTAGGTCAAACAACAATAAAGAAACTTATTTCTTTTAATAAACAATATAATATTTTTCTTTTGATAAACTTGTTTCAATTTCTATTCAAATTCAATATTTTCTGCACAAGTTTGTATCAGAGAATTTTGTTCGTTGCCCAACATTTAAAAATATTGTATATTTAGAAAAAATTGTTCAGTACTAATATTTATATGTCCAAAGACAAAAATTAATATCAGATGTGAATATTTCTCCTAATTTATAACTTTTTTCACCATTTAGTAGGAGAAATAGTTTTCAAGGGTTTTCTAAAGTAAAGTTCGATCCAATTTTTTACATTTTTTTTATTTCAAGCATTTAAAAGAATTCCAGATTCTAAATACTCGAGTACCTACAGGGTCTACAAAGTGTCTACATTTCTCCATAAAACTTTAAATTATCTCATATAATCTCTTTCTTTTTCATATCATATATTTCAAGAATTGATTAACTGAAAATTGTATTTTCTAGCTTCTAGTTTATAATTGCTAAATGATAAAATTCTCTATAAAATTTTGAAAACTGAATCCTACCTAGAAGACGGGATCGAAGAGATGGTGGTCGGTGGTTCCTTATCCTTGGTGCTCCTATTTCCGTACTTGTTTTTAAGATAACGAGCCCAAGAGCTTAGGGCAGCGCCGTCTTTTTCGGCGCCTCCTCGATCTCGATCCGGACTCGGTTCCCTGGACTTTAGGGCGTGGGTGCTGCGACTCCTTGCAAGTTCCGAACCGGCCCCGTACTTGGCGGCCAGGTAGGCGTTTGGGGACTGGGTCGTCGGCGACGGCGGGTCTTCGTCGATGTCCAGGTCCTCGCCACCGAAATTGTGTGAGCTCCTCGACCTCGCCAATCTTTGTCTCCTTTCCTTCAAGGCCGCGTACCTCGACCTCGGAGACAAGGGTTCCACCGGCTCCACTTCCACTGGCTCTCGTTCTCTGGGTGGTGCTATCGCAGCCTGACTCCTGCTCTTGTTGAGAAACCTGCAAGTTGCCAAAACCGGGATTTTCTCGAATTACTACCTCCGCATCCTTTACTTCGTCACCTCTTTTCAGAGAGTTCACTTTCCATTTTTTCCAAGGCTGAACATATATGCATTACTATTTTGTTTTTTTTAAAGTGCTTTTTAGATTAGGTAATAAAAATTAAGATATGAAATGGTAACGTTCAAAAGTGTAGGAACCCCTGCCATTTTAGTGTTTCTAAATAATATACCATCTATTTTGGTTTATAAATATTAGTATTATTATTGGTACAGATACAAAATTTCTTACTACAGTTTTGAAATGCTTATGGTCAATTGGAAGTGCATGAAAAACCCCACAGAAACTGCAGAGAGAAGAGTTTTTTGATCAGCACACAATTTTAACCCTAAATTAAAAAAAATCCAGTATATTTTTGACCTACATTTTTAAAGGTCAAGTATGCAGTTTTTCAAAAAATGTTTATAATCAATAGGATGGGTATGAAAACCCGTATCGAAACCACAGGGTGGGAAAATATTTTGTAGTGATATTAACAGAGTCAGAAATCACCAAAATGGATGGTATCTATGCAAAACTAAAAAATTACAACCCTTCCCCTCAGTTAATGTATGTCACAATAAAAACATTTCCATAAACTATACCATCCAATACGAATACACTTTTTCCAAGTTGGAGCCTGATCAAACCCAATCGATTTTTCGATTATGTCAGTTGAGAAATAATGCCCAATACAATGAAACTAAATGTTTTGCATTAACACACTGCTTTGTAATTGATTAAAGTGTTGATATTGGATAATTTACAAAATATGTAATGCAATTTTTTTACATATTGTTTTGGCTTATTTGAAAGCTGAAGTTCTGCAGCTTCTTTTTAAATTAATATTAAAGTTCTATTTCTTAAAATCTGCCTAAAGTACGAGACGTAAGAATACATACATAAATATAAATAATAAACATAAATACGTAGAATTTCTGCTTTAAAATCAGCCAAGGATTCCGAAGTATTAATCTTAATGGATTAAAATAGAACAATTTAAGGTTGAATAAATATTTGATTTTTAGTTAATATATTATTTGAACATTATTATTAATAAAATTAGTATTATTCGTAAACCTCTTTTAAAAAAGGTATTCCGATACTTTTGATCTGTACTATCTATAAATGTTCTTTTGTCTAGTCATATCTGAGAAAATTTTGAATTTTATATCTACAAAAGTTTTGTATTGTGTTATATGAATTATTCGAATTTTATTATTTAATTACTTCAATTAATTTTCTAACAATTACCCTTTTTACAATGAAATATCACTGTATTATTTTTAAATTAATAACCACGACACAATTATTAGGTTTTTAATAAGACTATTTGACTTTGGTCAGTGAAATTAAGTGAGATTATATTTAACAACATTTGGTGTGGTTGTTGGTGTGATTTATTTATGTTCATAGAAAAAACTATTTTATCCAATAGTCATTATTCATGAATATATATATATATATATATATATATATAATATTTTATCTTTTGCCAGAAAAAATATCATTTTTACAATGAAACATTACTGTATTATTTTTTAATTTATAACCACTACACAATTATTAGTTTTTTAATAACAGTATTTGACTTCGGTCAGTGAACTGAAGTGAGATTATAATATAAAAAATACCTTACTCTAATTATTATAAAACAAACATTTTAATTAAATTTTGGTTTTAATATTATTTGGATCATGATTGATCTAAATCTAAAAGTGGTGCTAATTGTTCAGCCTTTGTTTACATATTTTTTTCTGCAATTATTCTCAACACAAATATAAAACGTTCAGCTATTTTTTCTAATTCGAAAACTTTAGAGAAATCATGTAAAAAAATGATTCAAATTAATAAAATAACTTAAAACACAAGGATACATTTATTTGTCTCATTGAAAGTATAAAGAATAAAATCTTCAAAAATGGTATAAAAAATTATAATGAGGCTTGAAAGACAATGATTATAAAGTTCTTTTCATTTCTCAGGCAAAATAAAATAATATTATAAGCTGAACAGTGAATCGTAAAAAAACGACTTCCTATTTTTATACGTGCTTCTGGCCTAGTTGCAAATACATAAAAATCCTGCTGTTATGGTGGTTAATCTTGAGTAAACAAATATAAATTAAAAAGAATAATTATGTTGTTAAATTCAATAATTATACTCGAAGACAAAAACAGAAAGTTCGAGTAAATTGATCATATTTGAAGTAAAAATTAATTTAGTCGAAGCAAATGATGTTTGCACTAACTTCCACTCATTAGTCGATATTGTTAGCCTGTTTAACACTAGTTTACAGCCATTTTGCCCACCACATTTCACTATGATTTTCCCATGTATTTTGGTCCACTAAACACGAAAATCATACTTAAAATTTTTTTTATTGGAGCGTTTTCGAGATATCAATGTTAAAAAATTGTCTTCCAATTTTCAGAGTTGTTCCGATGTTTTTGAGTATATCTCGAGTTCTAAATGATCGATTTCCCTAAACTTGTGATTTCTATTCTTCCCAGGACCTTATGTGGATTATCGGACTCGTTTTTTGCTAAAATAATACAACTTGTCTAACTTATTAAAATCCCTAGCATCTGAACTATTGAGCCGATCTGAAAACTTTATAATAAAAAGTTGTACAAGATTCAGTTGCCTTCAATTTGAGGGATCGTTTAGGGAAATCGGTCAATTAGAACTCGAAAAAAACTCAAAAACGTTGGACCAACTCTGAAAATTGAAAGAAAATTTCTAACATTGATATCTCGACAACGCTTCCATAAAAAAATTTTAAGTGATTTTCGT
This sequence comes from Andricus grossulariae, assembly GCA_011634705.1. Taxonomy (NCBI): domain Eukaryota; kingdom Metazoa; phylum Arthropoda; class Insecta; order Hymenoptera; family Cynipidae; genus Andricus; species Andricus grossulariae. Next base: position 104,577,490 of record JAABKJ010007545.1, on the reverse strand, counting down.
GTTTAGTGGACCAAAATACATAGAAAAATCATATTAAGATGTGGTGGGCAGAACATTTTGTTAATTTTATAAACTGGCGTAATAAGTGAGAAATTAATTAAAGAATTATTCAATTTAGTCTTCACTAATTTAGTTGGAATTACTACTTTTTCATCAATTTTTTTTTGGACAGGAAGAACTTTCTGAAATCGATTTAAAACTTTTATCAGCACCTTGGACCGAAATAAAAAAACCTGCTGCGAGAGAGCAGTATAAATAAGAATATATAAACCGCTTATACTTTGCTTGTAAAATTTATGCTCGGGTAATGTACAAAAAAGTAATAAAAATTAAGAACAATAAATAATTATAAATTCATTCATATAAAAATAGAATGAAGTAACTCTGGTTAGTGAAACAATGTTTATACCACGCCTGCGATTGGGAAAAAAGTTTTAAGGGAAATTTTTGTTTGAAAATATTTGCATCCATTTGCCTTTAGATATTATTATAATCCACAGAATGACCAAAGAAAGAATCGAGGAATCAAAAATTAGAGCAAAAAAATAAATGATAAGAAATTTTCCGAAATTTATGATTCTTCTGTTTTTTGAAGTTTGCAGACATTTTCTACAAAGTCTCATCTTGAGGGACAAAATTGAGAATTCACAAGCGGGATGCAACATACCTGGTGTTACAAAAATAACTAGGACGATTTTTGACAGGGAAATAAAAAATGCAAGTTATCACAAAAATGCAGTTTATTTACCACACAACAAAACTGATGCAAAAGCGTATGTTTTCGCTGGGAAAAACAACAAGTGTACAAAAACTTATCATGTAGATGTGTAAATCATATCATTGAAAACTCAAGATGAAATTATTTTCGTCACGAGTTTTCAAACATACGATTTTTTGTTCGTTACGTACGACTTTCATGACTCTAATTCTTTCTTTCTCCTTTTTTTCGGTCAATCGAGTTCTGGGATTTTTAAAAGACAGATCAGTTTAGTAATTTATTATTTATGTTCAAATATTATAATTACAAAATACAAATTTGACTTGGCACTTGATTTATAATTTATTTGCAAATCCACTACCTTTAAAATTCTTGTAAATTTTTAACGTACTCGTTAGATCTAAAAGTTCCACTAGATCTTATTGTAATTCAATTTTTATCATACATTTATGTCATGAAAGAATTATTCAAGTATAAATCCGAGGTGAACTTAAATTAAAAACTTGTAGAGTAATGTACTTTGTACTTTGTAATTAAAATATTTGTCACCTCTGTTCCAAAAAATGCTAAAGGTTCTAGAGTGAGTGGGGACGCGAAAATGTTTAAAAACACATAAAACAAAAAAAAAAGCTATACGCGTACGGATTTGAGCAACAGTCAAAATATACGATTGCGCGAGACAGAGCGAATAGGAACGTACATTGGCAGACAGGAAACGGTTAAAAACACGTTTTCAACAATTATCACAATAATTAAGAAATGCAGAGGTCTAGCAACGAATAAATACCAGAATCGAATACCTTACTAGTCTCACGCCTAAGGATCCTTGCTACACGCGAATAACTATAATTTATACATAATCATCGTTATTCGATAAATTATTATTTTTATAGTCAGCAGTGCAAGTTGACGTGAAGAAAATTAAACGTTCTCTTTTCTCCAGAGTATCTTTGTCTTAATATATGTATGCTTTTTATTTTATTTAATTATTATTCTCCGATCTTTCCGCGCATTAGAGTTACGTTAACAGCGAGACCGTGTTACTATCAACGAATGTTAATAAATGAAGGTGTGAGAATCGGAGAAAGACCAGTTTTCACGAAAAGCAATGTCAGCGCGATTCGGTTTTTTTAGTCGGACGGAATTCTTTCAGTCAGTGGCAGTAAAATTTGAAAATTAATTTTTGAGATTTGGGGCATTTTCCTGTCAGTCTTTTTATTAATAAGTCCTGGTTTGTGCATTGCAGATAAAAGCTTTTTGGTTAAAAAATTATTATACAAATTTTTATTTAGAAGCTAGAAAAATATTAGAAAATAACAAACCTATTTATTTTTATATCTTATTTTTGCATTTGATACAAAAGTTAAATCAGACTATTTTAAGTTTTTTATAATTTCAATCAATGTACATATGCAGATTTTTATAAAGTACAAGTAGCAAAAGCAGAAACAAAATTCTAAATATCTTTAGTGCAAAGTTTTAGATGTTACAAGTTATTTAAAATTTTGTCAATGTATTTAGAAAAGAAATTCTTGATCTACGAGTGCTATCCCCCTTTTCAAATTATACATTTGAAATAACATTTTCATTTCATATATTGAAATTTTATGTCAGCCTTTCATCACTTTTCCAAATTCTTACATACATAAAAAAACCATCTTTATTTGTTTATTTTTTGAAGAAAACCTATTTTTCAAGGCAATTCAAGTATTTTGGAGACTTTTCAAAAATTAATAATTATTTTATTTTTATTTCATGTTAATATACGTCTTAATTTCTTTCTTCATTAACAAATTTTTTTTACTTGAGTGACATGGATATGGCTGTCCCCTGTCGCGTAAAACACCAAGGGACCGAGGACCAGTTGCGTCTTTTCTTCGAAGAAAAAACACATAATGTTCAAATTGGTGGTAATTTGCAGCAATTTCCGCCTCACAAAATATTTAGTAGTTAACTTTATTACCATGCACTTTTGTTATTAAAATAAACATTTCATTTTTAATTTCCATGAAATTTTATTTCATTCTGAGGCATGAATAAATGGAATAAAATAGTGAGAAAATGATCCTTTTAAAATCTTTCTTTTAAAAATTAAAGTTTACAAAAAAGGGTGAAACTTTTTCGAAATTTAAATATCATTAAGCGATCACACATTTAATTTAATATGGAAAAGCATGTCCACTTCTTAAACTGCCTATGTTTTCCAAGGTGATGACGAGTTTCGAAAACGGAAAATACCGATTCGCACCAGTGTCTGTAGATAATGCTAACAAACAGTGTACCTTTTCCGAGTTAATTTTATTTGAGAAAAAATAAAAGCTTTTAAACTGCAATTCTTCATAAATTTTCCAAGTTGATAAATAAGCTTTCAAAATCAGAATTAAAATTCGATAGATTTTTTTCAATTCAAAGTTTTAATACTTACGACTTAATTCCTCTTTTCAATATTATGTAATAGAAAATACTAAATTATTCTTGAGTTAAAATTATGAGTGATTTTCATTCCTTTCAAATTTGAATTCATGCACGATCACTTTCATTTTTTTATGTTGAAATAGACTGTGAGTCCTCTAAATATTATTTTTAAAGATAATATAAAATGCTTATCCCCAAAAGTTTCAAATTAAAGATAATTTTTTGAAAATTTGTAATTAAAAATGGCAAACCTCTGCTGAAAATTTATTTTACACTCATATTATAAATTGTTAATTAAGAATTCCAAGAAAAAGTATAAATTTTTTAAAATTTCAATACCTACCTTTTTAGCCAGATTTTAGTTTACTATTGTTTCCAAAATTTTTGCATATTTTCAGTTTTACAAGACGATATAAACTTTCGAAAACTATCCTGATAGCACTCGTTTGTATATTTTTTCAGAAAAATCGATCAAGATCATGAAACTCTTTTCTTTTTAATTCATAAGTAATTGGTTAGTACCAAGCTGTCCACAAAAAAGTAAGCAAAACCATCCCTTCTTTCACGAGAAACTTAATACTTAAAAACAGCAGCAAAGGGAATGTTTCGTTTCGGTCTTTATCTGATTCTTAAATTCGCCACCTTCTACTTTTAACGTCAAGACGGTTCAGTCACAGAAGCAAATTAAATAAAACGCTGCAACATAGTACGGAAACACAGAGGACGGTGGTTACCATTTGCATCGGTATACTTGAATTGTTGACGGAAGTTTCATCTTTCTCAATTTCGTTATGTTTCTCGTTTATATCGTTATTTTCATTTTCAACCGGGAAACGATTTTCACTCTGAACATTTTCGTCACCATTCAGCATCTGTTCATGGGTCTTTTTTTCGTTTTCCTTATCCAGAATCACCCATCCTTCTTCTCCAATATTCCAATCTCCAATCGAGTTATGTCTCCCCTCCACGTTATTATTAATTTCTTCATCGACTCTGCTGCCATCTTCTGGAAACGTTGGTGAAACAGTCCCCTCAGTCTCGCTGTCCGAATCGTCAGACGTCATCCATCCATTTTTCCCAATGCTGCTCTGTCTATAAATCCTACTTCTCGGGTTATCTGAATTCGAGTTGCTTTCTTCGTTTCGTTCGTCGTTTTCAGTTTCATCATCAGTCTCTTTATTTTCAATGGATAAAAATCTTCTCGAAGAACGTCGTTTTTCATCAAAGTCCTCCGATACGATCCATCCATTGTCGTCCAAAAGGTTCTCGACCTCTAGTTTTTTAACAGGAATGCTTTGACCAGTGTCCTTCAAATTTGCTTTTGATGTACTTGCTCCTGATTCCTCTTCTTCTGATTCTAAAGTGAGGTTTCCATTGTTATTAACTTCTACTCCATTTTCTTTTATTTCCTCATCTTCTGAACTAGATTCGTTTATTACAATTTTCGGAATTCCGTTTTGCTTTGAAGCAGCTTTAGCTTCTATTGCTTCATTAAATTCATTATCTTCAGTATCTTCTGACTCGTTTGTACTCTCCATGATTGGTCTCAGGATCTCCCTTTCGAGATAGATTGTTCCCGTCGTATCAACTATTTCGACATTATTGGTCCCTTCTCCATTTGCGCCCACTGCTAATTCTTCAAAGTTGACTTTCTCTTCCAGTTGAAACTGATTATTACTGGTTACAGCCTCTTCTTTGCTCGCGGAATGACCATCAGTTTTGCTATTGTAGTGATCCCCAATCTGCCCCTGTTGAGCCTTTTTCTTGAGATCAGTTTCCAAATTATTTGTGTCTGTATTCTCGGTTTCGATCCCGTCGTCGATGACGTTCCTCTGGTTGATGAAATCACGCCCGGAGTCTCGACTAGACAAGAAGATATTCTGATCATTATTCCGTGTGACTTTTTCGCCAACGATCGGGTTGTTAGCGTTCGTTGTTAAAGCGTTTCTTTCATTTTGACTATCTTTATTATCATCACTAAATTCGCTATTATTATCGTTATAACAATGACTATTATTCGATTTCAGATCGTTTCCTCTACGACCGGTCACTACTAAACTTTCCGTGCCTTTCGAATTTACATTCGCTACGCAATTGTTTATATTATGACTGTCTTGGCTATTTGTCGATGATGGGGTTTCGTCTAGATTCGAATTACCGTCCGACTGAGATTTAGTAAGATTAATTTCGTTTTGAAAATTGCTACATTCAGCGTTAGCCGTCACGATTTTGTTATCCTTGATATTATCTGTTGACGTTTTAGCCCTTTCATCATTAACCACCCTAAAACGATTATCATTCAGGGGGTTATTGGAATAAGAACCCAAGTCGTGAATGTCGTGATCGTTTTTTACGAACCTGCTGGTGTAGCTGCCTGGTGATGTCGTCATCGATGTCGTCGTCGGAGTTGTCTGAGCTGGACTTCCCCTCGGAGACGAGTATCTGAAAATTTTGGAATTTTCAAATCTGTTTTTTTTTCTGTTTCTTTTTGTATAATCGAGTGGCAGTTGACGATTTGAAGTTGATATTTAACTAATTTTTATAATCATACAACATGTAAAATTGGGTGTTTTCAAACACCCAATTTGATAATTTAGAAATTGACAAATTTCAAATTGGAAGGGTTCAACTAATTATAGTACTGTTGTATTTTCAATACAATTACGTAGAACAAATATAATCATGAACGTTTTTTTGAGGAAAATGCAAACACACATAAAAATAGTATTAGTTAGTCGATCTAGCTCAAAATCTTATTCGACCTGGGCATCAATAATTAGTGCTGCAATTCATTTAAGTTTCATGAACTTTTCCAGATATGGTGAAGAGAAAAAATTTACACACATACAAACACACGGTCATTTTTTGAAAATGGCATTTTTGAGTTTCTAGGGTCGAATTATATCTAAAAATATATAAAAATAGTAGATTTCAAAATGTACACAGAAAAACAGTGGTATCATTTTTGTTGCAGCTTATTTGTTATATTCTCAAATAAATATTTTTTTGTCAAAAACCCTCACAGCAAGGGATATCGGTGGGATATTCCATTCAGCTCCCACGATATCTCAGGCATATCCCAGGAGATCCCAGGGACATGACGAATGATATCCTATGGGGCGGAAATCTCGATATCCTTGGAATGTCCCAAAGATATCTCAGAATATGCTGAGGATATCCCATTAATATCCCAATTTTTATAGTCCAGAATATCTCAAATTCCATAATTCGGGACATCCTAGGATATTCTTACGATGCCCCATATTTAAAATTCAGGATATGCCAAAGATGTCCCCAAGATATCCTGATTATATAATTTTTTATAATCCTGGAAATTCATATATTTACCCTTTGCAAATAATTTATACTCTATGTGCTTTAAATAAACAAACTCGCATCATTATTTCACAAAGTAAATTCGTTTATTTTTGCTTAAAAATGTATGTTTTTTTATTTGAAATTTGTATTTTATTTATTTTTTTTTGTATTCATTTGGTTGAAAACTTATGTATTTTGTTTTTAAAAAAATTTATTTTTCGGTAGAAAATTGATCTTGGTGTAAAATACATTGCATTGTTTAAAAATTCAACTATTTGCTGAAAAATTATTCAACTTCGTTTGAAAATTAAAATTTTTTTTATTAAAAATAGTTTTTTTTATAGCAAAGTCAACTTTTTGGTTAAAAATTCAATTCAGCTTTTTAGATTAAAATTTCCGGGACAAAATCATCAATAAAATCTATTTTGCTCGCAGCTAGAAAATAACAATTCAGCCTGAAGAAATCCGAACCATCAATTTTTAGATTCCGTACTGACAAGAAAGACTAACAACACCTCACCCAGAAGAAAAAGTCTTCAGACTTGGAATCACCGAAGGCGACGACGATTACAGAAATCTCTGTTCAATAATTTTTTTTTTTTATAATTTATTTATTCATTTTTATTTATTTTTCATTTTTTTTAATATTTCAATCCTTGGGGAATCATTTACACATTTATCAATTTTTCTTCTCATTATGTTTATAAAATTTGTGTGATGAAAAATGTGAAGGAGGCCTGATGCGATAGATCTTGGATACTAATCAGCCCGGGTGGAGAGCTTTACTTGGTGAATGTGATTTCAACAAGAAAGTTAATTTACGACTAAATAATTTAATTTTCATCTAAAATGATGAATTTAAAAAAATGCATTTTTACAAAATGTAGTTAAACTTTAAATCAAGTTGTATGTTGTTCAACAACAAAAAAATGAATCTCTACGAAACTTGTAATAGTTCATATTTAAGCACAAAAGATTTTCATTTTTAATAGAGAGCAGTTAAATTCAACCAAATTTCCACCAAACGGTTGCAGTTTTAACAACAAAAAATAAATAAATAAATTTTCAACCAAGAAGAATAATTTTCTACAAAAAAAAAGAAGATTTTTCAACAAATTTTATGAATTTTCAACCAGAAGAGATCAATTGTCATTATAAAATATTAATTTTCAAGCAAAAATGGAATAGTTACATTTTCAGGGAAGAAAATTGATTATAAACCAAAAAAATAATCATTTTTAGCAAAATTGTTAAATTTTCAATTGAGAAGATGAACTTTCAACTTTTTTTTAACCAAAAATATTAATTTTCTACAAAAAAAAACAACTAAAAAAGATGAATTATCAACAAAATACATACATTTTTAACCAAGTACTTGAATTTTCAACAAAAAAGATAAATTGAAAACCAAATAATTGCATTTTAAACTAAAAAAGATCAATTTTCGACCAAAAATGGAATAGTTGAATTTTCAGTTTAAAAAATTAACTTTCAAAGAAAAATGAAACAAATTTTCAACCAAAGAATTTTTAAGCCATTAGTACAATTTTCAACAAAAAAGTTGAATTTCCCACCAAGAAGATTAATGTTCTACAAAAATATGATTTTTCTACAAAAAAGTTAATTTTCTACCAAATCGTTAAATTTTTAAATAAATAGTATAATTTTTAACGAAATGCCCTTTCGGAAAAAATGTTTACAAGAAAGCACAACATTTCTACAACTGTAATTTTTTGTTAAAACGTGTACTTTTTTGTAAAAATGTACCAAATTTAACAAAAAATACAGTTAAATACAAATAGCTCATATTTTTTTTGTATTTTCTTGTAGAGAACAAAAAAAAAATACCAATAAAGTACAAGTTTCTACAATCATTCAAACATTTTCATAACTTTTTATTAATATTTTTCCTACTTCGTTGTAAAAATCTACAAGGTATTAGAGAAAAATACAGAATTCAAAATTTTTCAAATTTAATATTAATATTAAAAGCTAAACAATGTTAAACTGAATTATTTGAAATAGAAAACCTTGAATCGTATGGTATGATGATTTTGTGAAGCTCTTCACCTGGGGTGATTACTAGAGAGATTGATAAACTTTTTTCCCATTTTCAAAAAAAAATCTTATTTTTTTACCCGTTTTCGAGCAATTTTCCGTGTTGGTTTAAAGTTTTTTTTTTGTCGAAAAGTCTACCATCATGTTTTTGGTTTGGAATTCATCTCGTTTGGTTAAAAATTCTAAGGTTTGGTTGAAAATTTTATTATTTTGTTGAAAATGCAACTATTTTAAGAGTAATTTGTTTAGGGCAAAAATTCAACTATTTGGTTTAACTACATTGTTCAAAATTCATCTCTTTGTAAATTTACTATTTTGTTTAAAATTCGTTTTATTTTTCATTAAGAACTAATTTTCTCAACTGAAATTCTGTTAAAACTTGTTTTTTTTTGTAGAAAAATAATTTAATTTAAATAAAAATCTGTGTTTGTTGACAAATTAACTACTTGATTTAAATTTCAACTACTTTTTACAGAATTTTTTGTTTGTTTGTAAAAGATTCATTATTTTAGTTGAAAATTCAATAAAATTCGTCTTTTTGGTTTGGATATTCAACAATTTGATAGAAAATTTAACTATTTGGTTGAAAATACTTCTTTTATTTAAAAGTAAACTATTTTGTTGAAAATTCGTTTTATTTTTCGCTAAGAATTAATTTTTTTAACTGAAAATTCCATTTTTGGTTGAAAATTGATATTTTGAATTGAAAATTGATGTTTTCTGGTAGAAAATATAACTATTTGGTTAAAAATTAATGTATTTTGTTGAAAATTCTGCTTTTTTGTAGAAAAATAATTGAATTTAAATTAAAATCTTTTTTTTTACAAAAATAACTACTTGATTTAAAGTTAAACTACATTGTAAAAAATTAATTTTTTGTTGGTTGAAGATTCATTATTTTAGTTTAAAATTCAATAAAATTCGTCTTTTTGGTTTGTAAATTCAACAACTTGATAGCAAATTAAACTATTTGGTTCAAAATTAATTTTTTCATTGAAAATTTAAGTACTTGCTTAAAAATGTATGTATTTTGTTGATAATTCATCTTTTTTGTTTGTAACAAATTAATCTTTTTGGTTAAAAAATTACCTCTCTGGTATTTTTTTTCACTGTAAATTCATCTTCTTAGTTGAAAATTTATCTATTTTGCTAGAAAACTTTTTTTAAAATTAATTATCTTCCCTGAAAATATAACTATTCCATTTTTGGTTACAAATTGATATTCAAAAATGAAAATTGATCTTTTTTGGTTAAAAATTCAACACCTTGGTTGAAAATTTATATATTTCGTTGAAAACTTGTCTTTTTTAGTAAAAAAAAAAAAACGTTTTGTTTGAAAATTCATCTTTTTTGGTTGAAAATGAAACTGCGTGTTGTTGAAATTAATTTGTTTAGGTTGAGGATCCAACTGTTTTTTATTTCAAATTAAAATCTTTTCGGGTAAATAATCAACTACTTGTTTTAAAGTTTTTTTTTTCTTTGAAGATTCATAATTTTAGTTTTAAATTATTTTGGAATCTTTTCCCAATTTCTAAATATATTTTAAACCTACTCGATTATTTTCCAATTGAATAATTGTTCAGTTTTCATTTATTATTTAAACATTATTTACAATCTTTTTAAATATTCTCTCAAAATTAATTTTTCAAAATAAAAAATCATTTTAAATGTTCCCAGAAAAGTTAATTTTTTTTAATTTCTCAAAGCCTTTAAAGACCCTTAATAGGTTTCAAAATTTTATTTTGAATTCTTCCAAAATCTAAATGTAGTTTTTTATTTTTCAAAATCTTTTTGTTGAAAATTGAACTAGTGGCTGAAAAATTCATTTTTTTCGTTAAAGATTCTCTTTGGTTGAAAATTCGTTTCATTTTTCGTTGAAAATTATTTTTTTTAACTGAAAATTTAACTATTCCAGTTTTGGTGGAAAATTTATCTTTTTTAGTTTTTTAGAAAAAATTAATATTTTTGGTTAAAAAAAAACTTTTTAATAGAAAACTCCTTTCTTGAAACTTTTTTTTAATTCATTATTTTAGTTGAAAATTTATCTTCTTGAATGAAAATTTAACTATTTCGCTAAAAATTATTATTTTTTTGGTTTATAATTAATTTTAATTTCCTGAAAATGTACCTATTCCATTTTTGCATAAAAATTGATCTTTTCTGTTTGAAAATTCATAAAATTTGTTGAAAATTCTTTTTTTTTGTAGAAAATTAATCTTCTTGGTTGAATTTTTTTTTTTATGTTAAAACTGCAACAGTTTGGTGAAAAATTATTCTGTTTTGATTGAGGATCAGGATTCAAATAATTTGTCAAAAAATTATTTTTTAAGTTTGATCTCTTTGGTTTGAAATTCAACTATTTGAATGAAAATTCGTTTCATTTTTAGTTTAAGATTAATTTTTTTTTTTACTGAAAATTCAACTATTTCATTTTGGATTGTAAACTTATCTTTTTTACTTGAAAATTTCATTCCTGGATCGAATGTTAAAACTCTTTTTTGGAAATACATTTTTTTATTTAACATTGATTATTTTATTGTAAAATTCCTCTCTTTTGTTGGAAATTTAACTATATTTTTGTACAATATCGTTTTTTTAGAAAAAAATCATTTTTTTCAACTAAAAATTTTACTGTTCCATTTTTGGTTGAAAATTGATCTTTTCTGGTTGAAAAATTATTTAAATTGTTGAAAATTCATCTTTTTGGCTTGAAAATTCGTTTCATTTTTGGTTGAAAATTAATTTTTATTCTACTAAAAATTTAGCTTTTTTATTCGCAAATTCAAGTATTTAGTTACAAATTCATGTATTTTATTGATAACTTATCTTTTTTGTAGAAAAATAATTTTATTGGTTGAAAAATAAATTTTTTGGTTGAAAATTCAACTCTTTGATTGAATGCTGAACTCTTCCTTTAAAATTAATTTTTTCAAAGATTCATGATTTTAGTTTAAAATTCATATTTTTGTTTTAAAATTTAACTATTTATTAGAAAATTTATTTATTTTATTGAAAATTCGTATATTTAGGTAGACAATTAATATCGTTTGTTGCAAATTCATCATTTTGATTGATACATCTATTTTGTTAAAAATACGTGTTTTTTAATTGAATTCAACTGTTTGAAAATAATTTTTTTTGTAAAAAATTAATTTTATTAACTAAAAATTTAACGATTCCATTTTTGTGTAAAAACTTATATATTTTCGTTCAAAATTCAACTATTTTAATGAAAAATCGTTTCATTTTTAGTTTAAGATTAATTTTTCTTACTGAAAATTCAACTATTCCATTTTTGATTGTAAATTTATTTTTTTTAGTTGAAAATTCCATTCCTTGATCGAATGTTAAAACTCTTTTTTTGAAATAAATTTTTTTATTTAACATTCATTATTTTATTGTAAAATTCCTCTCTTTTTTTGGAAATTCAACTATATTTCGCTGCAATATCGTTTTTTTAGAATTAATTTTTTTTACTAATTATGTAACTATTCCATTTTTTGGTGAAAATTGATCTTTTCTAGTTGAAAATTCATAATTTTTTGAAAATTCGATTTTTTCAGGAAATTAATCTTCTTGGTTAAAAATTCATCTTTCTTTGTTCAAAATGAAACTAATTGGTTGAAAATTAATTTGTTTTGATTGAAGATTCAACTACTTTGTTGAAAATTATTATTTTTAAATTATTTTCTGAAGAACTTAACTTTTCAGCTTAAAAACTGAACTATTTTGTTAAAAATTCGTATATTTGGGTAGAAAATTAATTTTGTCTGTGAAAAATTCATCTATTTGTTTGAGAAATCAACTTTTTTTTTTAATTTGTCTTTCTTGTGGTATTCAACTGGCTGACAATGCGTTACCTTTTCTACTTAAAATTCAACTATTTGGTTGAAAATTCATCTACTTTGTCAAAAATTCTTTATTTCAATCAGTGGCAGTTACTGATAAGATCATTAAAAATGACTGATTTAATCACTGAAAATTACAGCTAAAATAATTAGAAATTACTGATTTAATCACTGAAAATTACAGCTAAAATAATTAGAAATTACTGATTTAGTCACTGAAAATTACAGCTAAAATAATAAAAAAATGACTGATTCCATCAGTGAGTCAAATTTACTAATTGAAAAAGTCACTTTTGACTGATTCGTCATTCGTCGAATCTGTCAAAATTGACACCTTCAAGTTTCGAGTGCAAATTTGAATTCTCTCACGAATCTTACTTTCAATCCGAGGGGATCATTTATACATTCGCATTATCATCAATTTTCCTTCTCATTAGGATAAGTACACAGATCCTAATTGCAATTATACGCCAATAGATAGTAAAAATTTTTGAGTCGTAATAATTGGATTTAAGAACCGGTAGCTAATTAAGGAGTTTCATGGAGGTATCGTTTGTCCGACTTCGACCCGGAAGTTGCAGAAGGATTTCCTTGCAATTGCCGATCGTCCTTATAACCGGTCGGGGCGTAGTCCTGGCTAACAAGTAGGATGCAAAGTAGGCCATCGCGAAGTAGATATGTACAACTGCTCCAAGTTCACGTCGTTAACTTCCTTCTTGTCTAGGAGTAAAGTTGCTTGCACTCGGTAATTATTAGCGGAATGGCGCCATGGGTCAGTCAGTTAACAGGTTATCTCCTTTATGGTTTTATTTTTACTTTGCTTCGCCTCAAAACCAATCCTTTCCCATTCGAATTTATCACGTTGTTACATAGTACCGTAAATCTTAGAGAGGTCCTAGAAATTAAAGAAAGTCGCAACGTTGCATGACAACATTGGCAATATTTCAGCAATGTTGCTGCGATATATGAATGTTCTCTCCCAATCGATATTGCTTAGAAATACTGCAGAGGAACTTTGCAGAGCAATATTGAAGGAAATTTGCAAACCAATATTGCAACAACTTTGCAGATCAACATTGCAACAACTTTGCAGCAACTTTGCAACAACTTTGCAACAACTTTGCAACAACTTTGCAGCAACTTTGCGTCAACTTTGCAACAACTTTGCAATAAATTTTCAAAGAAACATTGCACATCAACATTTCAACAACTTTGCAACAACTTTGCATCAATTTGACAACAACTTAGCAGCAACTTCGCATCAACTTTACAACAACCTTGCAGCAACTTCGCATCAACTTTGCAACAATTTTGCATCAACTTGGCAGCTTTGCATCAATTTTACAATAACTTTGCACTAACTTCACAACAAATTTGCAATAACTTTGCAAAGCAACATTGCAGATCAACATTCCAACAACTTTGCCACAACTTTGCATCAATTTGATAACAACTTAGCAGCAACTTCGCATCAACTTTACAACAACCTTGCAGCAACTTCGCATCAACTTTGCAACAAATTTGCAGCAACTTTGCAACAATTATTCAGCAACTTTGCAACAAATTTGCATCAATTTTGCAATAACTTTGCACTAACTTTACAACAACTTTGCAATAACTTTACAAAGCAACATTGCAGATGAACATTTCAACAATTTTGCAAAAACTTTGCATCAATTTGACAACGACTTAGCAGCAACTTCGCATCAACTTTACAACAACTTTGCAACAACTTTTCAGCAACTTTGCAACAATTTTGCATTAGCTTTGCAACAACTTTGGACTAACTTTATAACAACTTTGCATCAAATTTGCAAAAGCTTTGCGAAACAACATTGCAGATGTACATTTCAACAACTTAGTAGCAACTTTGCAACAACTTTGCATCAATTTGACAACAACTTTGCAACAACTTTGCAGCAGCTTTTTAAAAACTTCACAGCAACTTTGCAACAATCTTGAATCAGTTTTGCATCAACTTTGCAGCAACTTTTCAACAACTTTGCAGCCACTTTGCAACAGTTTTGCATCAACTTTGCAACAACTTTGCTTCGATTTTACAACAACTTTGTACTAACTTTACAACAACTTTGCATCAGCTTTGCAACAGCTTAGTAAAGCAACATTGAAGATAAATATTTCAACAACTTTGCAGCAACTTTGCAACAGTTTTACATCAACTTTGCATCAATTTTGCAACAACTTTGCACTAACTTTACAACAACTTTGCATCAACTTTGCAACAGCTTAGTAAAGCAACATTGCAGATAAACATTTCAACAACTTTGCAACAACCTTGCATCAATTTGACAACAAATTTGCAGCAACTTCACATCAACTTTACAAGAACTTTGCAGCAACTTCGCATCAACTTTGCAACAACTTTGCAGCAACTTTTAATAATACTAATTTTGCATGTTTTCACGTTGTTGAGTTCAGACAAATAGTGGTGTGTTTTTTGCGTTCAAAAATAACTAATTTCATGACCCAGTAGATTCTTCGGATTACTAATAAATTGCCAGAGAATACACGTAAAATGCAAATAGATTATTCGAGATTAAAATTAAGTTATGTAAGATTACAATTAGATTACCTGGAAGTACAATTGAATTTTCCGGATTACAATGAGAAAACTCTGAATAACAAGTAGATTACCTGGACTTGCAAGTGGATTACATAGGATTACAAGTGGATTACATATGACTACAAGTGGATTAACTATAATTAAACGTATATTGTCTTGGATTACAAGTGGATTACTAGGATTACTTAGATGACTCCAGATTTCAAGTGGATTAACAAGGATTAGAAGTGGATTACACAGTATTATACTGTATTATTTGAATTTTCCGGATTACAATGAGAAAACTCTAGATAACAAGTGGATTACTAGGATTACTTAGATGACTCCAGATTGCAAGTGGATTACCTGGCATTAAAAGTGGATTACACAGTATTATACTGAATTACTTGAATTTTCCAGATTACAGCGAGAAAACTCTGGATGACAAGTAGA